>CM035802.1:33140933-33740933 GCA_020466265.1 Siphamia tubifer | reverse complement strand
GTAGATTTGGTTACATTTTTAGTAGATCCATAATAAATTAATAAAAGAACCAAACTACATGAATGTTACTTGTGACAAAAAGTGTGTGATTCAATCACTATTTCACTGAAAAATAAGAGTTGTAGGAACTATTGGAAACTCAAGACAGTCATAACATTATTTTCTTTACTGGTGTATGTAAACTTTTGACCACAGCTGTACATCTCAATCTGGATTTCTCCGTAGCAAATGGAAACTGGGACACAGTAAGTAGAGATGGGGGGGTCAGGCTAAACAGGTCAGAACACAAATGGGCAGCAATCAGACAGAGGGAGAATCCAAGAGACGTTACCATAGGGAAGTAAGCGGACATACCAAGGGTCCGAGGTTCGAAAAGGCACAGAGGGGGGTCGAGCAGGAACAAAGTCAAATTCAAGCCAAAAGGTAAAAAAAAAAATAGGGAGAGTGAAAAACAAGACAGATACCAGAAACCAAAAAAACAATCCACATCAAAAGTGAGCAATCAAGGCAATAAAGTAATGATATTACTTTGTTGTCATTGTACAATTGTACAATGAAAGTTGTCCTCTGCATTTAACCCATCCTTCTAAGGAGCAGTGGGCAGCCATGGGTGGCACCCGGGGCCAGGCTCCATGTCTGGAGATGGGTCAGGCAGGATTTTTACCCGAACAAACATGTTTTTGGGTGATGGGGGAAACTAGAGCACCTGGAGGAAACCCAGCAAGACACCAGGAGAGAAACATGGAAACTCTACACAGAAAGGCCGGCACGGACTGGGAATCGAACCTGGGTCTTGTTGCTGTGAGACAAGAGTGCTAACTGCTCAGCCACCGTATGTGTCAACATGGTAGATAAGAGACTAGCAAAGACATGACAGACATGGGAGGGTTATATAGGGTTGAACACAGGTGAGACACATTGGGATAAGTAAACAGGGTGGAGACACACACCCTGACCAGAAGAAAAGTAGAGAAAAGGTGAACACAAAAACCCACATGTCAAAGTTAAAGCCCAGAACTCTAACAAAAGACAAAAAACACAGAGAGACTTACAAACATAAGACAGAAACAAGACACTTGATACTGAACTTATTACATTATTTTACATTTACAAACTATCCTGTAACAATAAAGTGTGAAAAACCTTATGGAATATAAACAAATTAAAATGTCTAAAGAATATTAAGCACATTTTGATCCATTTTCTGCTTCTGTTAGTAAGTGTTGAGTGTCTTTGTAGCTCCGATCTGTAATGCACATATGGACTAAGGAGAAGTTGAGACAGAACATTGTTTAAAATGACACTTATTTTTTTAAGGAAATTTCTTTCTTTTTATGGCAGGTTATTGACATCTTTTTTGTTTGGTTATTTTATAAAAGTAAGTATTTTCATAATTTGATGAAAAAAAACCCAACAAGTATGTGGAGTTATCATTATTTATAGATTATTATATTATAACGTTGCTGGTTCAGCCCACTGGAGATAAAATTGGGTTAAATGTGGCCCCTGAAGTAATGACTTTGAGACCCCTGGTTTAGTGGTAACATCAAATGGAATTATTGCGCAAACAAACATTGGTGCCATGTATGCATGCACAGTGCAAACCCACAAGTCGCATACATTTTGTTTGTACTTGGCTATTCATAAAAAAAAAAAAAAAAAAAAAAAAAAATTTAAAAAAAAAGGGCAAAATAGTGAATTAACCCAGTAAAAAAAATGGCACCAACCTGAGCACCAGGGCCACCATCACTTTAAATTTCCTGCTCTGGCGGTTCATCAAGTTGTCCCTAATTTCGTCCTCCTTAACACACGCTGAGTTACCGTTTTATGTAAAGTGCGTTATCATTCTTGTACAGCTGCATGATTAATTGAATTCTATTAAAACCAACATTAGGATACACGCTGGATAACCCTTTGCACGGTGAAGCGAACATCGGATTCTTGTTATGAACAACAGCAAGGCCTCCAGAAGGCGGGTATACATTAGTTTACGCAAAATTTATTCAGTTCATTTTTGGGAATAGATGGTCAAACGAGGGGTACCTAATGTTCCCTGTGCAGCATGTATCAAAAAGAATCAATTTCGCCTCTTTTAGTCTTGCCTCGCTTCCCTTCTTGTCTATTTCTTTTCTTTTTGGGAGGTGCTGGGGAAGGGTAAATGATGGCAATTCTCATAGCGAGGCGCAAATAAACTCGCCGCGGCAGAAGTAACTGTTCTCCGGCGAGGCGTGCAGTCAGGCCCGGGCCCCCCGCTGGCAGGCAGTCAGGGTGCTGTGCCAAAGACGAGAAAGCCCAATGGCAGGAAAATATCACGTCCTAGTCTCCGGAAATTGATCTGCTCCTTGTATGGAGAAAGAAAATGAGAGATTTTAATTTCATCCCCGAGTCTGATGATAGAATACTAGAGTATTTGGGTCCAATCCGGATGGTGCCTCTGTCTTTTAAGAGGAAAGGATGGGAGAGAGGATGCTGTTGTCGCCTATGACAGTTATATCTATGCATGCGTAAGTGGGCCATAAATGCTTTGTTATTAGATGCCTGCTGAACTCAATGACTTGATGGTAAATGATACACTCACCTTGCACAGTCTATCCACTATATGCATAAACAAGCTCTTTTTCTCTCTTTTCTCTCACCCGTTAGAGGTCTATTTTGTGATGTGATGACACCTTTCGCCTTTTTTTTTTCTCCCCCAGAGCAAATGCAAGTGCACATTCTTTCACACATATTATATACTGCTTTTACCCCCTGCTTAAGTCCAACTATAAAGGACCGTTTCCACCCAAACACCAAAAACAGATTATTCATGTATGCCCCCATCCATAGGTATCTCAGCATCAAACTGTGGTGAATTATTACTGTGTGATATTGGGAGCCTTCAGCCACCCTGAAGAAAACACTAAATATGAACATAACAGAACAAAACGTGACTCAGTCAGAACCATCAGAAAGCGTATTTCACTCAACAATAAATCTTTTCAGAAAAAGCTTGCTAACAAATAATCTACAAACGTCACAGTTTTGATTTATTGTGTTCACAATTTGTAAGGATTATTGTATTTGGGGAAGAGCAGAAGTTGCAGATATTTCAAAATGTTGCAAAGAAAATAACAAAACATTCTTCGGATCAAGCCGTGAAAGAGAAAACAGGACCTTTAACATAGATCACACCTCAGAATTAACTAATTTTTTTGCATGATTTTGTTGTAATCTTTATATGTTTGATGCATCATTTCCAGAATTTACAAAGTCAAACCTTTTCAGAGGTGTAACTTTTACAAAGGCCACAAATTGAATCGTGCATTTCACCCAGACTACATCCATACTGATATAAGATCAAGCGTACTTTTGATTAAATTAATTAGGCGGTAGCAAGTAGCAGCAACTAATTAGCATGGGTTTACACACTTTCCTGCTCTTGTTTCTCTTAAGTAATGAGATTCTTTCATCTTCTCTTTATTCTAGGGGGGAAACCAGCTGTCAGATATTCTATTTTACACACAAAGTAAAGAAAACAACCACTTTGTTCAATATATAGAGGTGTTACACAGAGACAAAAACATGAAATCTGAGCCTTTTGTAAGCCCGCTGATATATTTTAAAGTTGTCACGCACACACAAAATGAACAATAACTGCAAAGCACATTGGGCAATTTTCCAAAATGGCCACAATGTAATTTGTTCTAATTGTTTTTCTGTACTGTATAGAGTCATTACAACTCTGCGGAACATCGAAAACCTCAAACTTTAACTTTTTTGAAGGGCACAGGTGTGTGTGTGTGTGTGTGTGAAGCATTGAATTGTTACACCTGGCCTCATCTCATGTATCACTGGTGGGTAACTGCAGTATTTAGATGTCAGATCTAACAAAAAATAGCCTGGATTCTTCTATTTTGTAATTACAGCCCTGTAACAGACTATTGCGGTTTAATGTTAAATGGCTCCTGACATGAGGCATCCACACACAGACACACACATTTGACAGCTCCATTTAACGCTGATTAGATTTGCAAGGACATGTAGTATACCCTCTCTGTGTCTCCTGTGCCCACTCTCTTTCTCTCTCTGTCTCTCCCTGAGTAGGTTGAGTATCTCCTGAATCCTATCTATCGGAGTAATGTTATGCAAATGGTTTAATATGAAGATAAAAGACTGTTGCAGCGTGTGGCGCTCTCCTGGTTCACAGCCTCGTGTTTCCAGGACGATAGCTCTAACGAGGAGGGCACTATTTGGGAGTCATTAAATGATGGCCTTCCTGACATGCACCCGCTCACCACCGCCGCCACCCGCCCCGCGTTGGCCATTAAAGCGCCTCACACCCACACCAAGACACACACTGCAGACGCCTTTTAGCGCCAGCTCCCAGTTTCTTACACATCACAGTGTCACAGAATAGAAAATTACACTCTCCTCCCACAGAGAAAATTGCTTTGGAATTGCTTGGTTATAAAGATGTGCTTTAAAGAGAGGGGGTGCATGCAATAAAAAAAGGACACACACAAACACAATTACTTAAGCACTCTAAGGACAATTCTTACAAGTTAATCAGAGGATTTACCAATTATTGATGTCAAAAGGATTTTGTTGTGTTCACAGCTTATTTCTATACTGCACATCTTTGCCTTTGCATTTGCCGTACATGTCTTTTTCCTATAAATCTGTACACAAGTCACTACTATACACAAGTACAATACACAGATGGACATTTTAAAACAAAAACCTGCTGGGGTTGTTCTCTTCCAGGGTAACATCTATGGTTGGCAAAGGCTGGTTGTTTGTGTCTGAAAATATTGTGAATATATGCTATATAGACATCACATTCAGAGATCTAAACCCTATGGGGGATGTTGGACTCTCCACCACCATTATCAATGCACCAAATAAGGGAGAGTGGGGTTTCATCCTTCTGATACAACTTCAAGATTTGTCAATCAGTACCAAGGTGAACAAAAGTTATTCCACTACAAGAACCACAGGGCGGTTCATTACCTTTCTAAGACATGATATATTTTATATAGAAATATAAAATGTATGTCCATAGCTTTATCAGAACTATCAGGGCAGCCATCGCAATTTTAGGAATTTTTAGATCGAAATTGTTTGATTTTCGAGGGTCTCAGAGGGGGGTCCGATAACTCCGTAATGAAAAATAGCCAGAGGGTTTTAATCATTTGGCTGTTCATAGTTACACATACCTATTATACATACAAAGTATGATCTAATTTGGCCAATTACTCTTAATTGATTTATACATATGCTTCGGTAATTAAAAAAAACATATATACGCCCAAGTCATAAAATTAACCTGATTTAATTAATAATGCCACTGATCTATTGATAGATAGTCTGAGGTGTTGATTAGTTTGTGTGTTGATGACTTTTGAAATAAAATATGCGATCAAATAGACCAAAAACAGAAACCACAGCTAATATGATGATTAAAAAAAATATACAACCACCACTGACTGGACATCTTAGTTGAAGAATGGATCAATGTCATGACGTAAGTAATGGGTGACAGATGTAACAGAGAAAATAAAATGATAAATGGACGGACGGACGGACGGAGGACTTTTAAAGTTAATGGTCAGATGTTTAAAGCTCTAAATATCTTCTCTTTCTTTACGTTGAGGCACATTTCCATGGGGGGCAGCACTCGTGCCTCAGACAGAAGGGCCCTGGTTTGAATCCCACACCAGACCTTTCTGTGTGGAGTTTGCATGTTCTCCTCGTGTCTGTGTGGGTTTACTCCAGTTTCCTCCCACCATCCAAACACATGCACTGATAGGTTAATTGGTTAATCTAAATTGTCCATAGGTGTGAATGTAAGATTGATTGTTTGTCTATATATGTCATGGGTCAGCAGCCCTGGTCCTACAGTGCCACTATCCAGCATGTTTTAGATGTATCCCTGTTCCAACACACCTGATTCACATGATCATCAATGATAATGATCTCCAGATGTTCTGAAAGAGGGAAACATTGAAAACATGGACCAGGGTTGTTGACCCCTGACATATGTTCAGCCCTGCAATGAACTGGTAACTCATACAGGGTAACTCATACAGGCCTACAATGGGCAAAGGCCTTTGCCCATTGTAGCTGTATTGTAGCTTTGCCCATTGTAGCTGGATTAGGCCCTCAGTGACCCTAGTGACCCTAGTGAGGATAAAAGCAGGTTCAGATGATGAGACAAGGTGAGAAATTTCCATGGGTATTGTGTATTTTTTCATGATCTGTCCTTTTTTTTCCCCACTTCCTGCTTTTTCTCCTTCCTCCTTTCCTCATTGCATTTTTCTCTTGACTTCCTGCACTTATAGGAAACTGTACACATCACTTGTAAATAATTCAACTATACACACTTTTGTTGAAAAACACCATTTTGAAGGAAAATGCTAATTTTTCAGTGTCAAGAATAGTTGCACTGATTAGGTGTGGGCACTACTGCAGAACTCTACTAATAAGGCTCATGTTATGTTACACCATAGCAACAGCATCTCCTCTTCTTCCTCCTCCTCCTCTTCCTCCTCCTCCTTTTAGGACCCTGTGGTGTATTGGTTAAGATCAAAAGTAGTAGTCCTCTCATTTCTTGGTGATGTCTCAGCTTCTTTTTGTTTCTCCTGCTTTGTAGATTCCAGCTGAGGAATTGTTTGTTGATGTTGTGTGCTAGTTTACAAAGAGTAAATGCCAATACAACCTACCACAGTATAATGCCCCCCTCTGAAACCCCAAGAAACATTTAGTTAAACTACAACCACCTTAAAGAGGCTCTTCTGTGTTGGTTTATATTATTTTCACTCACTTTTCTTGAAACGCACCTTGATTGTGCAGAAATATTGCACGGAAGAGTGGAAAGTAGGGACTAGTTTTCTATTATGACAGACTATATATCATAATATGGCCCAGCCCTAACACTTATTACAAGCTTAACTGTGAAAGTGTTTGGAAGTTAATTTTACGGAAGCTACATTAATGTTAAATTCATAGTACCCAGAATGGAGCAATTCAAGCCATCAACTGCCACAAGCGATGCATATAGTGAATATTTATGCACTGTTTTTTTTTTGTTTTTTTTTTATCTCTGTGCTCATTTTTGCAACCTGTTACCTAGTGGTGATGATAAGCCACGCAGCGTCACACTACACTTAACAACAAATGGCCTGGCCTGATAATGAGGCATATTGAACCACATATAAGCCCATAGGATATTCTGTCTCTTGACCCAACCCAGCACCACATCAGACACCTCATCACAAATAGAATTAGCTCCCCGGACCGAAGCAAAATGACAGAGGCTGGATGTCTGGCAGGAAGCGTAATGGCATTGGGGTGCTGGTGGTGTTTTCCTTGTCGCTGAACCAAATGGGCAGGAGTGTGTATCAGTCCAGACACTTAGCATGGGGCCAGTTATACTATTCACCCCTCCCTTTGGAGTGTGAGGACAGGTAGTGATGGTGCCTCCTCTAAATCTGCAGTTTAGCTAGGGTAGTTTTGAGGGGTGGTATGAGATGTGAAGAGGGAAACTTGAGGTGAATGGTCTTTGGACAAGGAATGAGTGTGTTCAGCATCAGTGGAAGAGGAGGGTGTGTTTATATCTGTGTGGTTTTCTTGGCCAAGTGTGTGTTTGACTGGTGTAAGAGTGTAAGTGATGTATCAAATGTATAGGACTTACCGTGCAGAGGTGACTGTGTGTATGACACAGGAGCCTGCTTCTGTGAATGCATGTGCATGTGTGTGTCTGTCCCCAGTACCATCATTAGATCGTAGGCAGTCCCAGTGTTGGGGGTGTAGCTTGGTTGGTCCTGCGGCCTCTCAGGCCAATTTAGGGGGAGAAAAGCACTTCGATCCTGGCCTGCAAGTCTGAGGGTCCCCAGCGGGAGGCGGCGCAGCCCTGCAATCTATATTGGATTTATTCCTTTCCCATCTACAGGCCCCACACACCCCACAGAGAGGAAGTCTCAACTGCACTCTCTCTGTTCCCTAAGACAATATGTTATGGTACACACATGAGTACACATAATCGTGTAAACACACACATGAAGCCACACACTGTAAGGCACACATACCTAAGTCCATCTTCAGGGCACACTCCCCCACAGCAAGGAAGTTATAACTGCACACTTTCTGTCACTGTGGGAGTTGCACTGGGGTCAAGATATACTGAGATTTGTGTGAGACAGACAGACAGACAGACAGAACAGAACAGGTAGTCACTGAGAACCATCCAAGCTATTGACACAGTGAGTTATCTGAAGCTGACCATTGTTTCGCTCAAGGAAAATATTGTTCACATTTAAAAAGGCCAAGGTGTAAACTATTTTTTTTATCATGTTAAAGCAAGAAAAAAAAATAATTTACATAAAACTCAGACAAGGTCAGGGAGAAACGGTTCTTAATTTAGTCTAATCAACTGTCATTTGCATCGCGCCATTTGCGCAAGGTATTGCCACTAACTGAATAAATGGACTTCTTCAGACTCAAGGGGGGGCACTCCGGTTTTGATAAGCTGGCAACATAACTGATTTGCATATATTACTTTGATTATCTCATTACTAGGATGATTCTTGCGGATTTTTTGACACTCGCGCAATCGAATTAAAATTAAGGCACGCAATCAATAAAAGGGCAACGCGGCTGTAAAAACATACCGCACCCCAGGTTTGTATGGTCAACTAACGACGACTACGATGATGATGATGGTGATGATGATGACGGTTATGAAGGTGATGGTTGTGGTGATAATGTGGCAGATGACAGCTACGATGATGACCTCTTCAGCTCACGAGCTCCAGGACCCAGTGAGTTTTTAGGAGAGTCTTTGGCTCCTGATTCCTGTGATCAAAGCAGTAATCAGTGGAGACAATGGGGGACTTGAAATTGCCGTTCTCGTGTGTGTGACCTATTCACCTGCCATGAATCCAAGAGTGGCCCGCAGGCGGCTCATGTCCCCAACAATCGATAATAGCGCTCACATCTTACCTCCGACTAAACCCATCTGTGGAATGATGAAGTCATGCGTAAAGACGCGCACGCCTCGGATAATTTTGCAATGTAGTAACCACAGTAGAAGGGCACACTCCCAGAAACAAGTGGGTTGCAGGCGTGTGCGTGTGTGTGTGTGACATGTCTACATGTCAGCTCACCTCTAAGGTTTGGACTGTCGCCCAAACTTCTAGACCCACTGATCTGCTCTGTGTAACAATGGCCCAACAGTGACAGCGCATAAAGAGTTTAATTAGTATTCGTTATGCTCTTGTTTCCCGTTTCAGCATGATTTACCTCATGACATAAAGTAAAAACAAACACTATTATAATCAAAGTAGACACTGGAAAGCGACCCATACACACACACACACACACACGCGCGCGCACTTTAAGACAGAAGAACTCTGAGGCCTCCTCCTCTCCTCATAGACTCTCAATCTTATGCACACTAACCGGGAGCAAAGTCACACGTCCACGTTTTAAATTCATGATGTAAATAATTATAGGCCTGGAAATTGATTTCCTTACGACCTTCTCCAGCAAACGAGGCCTCCGAAATCCCCCCAAAGAAAGCTACTTCTGTTGAAGCATTAAGTCATTAATTATTTTCCTTACATAAGGACAAATTATCGAGTCAGTTGAACGAAATTAGAACCCTTTGTTTCTGATCAGACCGCATTACCGCTGGAAATTACGGATGATGGCTGCGTGCGCGGCTGCCTTTGTTGTTTCGATCATCGCCTGTCGCTCTGAACTCGCGCTAACAAAGTCATTAAATTGACTCCCTCTCGCTCTCATTATGCGGGCTGTTAATAACCGCTAATTAACTTTGCTTACGCGCGCCTTAAAAGCCTCCCTCCCTTCCCAACGTTCCCTCTGCCTCTCCCCTCTCTGCCTCCCCTTCTCCTTTCCTTCTTTTCCTGCTTGGCCTCTCATGCAGACCAAGTGTCCAATTATGTCAGAACGCATGGATGGATGGATGGATGGATGGATGGATGGATGGGTTGTCTTTAGGCTTCCGAGGCCGCAAGCCAGAGAAGCGCGTGTCAGGTATTAACATGGGCCAAAGCAGAGTCCAGAACATGCGTATTGGTGTAGTGCGCACACCTTGAGTTGTCATGTCTTGGAAAACACCTCCTCATTCCTAGTTTACGTAGGACAAGCAGGTCATGGCACAGAATAGTATATGTTAAGGGTCTGTTTCCTTGTGGTAATTAGTCTTTCTATTATAGAGCAGTGCGTCCCTTCGTCCAGAAGATGGCGCCAGTTGAATGATCTGCAAGGCAAAGCCCGACCTACTGGCTCCAGTGGACTTCATTAGTATCACTACCTTGGCCTTCACTGAGGTGGACGTGACACTATGACGAAATGACACAGAGAAGATGCCTGCGTTATAGTGGGTTAGTCAGGACGTGACTTTAAGGGTTGGGGAAATACTTCAAATGCAAATGTATATATCTTACACAGGCTATGTTAGGGTGTATGCTCCTTTAAAATACCAACAGGGTCACACATGTGGTGCGTTGGTCAAGTTTCCAGAATCAGTGTTACAGTGTCAGTATGTCTTTTTCCGCGTAAAGTATGCAAGCTGGTGTTTCCCTTGGGCATTATCAAGTTATGCTGTTATGAAAATACAGTGGAGGCGGCGGTGAGGTGGGACTAAAACGGAAAAAGCGCCTCTCCGCCATCTCTTCACCTGCACGTCAAACAGACGGAAAATTGAAAATGTGAAAATTGCGCTCCGGCTATTCCATCCCCCTCTAATGTATGCGCGTAATTAGTGCATTTAAACAAAGCACGGATGTCCTGCTGGCTGAAATGGCGGCTGACATCTCTTTTTCCACAGGGTTAATAACAGTGTGCGGATAAATGAATCAAATTGTGGCCCCCAAATTACAGAGCGACTCTAAATACCCGTCTGTATTACGCACGTCTGTTTGTGACCGCGCAGGAAAAGGCATAACATTTTATATTGTTATTACACTCATTACATTGATTTGCGTGCAAATAAACAAGCTCGGAAGTTTCTGACACCACAAAAAAAAGTTGAGTATGGATTAAATCTGACACTGGATTGCGTGCATCTGCTGTTAACACGATTAGAATAGAACCTGTACCCGTTTAAAATGTATGACAACACTATTCAGCATAAACAAAAAGGTTAACAGAACCTTTCCATTTCATTCATTTTTTTGTTTCAAATGCAACATTTAATGCAACTTGTTCTTTAGTTAGTTGCACTAAAACGGGCTGTACCTTAACCAAACTCTATTATCCTTATCCTCCATCATGTCTTATTCCAATTCTCATCACAAAAGGGGTTATAGAACAATCGTTTAAAAAAGGAAAAAAAAAGAAAGGAATTACATGTGCAATTTTCTGGATATATATATATATATATATATTTTATTGTTATTTTTTCGTTTGATGCGATTCTCTAGCAGGGCAGATACATAACTGAGAGGAAGAGAGAAAGAAGGAGAGAGTAAATTGCAGCTTGCTGAAGTTTTTTGGATTGAATTCTGAAAATGATCCTTTTAACAGTGATGGGCTCTGAGGCGAGGATAGGGGTCATGCCATTCACAGCGGGTTAAATAGACTTTCATTTAAAATTACATTCTCGATCCATCTCTCCATCTCTCCCCCTCTCCACAGCGGAGTCCCTGCGTGGTATCCCGGCTCCCCGTGCGGCGTCTCATCACCGCCGCGCCACCCTCACTTTTTAAGTCAATCCACAACTCCAGCAGAGACAAGGCAATGGAGAGGGAGGAAGAGACAGACAGACATACAGAAACACAGACAGGTAGACAGGCGGTACATGGGAAATTAGACTTAAGGTCATGAGATGTTAAAAACGCGTATTAATGCCCCCCCCCCCCCCCCCCCCCCCCCCCCCCCCCCCCACACTCACAAATCCAAAGCTTAAATGATGGAGCCTGTAAAATGTATTTCAAGGCAAAATTCAGATTCCAATATTGATATTGCTATTTCTGTGTGGTTCCGTGTCTGACATGGTTTGGCAGGTGTTTCTATGAGGTTGAACCCAAACCACGAGCCAGATTTTTTCTCATCTTGGCACAGGGATTTAAGAAGCAGCATTCCTAGGCCTTTTAGATATTCTAAAGAAACAAATGCAGCTTTTCAATGAGTATTTTATGTGTAGAAAATAACACTATATAAAAAGAATATATAGCAACTAAATAATAATAATAATAATAATAATAATAATAATGTTAATCTAGGCTAAAATGGAAGAAAATAAATGCATTCGATAATATAAAATGCTAACTTTAAATGATAAAATGTGCACTTTAATGAAAACATGGATTCTTACCAGGATAATACACCTAAATAAATGAGCCCCAGTATTTGACTATAATTACACATATTTATTTGTAATATAGAATATTGTGATCTCATATTATTGCAGTTAAACACCTCATCTTTTGCAGAATTACTGTCAAAATAAAAGCCCCAGAAAGAATATTATTACAATTAAATCCCATAGTTGTTCTTGATGTTAATTATTCTTACATTTTTCGAAAATATAACAAAAATGAAGATCAGAAACAGGTGTAAAAAAATAGGATGTCTGGAGGTGTTTCAGTGGATTTTTTTTAAATGGGGGGGGGGGGTGAAATGCTGAGTTCAATCCACGGAGGAAATGGGCTCCATGTCAGGTTTTGCTGCCTTTCTTTCAAATTAACTTTAATCGTAAAATATATAAGCAGCTCCGCGCCGTCTTAACCCCACATACACACGTACGAGCCAATCAGCGCGTAAAAACAGCCTCCACGTATGCTGTGCGAGCGCACGGAAGAGAGAAGCGCCTGGCAGAGCGGAGCGCAGCGCAAAGCAGCCAAACCGCTGTCTGTCATTAACTGAGAGTGTGACAGAAGAGACAGAGGAAGGAGAGAGAGAGGAAGGAGAGAGAGAGAGAGAGAGAGAGAGAGGGAGGAGTGAACGGCCCCGGTTGAAACAGACACACCGGTCCGAGGGGAGGAAAGAAGTAGAAAAGAGCACCGGACCCCGAGAGTGAGAGAGCGCGCGAGAGGGAGAGAGTGGGAGACTGACAGGCGGTACCGACAAACGAGACGAAGCCAAGCGTCAACATGAGTGGTCAGTTTGAGGAAGACATCCACGACCGAAGCGAGAGGAAGAGCAGTAAGTCCCCGACACTGCTCTCCTCTTACTGCATAGACAGCATTCTGGGCCGCCGGAGTCCCTGTAAGGTCAGACTCATAGGGGCGCAAAGTTTGACGAGTCTACCCGGCAGAGGAGACCTGGACAAGACGGTGGACGGTAGGTTCTGCTTCGACCATCATCTGTCTGAACTGGAATTAAAATAATTTTTTTTATGTATATAGGCTATATACACACACATACATACATGTATATATTGAAAAGTAGTCATCTGTCTGAACTGGAATTCAAAAACATATATATGGAAAAGGGAGCGTGTGGTTATTTTGTGCGTAAAGTTAATGCGCCGAGAGTTTATTCTACATAGCTACAGGATCACACCAGTTTGGTTTAATAAAACTGGGTTTTTTATTTTTATTTTTTGTATTTTTAGATTAAACAGCTGACACAGGCCTGAATTTTATTAAGAGGAATATTGTCGGTCTGATTTATTTTTTTCCCCCCACATGTTCCTTATCAGGGCCAATGAAAGACCCCCTCTCTCTGAGCGCAGACATGCACCTGCCACCCAAACTCCGCCGGCTGTACGGACCCGGAGGAAAGTACCTTCACGACCACGCGGAAAAACTGGACAGAGAGCGTCTCCTCCTGGAACAAACCAGCGACAGCCTCAAAATCAGCCAAGCGCCGCAGGTGAGCATCAGCCGCAGCAAGTCCTACAGGGAAAACGCGTCTCTGAGTCGGGGGGGAGAGGGCGACCAGAGCCCCGGGGAGGGCTCTGAGGATGGCAGCCTTGGACTGGTGGAGCTCGGCCCGTTGAAGTTTGAGGAGGACGCGGGGAAGGAGGAGGAGAGCTGCGGGGACGCGGCCGCTCTGTCCCCGAAGGACGAGGAGAGGGAGAGCTTGAACGCCGGGGATGGGGACGTGAGGGACGGGGAGGACAGCGTGTGTCTGTCCGCAGGCAGTGACTCAGAGGAAGGGATGCTGAAAAGGAAGCAGAGAAGATACAGGACTACCTTCACCAGTTACCAGCTGGAGGAGCTGGAGAGAGCTTTCCAGAAGACACACTACCCCGACGTGTTCACCAGGTAAGAAACAGTGGAATAATAATAAAAAAAAAACCTATAAAGGAAATATAACAAAAGAAACTGCTACTCATCTTAACATTGTGTTAATAGGTCTAGAAATGTATAATAATAATAATAATAATAATAATAATAATAATAATAATAATAATAATGATAACAAGAATAATAAAATATAATAATAAAACAATTAAAATAATACATCAACTACGAAAAATAATAATTCTGATATTTAACAAAATAAACTAATGCAGGCATGTGCATTAAAAATATGATTATTTAGGTCTATATGTTAAAATAAACTATACCGTTTATGATTGCTATTGTTATTATTGCCATTAATATTTCTCCACTGCTAAATAAATAAAACATAGTGGTCTATTTTCTCTGGTGTTTGGATTATTATTTATAAGAAAGGAAAACATTCCATAGGGGGTGATAATTCATAGTATTTCCACACCCCCTAAAAAAAAAACATAAAAAATAAAAATACAAAAAAAAAAATTCCCGGTAATTTCATACGGGTGTAACAAGACACAGTGCGGATCACACCTCGTAAAAATGCCTAAATACCAAACCCGTGCCTTGCATAAGTGAACACAATGGGCCTAAGTGCCAACAGTGGGGACGTTTTTGTTACCTGTATCCGCTTCTGTAGACACACATGACAGCGCTTTTATTCTCAGGGGGAATAATTAACCGCTGCGGCTCCAGTTACCTGCTGGACATGATATTGAATGAATACAGGCTTTAAAAAAAAAAAAGAAATAAATAAAAATACACGGGGCCTAACTAACCTCAAACCCAAGGGCAGGTGTGCACAACGCATGCGTGCACGCACACAGACACAAAGTGAAGCTTATAGCCTACGC
Organism: Siphamia tubifer; assembly: GCA_020466265.1. NCBI lineage: Eukaryota > Metazoa > Chordata > Actinopteri > Kurtiformes > Apogonidae > Siphamia > Siphamia tubifer. The sequence continues at coordinate 33,725,848 of CM035802.1, read as the reverse complement.
ACATTCACTGGAAGTACAACACCTAAAAATATTATTATTACTTCATTTAGGATCATTTTAAAACACAATACACGAGTATATATATTTTTACCCTGCATATTAAATTCATTTTAGCAAACTATAAAAGGCCTCTATGGTTATACCAGCTATATTTTATTTATTTTTCTCTCCCTTTCTCTTTTTTTATTGGGATTATTCATATATTTTCCAATCGATTTACTTTAAGGCGACTTGTAGGTCTAATTTGCACTGCAAGCCCATCTCGCAGCTGAAAGGAGCGTCAATTGCTTTGTGGCAGGCTAGTTTAGATGTCATTATTTCCACCATTATGTTGTTACAGTGACAGGCCTAGGCTAAGGAAAATCTAACAATCACTAGGCCTATTTCTACCCATCCGTGACAGGGAAAATAGAATATGGCTATGGCGTCTTTCTGCAGTTCATGCCAGGGAGAGGTAAAAAAAATAAAAAAAAAATAAAAAATCAAGCTTATTTTGGTGGTCTATTGTTGACAGTGAACAACAGGTGGGGACAAAACAGCAATTCTGCGTTGGTTCCAAATGGTGACCTGTAACCTTGAATCTTTTCTTTTCTGTCTCTCCTGAGTTCTTTTTTCTTTTTTTTAAAAATCTCCTCCTTTCCTGATTTTTTTTCTCCTTCTATATTCTTTTCAGAGAAGAGCTCGCGATGCGCTTGGATCTTACAGAGGCCCGCGTTCAAGTAAGTGGCTCTCTGTTTATTTTTATGTTGGGGGGGGGGGGGAAAGCTTGTAAATCAAATAGTTAAAGAATAAGAGGAGAAAAAAAGGCATCCTCTAATGTTTTATGTGGTCTATAAAATGTGTCTGCCACACAGTGCTGGATAATAACCGGTGATATGCGTCACTGATTGAGGATCAGCGATTACGGGCCAATTTGGGCAGTAATTTATTACAGTAAAAATGTGTTAAATGGCCCCAGTCGCTGCGCAGGAAAGGTCTTTCCTGTTATTGAATGTTATTACACGCGAATGAGGGACGTTTTAGTAGCAATTAAGCCAACGCTGGCGATTCATAAAAAGCTCACTTAGTGCAGGAGCAAACACTGTCTATATTCTTGAGATGAGATGGTGTTTGGATTCCATCAGAGGAGACAGAGTGAGGAGGGGGGGGGTGAGATGTGTGTTAGAGTAAAAGGGTGTGTGTGTGTGTGAGGGAGAATACAAGGGAGGAGGAGGAGCAGGGGGGAGAAAGAGGGAAGAGGGGAGGGATAATGCTATTTGATTTCCCATTATGTGATTGCAATAGACCTGCATTGATCCGATGCTTTGCACTTGGGAGCGAATGAGAGACCATTAAAGGTGTTTGCTACTACCCCCCCACCACCCCACCCCCGCCCTTCTCCACTTCCCCCTCCTCCTCCTCGCATCCCACTCTCCCCTGCACATCCATCCCTCCCCTCCCCCTCCCTCTTCTCCCCTCCGTGCATTGAAAGCGTGGCTTGCATGTCGAAACCCCGGGCTCATAACCAGAGAGACAGTTCAAACACGGTGGAAGCTCCGGGGGTTATGGCCCACGGTAAAACAACAGATGTCTCTTTAGGGGCCGTAGGTGAACAAATCACTTAACGGGCGCCATCAGGAGGTGATAAAAACTCATAAATTCCCGAGGGGCTGTGTAATGCTAAACAGCCCTCTGGGAATAATGTGTGTGTGTGTGTGTGTGTGTGTGTGTGTGTGTGTGTGTGTGTGTAGTCCCTGTCGCTCAAGCTCCTCGTTCAATCACTTTCCTCATGTTGACATTTTGCTCATTGTGAGAGCCTCGTGCTTCTGCAGAGCAAACTGGGCAACACTGGATGCGTGGGAAAGTTAAATACTCTCGGGGACAGAGTCACTTGTTCTACATCTCTTAAGAATTTAATTTAAAGCGCATTAATTGTTATTGGAGCCAGTTCAGTGGTAATTTTCTGGATCTTTTGTTAACACCGCTCTTAATTATCTCTCCCCACCCTGAAGCCTGTCTACAGCACACAAGGACGAGGGTTTAATTGGACAGAAAGGAGACTTAAGGGACCGTGAGCGACAGGGTTTACCTTGCATGTAATTACCGGTGACTTTCCGCCTATTGGCCACCACCTGAACCACTACTACCAGCCTCCAGTGGCACAACATTCACTAGTGTACACAAATGAACATCCTTGTCGGCAGAGGAAGTTAGAGGATAGCTTGAATTATTTGTGGTATAAAAGGAGCAATCTGCATCTGCACTGGAACCGGTCTGGAGTTTACAGGCTTTTGTGTAGAACTGTTAACATGCCTGCAGCTTGGTAACCAGCAGGTAGCAACTGTTCCCTGGTCTGACCCCAGTGTCATCTTGTCTGTGCTCACAGGTGTGGTTTCAGAACCGCAGAGCCAAGTGGAGAAAGCGTGAGAAGGCCGGGGTGCAGGCCCACCCGTCAGGACTACCATTCCCAGGCCCCTTGGCAGCAGGGCACCCTCTCAGCCACTACCTGGAGGGGGGACCCTTCCCTCCTCACCCCCATCCCGCCTTGGAGTCAGCCTGGACGGCTGCTGCTGCCGCGGCTGCGGCCTTCCCGGGCCTGGCCCCTCCACCTCACAACGGCTCTGCTCCACCCCTGGCCACCCCGCTCGGCCTTGGCACTTTTCTGGGAACAGCTGCCATGTTTCGCCACCCTGCCTTCATTGGACCCACTTTTGGCAGGTACAGCAATACATACCTACCTCCCCTGGACACTAATGTACATTCTCAAGGCTTATTCACACTTCAGTGTTATCTATAGGACTTATATCCCTGTATTTCAGAGTGAATTACTATAATTTTGTAGTGACAGAACGATGCACAATACAGCAAGAGCTCAGGGGAAAGTCCCCCATTAATGCCTGATGGTTAAATTTGTAGTGTTTATCTCACAGTGTCTGATTAGAAATATGTTACACCGTAAACCATTCACAGTGGTGTGTAATCACTCTGTCAAATGTCTTAATAAATTAACCAAAGGTGTGATCCTGCAAGACAAGCTGTGAGGAGGGGTGTCACTGCACACTATACGCCACAATTAGCTTCTCATTTGCTTGGCTCTAATGTTTTACAGTGTTATTAACCTCCTACTGTCCATTTTCACTTAAATCAAAATGAAATAGAACGGCGTACATCTATTTAAGACCAATTTAAGCCACATAAATGGAAGCATGTTGTTAGTCTTAAAGTACAAGTCATATACTAAGTCATATTTGTGGCCAAATCCTTAGACTGTTGACTCATCACAATTTGGCCAAAAATATGCGGTGATGCTAACAATATAGGAAGAGAGGTACAGGTCAAATGTCTAACCTTCATGAGCTGTGAGTGCGTTCTGAATGAGTCGATAGCGGTGACAGGTGACAGATGAGTCAACTCAGACATGTTTAACCTCCGCGTAGATGGTTAAGCCTCTGTTTGTCTCCCAGGCTCTTCTCCAGTATGGGTCCTCTGACCAGTGCTTCCACCGCTGCCGCTCTCCTCCGTCAGCCCGCCCCTCCCGTAGAGAACCCCTCGCACGCAGGTCCAGTCCTCCCTGACCCTTCGTCTTCTTCTTCCTCCTCCTCTTCCTCAGCTGCTGCAGACCGCAGGGCGTCAAGTATCGCCGCTTTGCGCCTCAAGGCCAAGGAACACTCGGCTCAGCTCACCCAGCTGAACATCCTGCCCACCGGAGCCACGGGGAAGGAGGTGTGCTGAACACTCAACACCAGCTAGGCCTCCATGTCCTGGGCTTATGTCCCATTCCATGACACCCACCACTCCCAACCTACCCCACATCCATACCTCTGGAGGCTGATGTCCTGACGCCCTCCCATACCCCCTTGTTCAACCACCCCTGTTACCTCATGTTTTCCCCAACAAAATAGCACGACCAAATTGAAAAGAGCACTGGCTAACTGATGTGTGTGTTTGTGTGTGTTAGAGAAAAATAGTCCATTAGTTATTGAAACATTGCTTAAGTATGGATCCCTCCATGTTTTCCTGAATTTAATGGCAGACCCAAGAGGTTTTTTTTTTTATATTCTCCACTGTATTAACTTTAAGAGATCACAGATTCTGAGCTTAAATGAAATGAAAAAAAAAAAAAAAACTTTTCTAAGAATATTTTGCCAGTAAGTTTAATACAAAAGCAAGTTCAATAATCATATTTATGCATACACAGATACACACACACAGAGCTGAAGAATTGCAGGGGAACCCAGACTTTTAGAAAGGATTCTTCAAATGTGGACAACAGGAGTGCTCGACATTAACACTGCTTAATCTGTATGCATTGATGTGGGCTGAGCCAGTCTGCTTCAAATAAAGGCGAGTTGGAGGAGGCCCCCCCCCCTGAACCAAAGGAAAAAAAAACTGTCCATAGACCTTCTGTAGCCTTCTCTACAAGCCTGACTCCTCTCCGCTTCTCACCTGTCCACCGGTCACACTCAGCAACACCACTGACCTCTGATTTTATTTTTAACCCCCCCCCCAGGAGTTATTTTGTTCCAGTCGATTTTCATACATTTCTGTAAAATCTCACTCTTCTTCTTCTTTGATTATTACAGCAGTGGTATTTCTGCTGAGTCTGGCTTAAGGACACGTGAGCCAAGTTGAGATCTGATGACCTGACTGTGTGTGAGAAAACTGTACATACTGTGTAAAAAACAAAAAACAACAACAACAAAAAAAATTAAACAAAAAAAGGATGATTTTCGAAACAAGGTCATGTATATTTAAGGAGACCACGTTTTGATCATTTGCACTCGGTGTAGTGTTTAATGAATGTCGCCCTTGTGTAGAATTTCACTTGTGTTCATGAATTATTAGGTTTTTAGATCATTATTTATGTCAACCCCCACCCCCCCTGATAAAGAACTGAGTGAAGGACAGGTCTTTTTTTTTGTTTCTTATTAAGTGATTGTAAGTTTCCTGGTTTAATAATGCTAATTTGAATAAATTACACTGGTAAAATGAGTTATCTTTTATTATTTCAATTTCCTTTAGGACTGACATAGGCCTAAACCAGGAAAAAAATAAACAATGTGAAATAGAATATTATAGAACTATTAATAAAAGGTGTTATGAAGAAATTGTGTTTTTTTTTGTCTTATACGTCAGAGATTAACTGCAAGAAATTCTAATAAAATTCCTCAATTTATTTGACTGTTTGTTAAATAATTATGTTTTTTAGAGGATATTTTGTGGAAGTGGGGGGTAAATTGTACAAAATGGATGCAAACCACATCAAAGGGATCAAACTATTTGGCAAAGAAAAGCTAATAAGAGAAAATGCATTAGGTTCCAAATGACAAATATAATCCATGGCCCTGCATGCGTGCGTCTATCCTCTTCAGTGGAGTTGACAAAATACTGACCATATATTCATGAGCTTAATCCCCGACATGTGAAACGTGCGACAAAGGAAAGGGCTTTTCAATTAGATCGCCCACTTTATCTAGGGAGGGGTGGGGGGTACTTTTGGTGGGGGGGCATTATAAAACTTCCTTTAAAACCCTTTAAAGTCGCTAAATTGGTCTTAACATCTGTAATGCCGTGCCGATGGAAGCGAGTCCTCTTTGTCATTAATGAAGTAACAAACCACTTCATCAAACCTCTTTCACACACACATCGTGGAGTTAATTCCCCCACTCCCCCCCCCCACCATACACACACACACACACACACCTCCCCCTCCCTCTCTATTGGATCTCACCACTGATGCAGGACTATTACAGCAATCAATGGTTAATTCTCCTCCGTTTGACCCATCTATGGTGCCAGACCAAATCGCGTGAAATTACCTCGCGGATTAATTTAGTCCCTAATTTTATATATATCTATATTGTGTGCTTTTATGTGACAAAGCCCCTCTTCTTATTACTTCGGGGAGTCTTGTTTTACAGGTCTGCAGGTCCTACACCTGTTAATCACTCAATTTACTCCCAATGAGCGCGTTCTGTTCTGGTGCGCGCGCACAAGAAAAGGATGAGAAGGCGGGTAAATGTTTGATTTATATCTTATATTAATTTATCCCGCACACATACGAGTTGCCCTTCGAAGCATAATGCAAAAAAGGAGGGGGAAAATGATTAAAAAAAGAACACAACTATGTTCTGCTGTGCGTAAAACAGCCACACATTTCCATTTTTAAAAAAAATTCCTATTCTGCTCAAACTCAGTGGAGCGTGTGTATTTTTTTTTTCCTGTATGGGGTTTTGATGAGATTGTCCGGGGACTTTTAATCTTATTGTGAATATAACTAATGAATGGCAAACCAATTTGTCCCTAATATCTAGGGAATGCCGGGAGGCGGATGACCTGCTGGGAGCGAGGCTTAAACTTTCTTTGCAGCGCAAAAAGGCGAGAAAATTGAAATTCTGTGGCAGGGGCAATAGCTGTGGATTTATAAAGTCACACTTGTTGGATGTGAGCTCTTTCATTCAGACAGGCCTCTACTGCTGAGGATTAAGCCATGAGACGCCTTCTTACATTGCATGCATGATCGGGATAATGGATGTTGTTGGAAAAAGGTGAAATCGTGCGCTTTTTTCCTTTGCGCTTGGGGTGTAACTCTGATAATGATCCTTTCACAGGTGACTCCAGGTGTTCGTGAAACGCCCCCATGTCCCATTTTCATCACCCGCCTTTCCCTTTTCTCAGCATTTGGACTTGATTTGGCCCGTGATTTGGATTCTCCCGGGCCTCGTTTCTCCCAGAGAGTCCCTGTGCCCGGAGAGAATAGGCCCAATCACTCCAGAGCCACAGAGCTGGATCGGTCCTCACTCAACCCAGTCCACGGGAGTGAAGCTCTAAAAAAGCGCTTTGATGAACAGCACCCCCTCCATCCTCCATCCTCCTCCTCCTCCTCCTCCTCCTCCTCCAGGCAGGGACCGGGGCCCTATGAAAGGACCTGAATAGCAGGGCCATGGCACTGCGCTCCCCTCTCGGATCGCCCCTTAATTCCCCGTCTCTCTTGCTCTCATCCAATTAGCTCAGTGTATTAAGCGGTTTATCGTCTCATAACCGCCCTTTCAGCTCCAACAAGGGAGACACTTTGCAATAGGACCGGCTCTCCTTTTGACACCCTCTCCGGCGCTTGTATGTTCCACTGCGCTATGAATAACAGGGACAGAATAGAGGACTAATTCCCTCATCAAAGCCTACCTTGTCCATCGCTGGTCAAAACGACAAGCAATAAAGCTTAACACGACAAAATAAAGAGACTTGTTCGACCTTATTAGCTTAGCAGAGTCGAATTAATGCAGGGACTCTATTTGACTGGGTTTTGGACAAAAAAAAAACGAGGCCCTCACTTAAAAAACCTGCACCACACAGTCTGCAAGTGGGAAATACAGGCCCGAGGCTGATTAAATCCATGACAAAACAGAGGAAAAAAAAGAGTGCAAAACAACCCCCAAAGAAACAAGAGAGAAAGAGAGAGAGAAGTAGCAGAGCTGATATGATTTAATAAATATGTAAAGTTAGCAGCAATAAGGTGTAAATGCACAGAGACACATTTTCTCACAGCAGCATGATCTATCCATTGCATAGTGAATCATGGTTTAAGTGTTCAGCCCACTTAAGGTTGCCTTCACAAGTTACAGTGGTTTGAAGTGATTTGTGAGGCGTGCAGTGTTTATGGAAATGCACACGGCAGGAAGGAGCAAAAAATAAAAACTAAAAAAAAAAAAATCCCAGGACTGTATTAATGAAAAGGAGGAGAATAGTTGAACAATTCATGGAGCAAGTTGCAAAAAAAAAAAGAAGGAAATGCATGAAAAGTGTTGGAAAGTCTCAGCTTACTCAATCTTTGTATTTATTTATTTATTTAAATAATCAAATGTATTTGTGAACGATCAGACTGCAGTGAGAAAGACAGACTTATTTCCTATTTGTGTCATTAGTGCAAAAAACCTCCCCTGCTGATTCAGCTTGTAATTTGAATTTGCATAAAAGGGACCAGTGTGGATGCATTTACATATAAGTTAACAAACAGAAATAATGGGATAAATGAACAGCAGCAGAAAACCAGCTAGAAATGTTATCAAAAATCACATCTGTGCAGTAATATTTTGTTAACTTAATGTGACAAAACTTTGAACTTGGGGTACAACTACCAATTTTAATGGTATTTATTGAATTATTGACAAATTAGTATTTTTCTCATCAGTTATTTCTAACAAGATAAAAAAAAAACAAATAAACAAAAGAAAAAACCTTGACAAAAAACCCAGTGCATTAAGTTGTATATGAGAAAAAGGAGAATCATCACATTTAAGAGGCAAATTTGATCAAATTAATAGCTAATAATTATTCTCGTTCATTTCCTTTTTAAAGTTTCAATGGTTAATCAACACCATATTGTTCTATTCTTACATATTTCCAAATCCCTAAACCTACCATGGAAATCAGCCCAAAGTTGAATCATTACCCCTCCAAAAATTTTAGTATTATTTTTTATTATTATTAAACAGTAGCCATTATATTTGTAGTTTCCAGTGATCATTACTAAACCATTATCATTCAGTAGCTGGTATTCATGGCACTCATAGGGATCAGCTTATAAACCACAGTGCTCATGCTGATTGTGATGAAGAAATGTGTCATCTGGTGTAGGAGTGTGGCTCACTGATGCATTTGGTCACAGTTCAGTTTTAGAATAGTTGAGCTCTGAATGAACCACATCTGACTTTTAATAGACAACTCAAGATGAAGGAATTAATTAATTGAACCCCCTCCCCCGCAAGAAAGTTAGCCGATTGTTCCAAGCACAAATAAATGGTGCTTTCACATCAAATTCTGCTCAAATGTTAATGTTTTTTAGTTTAATATGAGAGTAAATGAAGCGTGTAGCATGTGTTTTGGACTGTTGGCGAATAACAATAAGTACTTTCAAGTCATTTTTAAGATCTCAGAGATTAAAAGTGACCTATTTTATAAGATTTTATTGACTAATAAATTAATTAACTTAGAAGCTAAAGCAGCCCTGCTGAAAATACAAGTCACTTGCTAGTTTTTTCCCCCATTCAGAATCCATTGAGTGTAAGAAATTAGCAAAAACAGACTGGTCTTCACTTTACTTTTGTAAAATATCTTTCGGCATTTGTTCTTTTACAGTGTGCAGATATATATATATATATATATATATATATAAATAAAAGAAAAAGAAGAAGAAGACACCCCACCCCCCTAGTCATTTCAAAGATACAGGATTACACATGTAACACATTAGCTTTTTTATTAAGGTTTAAGTATCAAAAACGTTGTCATCAATACGATTTATTCAAACCCATTACAAAAAAAAATCATTACAAAACCCTCTTGAGCAACAAAACGTCAGATTCAAGGAAAATTACACGTGTTAAAACAGGCCGAGCACTGGAAAAAAAAAAAGATGAACGATGAAATGGCATCGGTTAAACAGTGGAAGTGGAGGAGAAAGAGATCAGCTGTTCGATATAGAGACAAAAGAGTGAGGGAACAGTGTGTGTGTGTGTGTGTGTGTGTGTGTGGCCTCCCTCACCCTATCGCTCCTTGCATCCTCCTTACCTCTCCCTTTCATCCTTCGTTGTGTTACGCAGACACACACGGGCCCTCGCACACACAGCCACACACTCGGGATGAATGGTGGTAATCAGAACAAGTGTCCGATCGCTGCGGGCATTCAGTGGTCTTAGTGGCCCGGGGTCACTATCATTGGCTAATTAGCGGCTTTTCGAGTATACCGGCTGCTCTGAGGATAAGTCATTTTTACACGTACACACATCTGGGCACAGCTAGTCTCCGCACACGCACAATAGACTGTCATTTAGGTATGATTGCTACTCCCCTTTACCATACCGAGACAGGGTGATGGGGTCAATTCGCGGATTTGTGTGTGTGCGAAGGCAGTGTCTGATGAAAAGCTGGAAGAGTGCGATTGGTCTTTAAGCCTTATAACCTGCCCATTATGGTCAGGGCAGCTGACAGAGGGTGATGCGGTGAGTTTATGACGACCCGATCCAAAGCCATAAACCGCCTGATGTTGGTGACCGTGTGCAGGTAGATGGCGGACGCTTCTTCGTGGTGTAGTTTTTTTTTTTGTTTGTTTGTTTTTTTCCTTAAAAGATGTGTGTTGTTTTTACTTGAGGGATGAGAAGGCCTGGAAGAGTTTGGCCAGGTTTATCTCTGAGTAGCCGCTGTTGGCCAGAGCCTTGTCTGGCACATTCTTCAGCTTCCGATACACCTCCTTCTCGTCTTTGAATCTGTTGACATAATCTGGAGGATCAAACACATAGGAAAGAGAGAAAGTGTTACCATTGGAAGATCACACAGTTCCTCAGCTGTGTCAGAGTCAAGGCTATTTAAGTGCAGAACTTGATATTGCGGCATGCATTTAGCAGAGGATGATTCACTACTGGGTGACACTGTCAGCCCTTCTGTCCTTATGATTAGATTTTGATATGTCCCATCGTAAAAGGCGCCAAAGCTCAAACCGACTCTGCCTTCGCTACTAATAACCACTGAGGAGCATTTCACCCTTAACTGGAAAGATAACAGAGCCAAGTGTTGCCAGTAATGCTCTCACTTTGAGGGCTGAGAGGAGGGGAATCATAGAATTGGACTGTTGGGTCGATGGCAACGCGTGCACACACAGGATCATGGGATCGATAGAAAAGCCCAACGAGAGCATGAAGTCAATATCTTGTCCCTGTTATCCCTTTAGGTGGGCCACAATAAGGCCAGAGAGAAGACGGGAGCTGCTATCCTACGCAGGGAGGCTCAAACCAAATCTTTACGATATTATACTGGGCATCACGTGTAGACAAAGTATCACGAAACCAAGTAATAACACGCTATCTGAGCGACAATTGTAAGATACACCAGGAATAATAGCATATTGACCGACGTTAGTGAAGATGCAAGGAAATGAAAATGAGCGAGGTGAAGTTGTCTTTGGCCCGCTACTGATCTCAAGACCAGTCTGATGGACAGGAACCAGGAAAAAAAACACAAACAAAAAAAACAAATGTAGTTTCTTACACAAACATTAAAAACGAGATTTTTCGATGCAAAAGCTTCAAATCATATCAGAGCGCACGCCTCCTGTTTTCAACCGAATATAGACACACGCACACACTGTTGACATCGTCCATATGGCTGGTTGTCATGTCCTTGCTGTCTCCACTGCCATATCTCCTGTCTTGTCCTTCCTGCATCCTACATTAGTGGCTGCTGGATAAATACCAGCCCACTGACTGCCCAAGGGAACAAAGGTTAGATACACAGAGATCAACAGTGAGGCACACATACACACACACACACTTCTAAAAGAACATACATAGAGATGACTGGCGATAGTTAAACACTTAAAAAGCCTACTAACCCACAGTCATGGTGACTAAAAAACATCCATGTGACAAACAGTAATCACACATGCATGCACACACGCCCAGAAGATAGTGTGCTTGACTTTAGCAGCAGCAGCAACTATTACTTGATAATCCTCACGTTAGCAAGGACAGAACTGGAAGGGGAGAAAGGGGAGAAGAGAGGCAGGGAGAGACAAACTAGTCTATTTATCTGGGGAATAGAAGGGGGGTGATGATGCATGATCAAGCGAAAGCAATCATGTCATCATTTCTGAAAGGTAGGAGAAAATAATTCTCCCCCTCCTCTTGCCTTCCTCACTCCTTTCTCTTTTCCACCTCAATCACTGTGTGGCGAACAGATAAAAGAATGATTTAAGAGTCACATAGAGGAAAAGAAAGAGGGAGAGACCTTGCTGCAAGTTGGAGCACAGTGGGGAGTGTAGTTCAAATAAATAGCCTCCCTTAAAGAGCAAGTGTGAGGTGGAAGGAGAGATGAGAGCGGAGATGGCGTTGTTGGGAAGGCCGAGACACAGGAGAGGCAAAGAGAGGAGGTGAAATAACACCGAAGCAGGAACCGGAAGGAGGAGAAGGAAGGACAATGACATACGGAACGAATGAGTTCAGCTGGTGGTCCACCATCATGCATGGAACGTAGCTTTAGTTGGAAAAACCTCACCTAATGAATCATACAGAACAGAAATGTGTGGAGCCAGCCTCTGTGGTCCTCACATATACGCGTTCACATGGACTCAAACACACACATGCACTGTGTGTGTTTCAGGGGTTATCTCTGCTCTAACTAGGTGTTGTCACACACTCGCGCACACTCTGGCGGTGCTGGGCACGAGTAGATCGGGGCTCTGCACGCTCTAACTAGGTGTAAATACAATAACAAGCCTGTAATTAAGTGAGCATGATGAAGTTAATGGAGATCGGCCATTCCGTCGGCCGCCTCCATGAATATTCTATTAGGCTGGTGGCGACGGGCAGCTGGAATAGCAGTTAATTTAATCACCACTCGGAGCACAGGGAAACTTCTTTGTGTGAGTGTAATTGCACAGAATGAATAATTGATTTGACAATCGTACCCGCGGATTTTGCCACCCCGCTTTGTATCGCCGGAGTAAGGGAGGGGAGGGTGGGATATAAAGAGAGGGAAGAAAATGGAGAGGGGAGAGAGGTAGACAGGGATGTAGAGAAGGAAAGGAAGAGGGGAGAGAGAGAAGGAGGGAGGGAGGGAGGGAGGGAGGGAGAGGAGTGGGAGGGGAGAAGAGGAGCAAATGCAGAGCGCTGAGAGGTGGCAGGGAAGCTGTCGGTAAATGGATCATTAGAAAAGCGCAGCTCAAGGACAATTTATATTTTATCAATGCGGCAAAATTACATTATTGCTCACACACGCAATCATACTGCCCACACTCAAGATTGAGACCTGGAGGGGAGTGGAGGGGTGTCTCAGAGATGGTGATGGAGGGAAGAGAAAGGCAACAGATAGAGCAAGCGAGGGAGGGGGAGATGGAAAAAGAGAGAGCAGGGGAGATGAAAACTGACATGAAATTATTTGAAAGTCATTGATACGGGATGTTCCCAGCTATGGAACGGACAGCGTGGTTTTTTTTTTCATAGCGTGTGCGCTTGTGTGTGTGTATAATCTATTAGAGATCTCCTGCAGCGGACGAAATTACCTCCATGTTTTACTCAGTCGCAGCAATCAGACAAAAAATGCAATGTACATGTAGATAAGCCAGGCGCGTACACATGCTGCAGAGAACAGATTCACATTCAAGCTGATCAAATTACCTCCACTGCTCACTCAGAGCTCTTTTATGTACAGCTATTTTCCTTTAATATACTTTATTATGTACAATCGTACCTATGTAAACATGTACAGTATAAATATTTTCTGAACCACAAACCATGAACATTGGGTGCACATGCAGTATATACAGTTTTGCAGTGATAATTCACTTTTCACATTTTATTTAAAAGTGAATTAAATGAATTGTTTAAAAAAAAATAAGGCTGCTGAGCACTTTTCCTCTTTGTAGCTGTCTCTTCCCTCCCATTAGTTCCTGCTGATTCTTACTTTAGAATATGTATTTTCCTCCACCCTTGTGCTTCCCGTTTTCTTAAAAGGAAAATAATTTTCTATAAATATGGTGATTTTTTTTTGTGCATAGCTGCACAATTGGGTGAAAAAGTCATTATTGTGGACAATATTGCGATTATGAACAGAATCCATTTGCTTGGTTATGAAGCAAAGGGGACAGACTACTGATAATTTTTTCAGCAACTTAAAAATACACACGATTAAAAAAGAAATAGCACAAATGTAGTGACTGTCATTTTGCATATTTTACACAGTGTCACTCTTTAGTCAGTGACAGAATCAAATATATCAAAATACAGATAACAGACCTCTCAATTACAGGTTTTGGCAATTAGAGAATTGCACAGACTGACACATCTATTAATTGGGCGACTATCTTTTTTTTTTTTTTTTTAGCAATTGTTATTCCAACAGTGCTGCAGCTCGGGTCTATTTCCTGTGGCGGAACAACACACGTTTGATATACAGATTACATTTCTCACAGTATATAATATAATAATATACAACAGTTCATAGCATTGGAGGAAGATCATTAGTACATCAGTAACTCAGACATAATTTTTAATAGTTTTTTGATCATTGTAAAGTACACAACAGGAGATAAAAGCTTTATTATACTTTGGCAACACTGTGAAGAACTAGTAGAATTAATTTATTTTGACTGACCACAGGTTGTCTGGAATCACACTTTGGCCTTTTGTTTTTGGTAAAAGACAACAATATTATCTTTGCAATTCCAATCTAAATAAATATGGGGTACAAAGCTGATCTCAGACTACCTCTTCAAAGGGTTACAGGGCTCTCCCTCCCCAGAAAGTCTGAGCAAGGGGGCGCACGGGACCACCCCAGGCACTGTACATTGCAGGGGTTGAGTGGGCTTCATATAGGCCTTACGCTTGGGTCATGATTCATGTCAGCTGGAGTTTAGCATGGAAAGTGGCCTTTCAATTGCTGGCATAAGTTAAGTATTTTCACCAATGACAGCTGAAAGCACTTGCAAGAATTCACTAGCACGATGGCGGAGGGGGCAAGGAGGTGATCAGATTGTGGCATGGGGGCACTATGCCTCGATGGTACTGTCTGGGGGGAGCCCTGGGTCATAACTGAAACCTTAGAGCGAGTCGTCCAATGATTTAAGGGTCGTTGGTTCATGTCCTGGCTCTGGCTGTCCACATGTCAAAGTGTCCTTGAGCAAGGCACTGAACCCCAAGTTGCTCCCAGTAGAGTCAGGCAGCGGCCGTGTACTGGTGTATGAGTGTGTGTGTGTGTGTGTGTGTGAGAAAGTGAAGAATTGTAAAGCGCTTTGGGCACCCACTGGTGAATAAAATGCACTACATAAGTCCAGTCCATTTACCAGGCAGAGATAATGTACATACAGTCGTGGTCAAAAGTTTCCATACACTTGTAAAGAACATAATGTCATGACTGTCTTGAGTTTCCAATAACTCCTACAGCTCTTATTTTTCTGTGATCGAGTGATTGAAACACACTCTTCTTTGTCACAAAGAACATTTCTGATTGTTTTATGAATTTATTACGGCTCTATTGAAAATGTGACCAAATCTACTGGGTCAAAAATATACATACAGCAATGCTAATATTTGGTTACATGTCCCTTGGCCATTTTCACTGTAGTAAGATGCTTTCAGTATCCATCCACAAGCTTCTGAATCTTTGACCAGGCCTTTTGACAGAATCAATGCAGTTCAGCAAACTTCATAATTGTTACTGCTGTATGTATATTTTTGACCCAGTAGATTTGCTCACGTTTTAGTAGTAAATTAATAAAAGAACCAAACTACATGAATGTTTCTTGTGACAAAAAGTGTGTGACTCAATCACTATTTCACAGAAAAATAAGAGTTGTAGGAATTATTGGAAACTCAAGACAGTCATAACATCATGTTATTTACTAGTGTATGTAAACTTTTGACCATGACTACATAATCCTAACTCATCCATGTGTATAGGCCAGTGGTTCCCAACCTTTTTAGGCTCATTATTTGCTAAAATTACTTTTTATTTGATCATACAATAGTTTGCTATATTAGGTTGTGAATGTAAAATGCTAACTAATGTATATTATTATGGACAGAGGCAGAAACTCCAGGTTTATATTACTGCACAAAGGTCAGGATATGTACAGCCAGTCCAGCTTATATTTATAAGGCTGACAATACTTCAGTGATGTTTAATACAAAACAAACAATAACTCAAATTATACATTTTGACCTGCATCATCTGCAACCGACCACAGTGAACATTTGGCAGATAAACAGTACCACAGTGCTTCAGTTTTAGACTCACAGTTTGTCATGTTTTCTATGAATTGTGATTTTCTGTGTCAACTCATCATGAAGGTTTTATTAGTAAGTAGGTATTTTTCTTTTCCAATTACTAGAAATTTCAGGCAACTCCATTTGAATTCCAACCGACCTCATGTGGGGTTGTGACCCCAAGGTTGAAAAACACTGGTATAGGCATAATATCCACACAGTCCCACAGACTACCGAGCTATGGACAAAGCACACAGGAGTAAAGTAGGGTGTATAGGATTGTATGTCTCGTCCCTGTAATCTGAGCAGTGTGGCCCCTGGGTGTGTAATGCAGTAATATGGGGTATTACTGCCCCAGGATGGAGGGATAACTACTTAAACCTATATTTTATAGCAGCATGTGTGCGTGTATACATGTACATGTATCCTGTAGCATTTCAGGAAAGCTGGAGAATGTGTTATGTGTGTCTCTGGGTATTAATCACTTAGTGGAGACACTAGTTTGCAAACAGGACTAACTGATAAAGTTACATGATGTATAACCCTCTCATAATTGTGCTTAGTGACATGCCATCTTAAAGTCTTAAGGGATCTGGTGTAAATATTCCTAAAAGAAATGTACCCTATTTTTTATTTTTTTTTTACGTCGGTGTCACTTCCTTCGTCACAGTATAATGTTAAACTTCACCTTCAGCCTGTGACCACTTAAACATACCACATCTATGAAAACTAATATTTCATTTTACTATTGATGTACGAAGGACTCTGGTTTGATTCCAACACCAGACCCGTGTCTGCGTGGGTTTTCTCTGGGTACTCCGGCTTCCTCCCACCATCCAAATACATTCACCGATAGGTTCGTTGGTTGTTCTGAAAATTGCCCATAGGTATGAATGTGAGAGCGACTGTTTGCCATTTCATCTCAGGCCTGAACATATATAGACAACTTGTCCAGGGTGTACCCCGCCTTCGCCCATTACAGCTGGATTAGGCCCCCAGTGACCCCCGTGACCCTAGTGAGGATAAAGCAGGCTCAGAAGATGAATGAATGAATGAATGAATATAGATGTATGTAGACATTTTTACGGCTGGCATGTTAACGTCCAATCAGAATACAAAACTAGGAGGCTTGCTGTGAATGTTAACTCTGCAGAGTGCGAGGTGGTGCTGACCACGGGTGGAGTAGCATTGTGTGCTGCAGACGCACGTTCCATCTGCAAAACAGACTTCGGAGAGAGCATGGTGAAAACGACAGGCTGGCAGTTTAGCAACTGAACCAGTGAAGGTTGATTTGATGGACTGGAAGCTCAGAGAAAACGGAAACGGACTCACTGATGGTGCTTTATACAAAGATTAGACATATGCATTGTTTTTATAGTTTTTATCTTATTTTGGAAATCAACTTGTGTACCTTTTTAGTGTTGTTAGGTGCTATATAAATCAAAATTTGATTGATTGATATGTATTATGATGTGGAATCTTTTTCAGCTTATTGACTTTTTATCATATTTAACTCAGCTTCTTTAATCTTAATTGTAATAATAAGTTTCAATCATAACTTATTCTAAACAATGTTTTTTAAATGTTAGAGCTATTTACATTCTGGATTTTTTATTTAAGTGCTGATGAGTATGATTGTGTTTTTGTTGTGTGGAGCAGTGACTGGGGATTAATAAAGTATATCTTATTTTAACTTAGATTATAGTAAGCAGGCATGTTGATGATGTTCAACACCCACACACACTGAGCAAAAAAAAACCCCAAACATTTATCTACCTCATGATCAACACCTAACACCAAATCTGGGTGGTTTTGGTTCTACTAAGATTCTGACCTCCTGTACTGGGTATGTGCAAAGAATCTTAAGTGGATTATACAATGAGGTGCCCATAGCAGCAGGCAAACTAAACTGTTCCAGGACCAAAATTAAAAAAAAAAAAAAGGGGGGGGGAGATAACCTACAAAAACTGACACCTCCAAACCAAATTTCAGCTACTGCTACACCAAATGTCAAAGTCATCTTCCGCTGAGAGGGAAGGGGATGTACACTGTTTTGTATGTGCTGGAAAATGCAAACACCATTGCACAGTTTAGAAGACACTGTATTCTCTAGTGAGTTACTAAAGAAAAAAGCTCCAGCCGTTTAAAAACAATGCAAAGAACAAGAAAATAAAGAAAGGAGGAGAGTGAGGAATTGATTGGTGATGATTTGTTACATCTGAGTAGAAATAAAAGAAAAGGGGGAAAAAAGGAGGCTATAATCATGTTAACACCCACCCCCCCCTCACACACACACACACACACACACTACCCTGGTCCAATCCCTCTATTTCAGCTCCTTCCATCTTCTGAGTGGTCATCTGTTGATTACACATTATATTTACCTCTACTGTCTCACTCTTTCCCTGCCTCTCTGGTCCTGGCTAGTTCCTCCAGCATTCAGGCATACATACATAAATAACAACATACATACATACATATTTAATCAAATAAATAAATCACTCAGCCTGGCAGCCCTTTCTAATCAAGTGACATCAATCAGGAAGAACTATGGGTAAAGAGGCCTTGTGGCTGACGCCTACCAAGCGCACCCAGAGCGCTGGAGTAGCGTCTATTTGAGTCCAAGGGGGGAAATATACGCTCCATGTCCCATTATAGGAGAAGGGCTATCCTTTCGTCAGCGCGCCCATTACACCCCCTATCATTTCCCCAAATCTAAAACCTGTTTTCAATCAACACAGCCAAACGAGTGCCTGTCCAAGAGAGGGAGAGAGAGAGAAAGGAGAGAGCAAAAGAGAGAAAGCGGTGGAGATGGACAGTGAGGATAGGGGTAGAGGGAGAGCGATGGAGGGCTCTTTCCTTCTTTCTTGCAGTGATTGGAGCGTTTTGCATTCTGTATGTGTGGTTGATTGAATCCGTCTCCTAAATTAGGGCTGTCGACTCGAGGAGCTGAATGTCCTTAACCCCCCTACCCATATCCAATGCTCATACTCTGCTACTTGTGTGTGTGTGTGTGGATGTGTGAACGTGTGTGTATCACATCACTGGTGAATATTGTAAGTGCAGCCTGGGTAAAAGGTTTATGTTGAGCCATTGATTGCTAATGCTATGTTGTATGTGCATTTGAGGAGAAGCATTGTTACGAGATCAAAATTCAAACTTCAATAACCGTTGTCGTAACTTGATTTCAGCTCCAGAGGCGGAATAATAAAAAAAAATAAAAAAATCAACAACAAAACAGGAATAAAACATGGTACATGTTTAAAAAAAAAAAGGGGGAAATATTTTCCAATTCACACACACACACACACACACACACACACACACACACACACACACACACACACACACTTTGACCAGAATGTACCAATAATAACACTTTAGAAAGTTTCAAGATAAATTGCCGTTGAAGGAACAAGCAACAGGTTAGTCCAGATCTTACTTCTTTCTTCAGACGGTAGTACTTTGGTGGATGCATAGTCCCAGTCGAAGATGAATCTATAGAAGCACAGCTGGTTGTACAAGGCCTTCTCAGAGTACTGTGGAGAGAACATAAACATAACACATAGTCAGCATCAGGTTTGTCAGATTGTAGCCTGAATGGAAAACAATTTTCCCTTCCTGAAATCCCCCATAGAGAGGTCAATGGGAGGAGATGACGGTCCAACAAACAATAAAACATGATTAATACCAGTAAAGTTAGACTGGTTCGTGTAGATACTAACATAGGAAGATGCATTTACACACTGACTTCCATTTATATGGAAGGGTTCTCCCTCTGTTGTTCTGAAAATATGACAAAATAAATAGTGTTTCACAATCTTCTTAGAAGTGTGGGGTCATCTATGAATCACAAAGTTACGTATTCAGATATTTTCCCAAGTATGTAGCAGCATATGTTGTGCAAAATGCAACAACCCGTGTTTTCTTTGTGTAAAATAGTAAGTAGTACCTCAACAAAGCCAAGGAAAAACCTGTATGGTGCGATTATAAGATAAAAAACTATGGAGGATAACTAAATCTAAATTCAGTGTATGTATGAAGCTGAACTGCAATCTGAATAGATAAGTATTAGACTATTAATGATGGGAAAAATGGGATCTGGGAAGTTGCAAGTGATTGTTTCCAGTATTTTACAGTCTCTATTAATAACATATAATCAAATAATGAAGAAAATATGTGACTCATCTCTAATCCAAAGTGATCCAAGGTGAAATAACCACATATGTTATCAATTTATTTCTGATTCTGGTCAGACACTGTGAATGCATTATTATTAGTCTATTAAAAACTATGTATTATCTGCTGCAGCTTTTAAACCAATAGTGCTGCAACAACAAATTGATGAAATCGACCCTTAAAACAGTTGGCAATAAATCCAGCAGTCAAATCAATAGTTCTTGAGCTCGTAACACACACACACATACACACACACACGAGCATGGTTGAGGTTTTGGATGCCGGGCAGCCTCATTTGGCTGAAATACAATGTGTTGTTTATGTAATAAAAGTTGAATTTAGTGGGAAAAAATGGAAAATGGAAAAATGAAAAAAGTGTTTTTCAGGCAAACAAGGCTGCCATGGCCACCAGGATAATATAAACTGCAGCTGCACAATGTATTGTCTGAGCATCAACGTCGCAATATATGTGTGCTCATTAGTCACATCGCAGGTCCTGTAATGTAGAAGACAAATTTGGAGTGAGTCACTGGTAACAAGACTGAAAACTGAGCAGTTATGTGGAATTATTTCGTTTTCTATTAATTTATTTGTATTTCTTTTTAACTATTCACTTAATTAAATTTTTTTAGGTTTTATTTATTTATTTTTTTCAATTTCTTTAATTTTTTTGTCTTTTTTATTTAGGATGATACTGAAACATATGTTCTGTGTCGACCATTTGTGTCGGCAACACACAGTTACAATATATATCATAGGGTTAAAAGAAAAAAAAAAGATTGCAAGGTCAGTTTTTTTTATAATATTGTGCAGCCCTAATATAAATCTATCTTAAGATAGCCAAAGTGTAATGATTACTTTAGCACTCTAGCTAATTAGACACTACTACAACTTACAATGCTTTCATCCATCTCCATTTATCAGGACTCCCAGGGCCCAGTGGAGCTCTGGGTACATTTAGTGTTAAATGCAGTGTACGCAAAGGAAGAAAAAAAAAGAAAGTCTACACTTATATTTAACAAAGCAACCAGTTATTAGATAATCTTAACTGAACTTTTAGTGTGATCGAGAGCAGAAAGACTGGACTATGTTCCAATGGGTAAAGGTCATGTGGTCTGATGAGTCCAGATCGATCCTTTTCCAGAGTGTTGGTCATATGGTGAGAAGAGAGGCACGTGAAGTGATTACCCATGATGCCTAGTGCCTATAGGACACGCCTATGGGGGCAGTGCTATGATCATTATGAGCCTAATTGAGGATAGAAACAAATGTTGTGACATGCTGTTGGATTACTAAAACAATGTAATGATGAATGTGTGCTGTAATAAATAATAAATAAATAAAAACTAAAGTCAATTTATTAACAGTGTGTGGGAATCTGTTGTTTTGATAAGCTGTGTATATTCATATCGTAATGTGAAATGCTCTTAGTGAATGGACATGGCATTATTCAAACATGAGAAATTGAGTAAAATTCTGTGTCCTTTTGGGAAATGAAAATGAAAGCATCTAAGTTGAAAAAAAAGATGCAACTAGATCACTGTGAGAGCACAGACCTGTCTACCAAGGTTTGGATCTGTATGTTTGTAACTTATTTGTAAACTAGTGTTCACTAGTGTTTTATCAGCCATTACAAATCCATTAGAGGGTTTAAAAATTCAAAGCAATCCTCGGTCCTGTTTGTGATATATGGCCATTTCAATATTCGACCACGTATGATGTCACTCTGACGTTATGCGACGTCACACAACGACCAAATTTCACATGTTAGATATAATGTTAAATATGAAGCACAAGATATTGTCAGATTTAACAAAATATGTCAATAACCTGCATTAAGGCGAAGGTCATACATACGGGGTAGCCATGGCTCAGATGGTAGAGTGGCTCATCCATTAACTGAAGGGCTGGCGGTTCGATTCTCGTTCTGTCCTAGTCAGTCCGTTGTGTCCTTGGGCAAGGCACTTCACCCCCCTTGCCTCCAGTGTCGGTCACACTGGTGTATGAATGCATATGAATGTTTGGTGGTGGTCAGAGGGGCCGTAGGCCACGCCTCTGTCAGTCTGCCCCAGGGCAACTGTGGCTACATATGTAGTTTACCACCACCAGAGGGTGTTTTGAAAAGTGCTATACAAATCTAATCCATCATTATTATTAGTATTTTGCAAAAATACCTTTCGCTTGATGTGACGTCATGGAGCCTATCGGTGTTATCTCATCTGACGTCTGAAGGTAAGACGAAGTGAATAGAAAATACAGTGTGATACTATCTGGTCTGGATACCACTCACTTGTGTTTTAGGTGTTGACCTTCACTGTGACCTTGACCTTTGACCTTTATAGCTCAAAATGTAATGGATTCTTCCTTTGACACATTACCAATCATCTCTGAAAGTTTCATCGATTTCCGTCCATACATTTTTGAGTTATCTTGCTGAGAAACAAACAGACACGAGGCAAAATGTAACCTCCTTTGCGGAGGTAACAAAAGTCATTTTACACATTTTAAAGCAAAAATATTTCATATAGCTGTGGGCTCCCTCTAGTTGAGCTGAGTGTAAAACCTGCATCATGTGACCACTTGTAAGATACTACATTAACTGGCACTGATTGAATGTTTTCTAAACTATGATGAGATAAAGTAATTATAAGATTGAGAATAACCCAAAAAAGGGGGGTGGGGGACCTAAAAGTACTTTAATGTTCAGTTTCAGATTTAGTGATGAATTACAGTCGAATATTTATTGAGAATTTATATTTAGGTGTTCCTTTATTTTTTCCATGACTCTAATGTAGTCAAAGTAGTTCACTTCTGACCACTTTTTCCTGTTTAAAAACTACCATTGTAATATTTGGCCATAAACCTCCTAAATAGTATCACCTCTATTGGATACTGGAACAAAATACTGTTTGCATTAAATTAAATATAACGTTACAAAATGTAAAAGAGATGATTTAACTCATTTTACCAGTTTGACAGATGTCTAGACTGAACATGACTCTACAAATGCACACCCCCATTCATATGACTATACCTCCGTGAAAACATCTACCTTCCTCTGTGTGACAGAGTAAAGCAAGAAAACAAATTTGCTTGCTTTGTTAATCTCCACTGCAATTAACTGGAACCACACGACAGCCTGCCAGAGAGAGAGAGAGAGGGAGAGAGAGAGAGAGGAAAGAGAGAGAGAGAGAGGGAGAAAGAGACAGATGAGATGAGCAAGACAGAGTGGTGGGAGGGAAGAAAAGGAAAAAAAAACAAGAGCAAGGGTACAGATACAGAAAGAAGAGAGAGATGGAGAGAATCAGAGACAACGGGAAGAGGGAGAGAGAGAATGAAAAGAGGGGATCAGGCCTGAAATACCCTCCCTCATAATAGTTTGTTGTGATAAGCCATTGTGAGAGAGGCATGCGAACAGCCGAGGCTGTCAATTTGATTAGCCATTATACTGCATGTTTAATTGCAGTTATTGGCTCGTCATTTCCCTGCTACACTGGAGAGGGCACGCTAAGTCCCGACCCCACACTGCCATCAGGTGTGCGCCGAGTGCATTATTATTACCACCAGGAAGAATCCCCTGACAATTCCTGTGTGTGTCAGTCTGTGTGCCGGTTTGTGTGTGCCCATTATACCTGCCAATCGGCAATGTGCGTAATTGTAATTTCAGTTTTTACTGCTGTGGCATAATCAAGTGGCAAGAGTATCTAATGCAACTAAATGCAAACTCTAGGATATGTGAGTGAGTAAGTATGTGTGTGTGTGCGTGTGTGTGTGTGTGTCTGCGTTTAATGGCTGTCTATGGCTGCCCACATGGCACACACAGCTGTTGACCGTTGATGCACTGCCTAGTCAACAACCAAACCATGCACATCCCATAATGGAGCCTCGGTTACGGTTGCCAAGGTTGAACAAGCTCGGTCGGCGCAAACACCGCACACCGCTTCTTCCTCTTGAAAATAAAACTCGCAGGACACACACTGATGCACAACACACATTCAAACAATATAATGCTGATTGTGGGCGGGCCGGCCGCTCAACACTGATTGACTGACAGGTGTCAGAAAGGCGTGGCTAAAATGTTACAGGGTTGTTATTGAATTTAGAGCCCCTCAACCCCACCTCACTTTCTCTCAAACACACACACACACACACACACACACACACACACACACACACACGCCTACCTCGTCATTCAGCTCGGCGCTTTGTTCCTGCACTGACACCATTTCAATTTGCTCCACAAATCTGCAGCATTTTCAGCCTGACTGCCTAAGGAGCAAACCAGCTGTGAAATTGCCTCTCTCCCGGGAGCATAGGACCCCCCCAGCCCCCACCTCGTACCCCTTGCTCCTTTGCCTCCCTCTTCCCTGACTGACTCCCCCCGACACACATATACACATCCGAGTACATGTACACATGCACAAACACAGTTAAGCCAAAAAAGAAAAAGACAAGTGTGATGTATGTGTGGAAAGGAAGAGAGGCAGAATGGCGACAAGACATATAGAATAAAGGGAAAAAAAAGAAGACATGAGAAAAAAGGCTAAATCATACAAATTGATCCAAATCACAGAGTAACAGTGTGAAATGATTCACACAATGAAATCAGCACTCAAGACTTCCTAAGAGTCTTAAAACACGAACATGTAACCGCTAAAGAATTTTTTTTTGCACACCATACTGTCGCTCAGGCAGTTAATGAAAAGGTAGTCAAGTCAGACAATATGTTTCTGTGTGTATGTGAGGGGAAAAAAAAGGGGCAAAAATACAAGAGGTTTTTGAGTGAATGGAAAAGTATGCAAGCTGCTGAACTGTTCCACGCTTTGACATGAATATGGCTTCACAGAATGGCGGATGACAGAGCGGAGGCCTGTAAAGCTACTCCTCTACAGCTTAGCTGCAAACATGCGTTGTAAATACTGAACCTACAATATTCAGCCCTCACACAACTGCAGCTGCAGACAGAGAGAGGGAGTGAGAAAAGGGAGGGAGATAGAGAGAAACAAACATACATTTTTCCTCAGCTGTGAGGCCACAAGGCTTTAAAACTCTTGAGCTTTTTAGATGCGATGAGCGTTATTGCCGGTTGTGGTAGTCACGCCGATCAGCTTCACAAGACACCATAATGAGTCAATATATGTAAATCTTTACTAGGCAAACACGGCGGGAAACAAAGGCATTTAACTGGTGCTCTCGCCCGCAAGCCTCCAACGATTCAGCACCGGTAATTTCTCCCCATTGAAAGGCATAATTGCCTGCTATTTGAAGATATTCATGCTCAATTTTTGAAATTAATTTCAATTGGGGGGAAATGTAGAAATGTCAGCTCCAGTGAAAGGGATTTGATTTCAATTATCCTCGCTCAAAGGACTGTGATTTCCAAATACACTTAAGCAAAATTATGACAAGAATTTTTGTTCGGCAAAATTCAGTGTTTAAAGAGCGATTAGGCGATAATGGGGCAGCTTTGAGCCGGCAGTGAATGCAGCCGTCTCCCTCTGAAAGGCACTCAATTATCTCTGATTGCTCCCGCTATAATGTATCAAATAGAGATACCTGCTATTGCCGTAATTTGTGTGAAAATTAACATGCTGCAATTTCCACTAGAGGGAAAAAGGGAGCTCTAATGGGCGCCTGAGCGTACATCAATAAAACGAGGGGAGAAAAAGAGAGAGACAGAAAGGGAGGGTGAGAGGAGGAGAGAGCGAGCAAGGCAGGAGAGGAGAGAGTGTAAGAGCTAAGGAGGGAGGGGAGAGAAAGAAAATGAAAAGAAAGGAGCGCGAGAAGAAAGCGTTGAATAAAAGGGGAAGAAAAGGAAAGTCAGGACAGAGATCTGAGACAGGGTGAGGAGGGGGGAAAAAAACTATTTGAGTTAAGCGCTGCAGAGGGAGAAGAGATGAAGAGAGAGGGAGAGAGGAAGAGAAAGAAATTTAATTTACTGAAAATATTACAAATTGCACCTGTGCATAACTCCCCCAAATTACCAACCAATCAAGGCAGAGTGCCTATTACTCTCCCATTACATGGAGATCAGATCACGCTCTGAATCTGTGTCCAGAGAGAGAGAGAGAGAGAGAGAGAGAGAGAGAGAGAGAGGGAGGGGGTGGGGGGTGGAGAGAGGGAGAGAAGAAGAGGCAGAGTGAGCAAGACAGATAGAGGGAGGAGAGAGGAGAGGCAGCACCCACAGCGATGGTAAATGTACCATGATGCAAGAGAGAAAAAGGGAATGAGAGTCACAAACATGACGCTCCTTTACAGAAGCTCTGGCACAAACAAGTGTTTTTCAAAACCCGTAGGAACATTTCTACAGTTAAACTGCAGCATGCATGAGGGAGAAACCCTGATCATCGATCTAACAGGGCCTGAGATCACTGAAAATCTGCATTGGAATTCACAAATCTGCATTGAAACATAATACTACCAGAGGGAAAGATTCCAACATTCATAGCATAAAATCAGATAACTGGGGTCCGGTGAGCACCTCGCATTCAAGTTGCACAGTCAATCTACCAGCAGATCAAACAGCCATGAATGGCCTCCTTAAGTACTTTGCATAATTGGCAGCAATTTAATATGTAAGCTGCTGGGCTATTAATCTCCATGCTTCAGCTTGGCTCAGACATATCCTAATATGAATCATGTTAGACTAATTCCTCGGAGGAAAATCTGTTTGCATCCAAGAGTGAGGTCAGAGGTCAGGTCAGCTACAATTATGAGGGTTTAAATGTCCCACTGAAGGGCACTTGAGCAGATGCTTGCTTTATGGCTACAGTAGCTTTTTCCATTAACAAGAAAACTTTAGTCTGACTGGAAAAAAAGAATAAAAACAGTGCTTATATTCAAGATGAGACTGTTTAAAATGCTACTTTAATGAAAAGTCTTCATGTAAAATGTAAGACCAACAACTTGACACTTCATCCACACTGATAAAGTGTAATACATACATCAGTAAAATACATGCATATCAAATTCTCTTGCAGCACTGCACCTATGCTAAACCCATCATCTCATTTCACGCTTTTAAACAGCAGCTAATGGCAGCATCCGCATTCAGTGTCACTTGTCAGTGTCATCCCCCATGCTATCAGTGGCTGTCTGTTAGTTATAACATGTTGCTAAAAGGGGCATGCCAGCATTACTGTCAAGGACTGAGATCATTTAACTGGATGGACAGTGTGCTGCATCACAGCCCTGTCGTAACTAGTAGGAAAAGGAATGCATATTTAACAGGCAGAGGTTTGGTTTAACGTTAAGATGCAATGGATCAATTTGAGCAAACTTATTTCCCATTTGTTTATTAATCACATAAATAGGTTATCTCTCAATAGAGTAAACACGTCGAAGGCTCAAACAGCAACAAGGTGATAGAATTCAGCCATAAATACTGGTTGAAGTGTATAAGATGCATTGGCTGAAAATGTGTATCATATTTATTCCATTTTGAGGCTTGGAAATGACGCTGAATGATAAAGAAATGTAAGAATTCTATTATGCATTACTGTTTTCATATTAATGCACCACACATATAGAAAGCTGTGCACAGAGGTGACGAAAAAACAAATAAATAAAAATAATAGGTTAATCTTATTTTATCTTCCTTGCATATCTTTATGTACATCATAGTTTGTCTAACAACTAATATCATTTTTGCATTCATCGTGTTTATTCGGTGAATACGTAATGACAGAGCGGAGAGCTGAAGTTTGTTTTGCACCAGGTAAAAATAAAGAGAGGGTACAGGTTTTAGGGCAGAGAAAGGTGCATGAATGAGCACTGAGAGTTAAATGTTTTATTCAGCCAGCAGTTTAAAGTGCCACGGCCCTCAGGCACAGCAATGGCCGCCTAAGTGGCTACAGTGACAGCAAAAATTGGTTCTCTGGTTTACAACCTGTCGCCACACAACACCAGACACAGCAAAGCAGTCGAGAGAGAAAGAGAGAGAGAGAGGGGGGGGGGTGATGGGAGAGAATGTGTGTGATAAAAAAAAAAAAAAAAAAAAAAATGACAACAGGGAATTAAGGCAAGGGCTGAGACGGGAATAGTGAGAACAGGACAGAGAAGGAGAGGACAAAAAATAGATTGAACCGTCACGCTCAAATTGAAAGGGAGAGTGTTTCTTTTAAATCCAGTGGTCAAGCTAACAAAGTGTTCATAAGGTGGCTCCCAGCACTAGACAGACAGATGCTTTTAATGGCTAAACTACCATCCAGCTCTTAGTGTCTTACAGCGTGTGCGTGGACACACTGTCACGCATACACACACACAAGACAATATGAGACATCACTTTGATCACAGGGCTGTGAGTGTATATATGGTGAAATGTGACACTAATAAGTAGAGATCTATACCCGAGACCAGACTTCAGCTCCATAGCACCATCACCTGGACAAAATGTACAGAATTCAGATGCATGTGCATTTATACACACACTCAGCACAGATTGCGGGTGTTTTTTTTTCTTTTTGTTTTTTTTTTTTTGTGGTCGAAAAGTACTCGGACACTCCTTTCAGGTGCAGTTCAGGAGGTGTGGGTGGATCTGTGTGTGCGTGTGTGTTACCTCAGGTCTGAGAGTCGCCCTGGTGCAGGCGGGGCAGATGGGTCCGTGACGGGAGAAGGCGATGGGCAGACGTCTGGTCCTGTTCTGACAAGCCTGGTCCTCACACACCAACCAGCCCTTAAAACACACACAAACTGATTTTAACTCCATGGAAATGAAAAGATGAAAAAAAAAAGACAATTTAAAGAGTCAAAAAGTCATGTTGACATATGATAATGTTCCCTTTTTCAAATGTCATTGAACACCTTCCAAATATATACTTTTTTCCCCAACTTTATCATGTTTCCATATCAATAACTCTGACATTAGAGCTTTACAGTATATTAGTTGAGCATCAAAATCACAATGTACATGTGCGCAATAGTCACATCGCAGGTTCTGCAATTATTTTTATTTTATATATACACATGCATACAGACACACACACACACACACATATATATATATATATACATATATATATTAGAATTCTTTTATTTATTTTTATGCATGTATGCATTTGTTTGTCTTTATTATGCATTTATTTATTTAAAATGTATGTTTTTTAATTTTTAATTTCACTTAATTATTTTAGCTACAAAACGGACCACTATCGATCACTAATCTATTTGATAGTTTGTGTCGGCACCACACAGCTGTTAAATACTCCTGAGGATTTTCGCATTGGTTAAAAAAAAAAAAAAGTATATATATATTTTTTTCTAATATCGTGCAGCCCTAACTGACATCATTAAAGTATTTCGTACAAAAGCTGTGAATCTAAATAAATATTTTAAGACCATTTAAAAACAAATGAACACACTGTACAAATTAAAAGCTCAAACAAACCAAACAAAAAACATTAGCATTCCAAAACATTTACAGCAGCCCTACTGTTGTATGTGATGACTTATTTCTAAAATGTGTTCATGTTGCCATTTATTTCATCGATACAGGTGTTGTTAAAATTGACAAGAAAAAAACTTTTGTTGCTTCAAGACACTTTAAAAACGGTTTCTGGTAATGAGGAAAATTGTTGCTTCTATTTAGCCGCTCTAATTTAGCACAACGCAAGTGACAAGAAAAGAAGTTGGGAGGAAAGAAAAAGAAATTGTAACGTGAAAAACAAGCGCAGAAGACAGACAGAGATGGGCATAGGGTTGAGGTTTACATCTGACTTCACATCACACCTGTGTGTTTACATTTGAATGTATCCTCAGCTGCTGTGTGTCACGGTCCTGCTCTGCGAGCGCTTGTCAGAACGGGCAGAGCAGTGGACAGCCAAAACGGCAGTAGTTAGGACCCCCTAGGGTGAGCTAGTGACCCTGGGCAGGTGCTGTGGTCTAACCCTCTCAATCTCTGCATATTATTCTTCAAACCCCTCCACCCCCTCTGCTTCTTATGTCCTGTCATTACTAAGGGGGGCTTTAAAAGGGAGGGAGTTAATGCCCAACTAATGACAGAGCATAAGACCCACCACCATCAACGCCTTTGCTTCTTTC
Source organism: Siphamia tubifer (assembly GCA_020466265.1). Classification (NCBI taxonomy): domain Eukaryota; kingdom Metazoa; phylum Chordata; class Actinopteri; order Kurtiformes; family Apogonidae; genus Siphamia; species Siphamia tubifer. The sequence continues at coordinate 33,695,900 of CM035802.1, read as the reverse complement.
TTCCATCTATCCGTCCTCCCTTCAAGCAAATCACTCAAAACAAACCCCATTCAAAATCAGTGCAGCTGCCATTCTATAGAAATGCAACATCATGTGGATGGCTTCATTGATTCCTACGTTCTTCATTGTGGAGTCCCTTGATCAGTGTTTTTTTTGTTTTTTACTCAATATAATCTAGTTTCCCGATGAGGAAAACTTCCTTTTCCATGCAGAAAAACAACCAAATATGTCCCATGTGGGAGCACACAAACGCCTTTATGGAGATTTCAGAAAAATCTGCATGGATCTGAAAACCGTCACACACTCCGTAGGTTTACATCGTGTTTTTTAATTCAAAATTATTTATTGTGAATAAAATAATTGGGTATTAAAGCTATTTCCTTCATGTTTACATGGACATGTTAATTCCGAATAAGCGTTTACATGGGAAACAGGTGTATTCTGCTCTAGTTAATTTGGCTTTAACCCTTTAAACTTCCAAGGGTCCAGATATAGGCTGGAAGTAGTTGCCCAAAAATGTTAATCAAACCACTCCAAACTGTCCCAAATGTCACATGACCTAATGTGGTTTGACAACGGAGATTTTCGCACATCGGAGGATATAAGCCACTTGCTGATAAAATAACCACAGCCGGTACAATCACTCATTTGTTCAAAATATAAATGGCAAACAGCTGATCTAAACCTTTACATCTCATAATTATCCACAGAGGGACCATATTCTAACAAATACAATCAAACTCCAACAAAAACAAACAAGAAACATTGTCCAAATGTAGTCCAAAACACATCCAAACATCAATAAATATTTACAAATGATTATTCCATCATTTAACAGGACCCGTTTCCAATATCCCAGTTTTCATTTTAATATTTTCATTTATAATATAATCAAACACCAACTGCATGTTATTAAAATGGTTCAAGAACAGTATTTAATTTACTTTATTAAGAAATATAGGTGAAATTGAGTGGAAGTTTAAAGGGTTAAGAGCTGGGGGTACAATGGCTTCTGATTGGACAGAACACCCATGTGACATCTTGATGTCTACCAGAAGAAAACAATCGCGTCCACTTCCTGTTTTGTTGAGCACTCTTTCCATTATATTGAATTCTTCACATTCTGCCATCACACACTTAACTTTGCCGTGACTCCAACGCTTGCTTCGTACAGCCATCTCGGAAAATGATCCTACACTAATGCTGGTGGAATATGTGCGTCATCAACTCGAAATATGTACATCATTGCGACAAAACCAGGAGCATGTGCAAAATGGCAGGAATACTGTTAAAGCGGAATTAATTGTTTACATGTGACAGGAATTATCTTATTCAGAATAAACCAGTGACTTTATTTAGAATTAAGTTTAATTCAGAATTAACATTTTCAACAGGACTTAGGTGTTTACATGGTCATCTTAAAGCGGAATTAACTTTTATTCGGAGTTAAACAGGGATAAAAAAAAAAAAACCCATGTGAACAGGCTGAATCATACCGCAATTATTAGGATGTTTTCAGTGTCCATTAACAAAAAACAAAACAAAATCACTCCCGCCTGAACTTTTTCATGTTTTTTAACTCTGATGCACAGACAGTATAATTAAGCTGTGACACTGATCAGTAGATAAATACTCTCTGCAAATTAATCTAAATTAAGTGCCTTACACTTGATTGCTCAAGTATTCAACCTCTTTCAGGTCAATATTTAGTTGAGGCACCTTTGGCAGTAATTACGTTGCTCAGTCGAAGGGCTTTACGTCACCTTAACGCACCTGGACGCAGCAACTCCACCTCCTTATGTTCTTGATAAAACTGTTCAGAACCCGTCGCATGTCAGTGGTGAGTTTATCCATTGACTGCTGGATCGACTGAGGGCGTGAATGACATATGGGCTCCATTCATATAGTACTTTTCTATTGTACCGATGTTTCCAACAGCAGTGGTGAGACTCTCCCCTGCAGATAGCGTCTTGCCTAAGGGCACTTCAATACAAGGAGATAAGATCAGAACCAACAATCCTGCAGTTTTTGGATGATGACCCGTCCTAGAGCTGCACAATATATTGTTTGAGCATCGACATCCCAACGTACGGGTGCGCAATAGTCACATGGCAGGTCCTGCGATTATTTTTATTTCAAGGATTTTTAGAGTCATACCAGGTGACTTCCTAGGTACGAAAAGTGTACTTGAGTCTGGGATCAAGCCATGAATATTATAGACAAAGTTTAAAAAGATAAACAAAGTATAAAGAAAAACTGAGGAAAAATAAAGAAATAAAATACCTGTACTCGTCGTCTCCCGCGTCATCCGGGTCATGGGGGCAGCAGCCTCAGCAGAGCAGCCCAGACAAAAATAACTAAATGAAAATATTTGTGTGTATATATATATATATATATATATATATATATATATATATACTTTTTTTTAAAAAGGGTCGACCAATACATTGATCGGTAAGCCGATATATCGGACTGATATTTGAGTTGTTTAAGTGTATCGGCATTGGCCGATTCACATGTTTGTTTCATCAAAACAAACTGACTCAAATTTAATACCTCTTTGGTGGAGGTCATAATGTGTGTGTGTGTGTGTGTCTTGTTGTTTGATCTAGTCAGTGAAAATCCTACTGCATGGACACCCTTTTTTCAACTTAATCAAATTATGGCAAATAAACTTCAGATGGTTCAGTTAATACATACATACATTAAAGATGCTTTTTATGAAATCAAACTGAACACGGGGTAGAACGTAGACTGGAAAAAAGATCTGGAAGTCATTGACTTTACACACAAACAACACGCAGCCAGTCTCCTCCAAATGAAAACCAAACACACACATATGTCCCAAATCAATTAGAAAGCAGTGCCATTCACAGCTTTACCCACAAATACCAGCTCCGGGACTAATTATCTAAACACCTCTCCTGCTCTTGCACAAAGAACTGGGCATTATGGGAAATGAGGTTGCTTCACCATGTCTGATAAAAACATATGCAGGACAATGGATCACAGTGGTGACAGATAAGGAGTATGAGAGTAAGGGAGGCTGTTTGATCACACTTTTTTTTGTATGTGTGATTTTCTTATGACACAGGCGTTGGCACACATGACTGTTCCCATGGGTGTCACACAGACAGACACACTACAGTTAGTGTGAGTGCAAACAAATTAATCCTTTTCAATTCACATCCATAAAATGAATTAATAAGACACACAGCACAGTCGGAGGAGGTTGGAAACTGAACCAATGCACTCAGGGGCGTAGCCAGAAAAACATTTCTGGGGTGGCCATCTTGGGTCAGTTTTTTAATTGGGGTGGCCCAAGAAGAACCTGGACCATTCACTTGTAACACTAAAGTCGTAGCTACAGCCAGCCACAGTACTGTCACAAAAGCCATGTTTCCACTATGCAGTATGGCATGGTACGGGTCAGATCGGGTATGGTACGGGTCTCTTCTGGACAGCTTGCATTTTCAATTCTCTAGGGAGACCTTCACGTAATGTTTCGTGGAAGTGTCATCACGTCATATGAGGCACGCCGCGAGCTGGATATATAAACAAACAGAGCGGGAAAGTCAAGGGATAACAGAGTAATTTCCAGCGCTTTCTTTCTGAGCCACTGCTATGGTCCATTTTCCCCTGAAGTTCATTAAAATCTCCTGAAAAATTGGTCTTTGATATATTTGAGCCATTACATAAGTAATATGACTTATAGGGTAAAATAAGTTGTAGCAAAATAGGAAGAGTAGTGTTAGAGAAGAGTGCCCCACACTCCATATTAAGGGTCGATCGATACATAGGCCGGCCGATATATCGGGCCAATTTTCGCAGGCTGGCTGGGCTCAGCCTTAGAGATAGGGTGAGAAGCTCGGACATCCGGGAAGGGCTTGGAGTAGAGCCGCTGCTCCTCCATGTCGAGAGGAGCCAGTTGAGGTGGCTCAGGCATCTTGTGAGGATGCCTCCTGGACGCCTCCCTGGGGAGGTGTTCTGGGCATGTCCATTCAAGAGGAGACCTCAAGGCCGACCCAGGACACGCTGGAGGGATTATATCTCTCAGCTGGCCTGGGAATGCCTTGGGATTCCCCTGGAGGAGCTGGCTGAGGTAGCTGGGGAGAGGGAAGTCTGGGCTTCTTTGCTGGGGCTGCTGTCCCCCACGACCCGGACCCGGATAAGTGGAAGACGATGACCGTTAACCTCTGCATTTACACCATGACATGTACATTGGCAAAATGTTATTACGTTATTTGTTTTATTATGTTTCAAATCGTCCCAAATTATGTTATTGGCAGTTATTACAATTTGGGCTGTAACAAACAAACAAACAAAAAAGACAAGTCTAAACCTGAGTGAGGTAGGCATAACGCATAAGAACTAAAAAAAAAGGAAGAGAGAGAGACAGGAGAAAAGTAAAAAAAAAAAGAAAAAAGAAAACATCTAATTGAGGCATTTTGCTGAAAGGAGGGGGAGGGGTTGTACAGTGGGATGTGAGAGAATAAAGGCTCATAATTGCATAATTATAGCAGTGGATACCTGACACATTGAATGCAGACGTCAAATGAGTTCCACATAATTTAACCAAACAGAGGCAAGACCAGGCCACGACAGGGCCCACAGCGAAATATACCCTCTCTCTCCTTCCTCATCTTTGTTCATGTATTTAACACTCATCTCTTCCAAACAGCACCTCACTGCTCTCTCAGATTCTTCCACTTTAGAGTCGGATACTTTAACATCCTGCAGCGGTGGGTCAAAGAGAGCAGCTGCTGTGGACCCTTCAGGCTAGAATTAAAACAATGATGAAAATAAGAAGTTAAATCAAACCACAATGACTCTGATAAGTGATTAATAGGTCAAGCAAAGCAAAATATATATATATAATAATAAAATTAAAATTAAAAATCACTTAATTAGACCTTCTAAAAGCAGTAGTGTTAATTCTGGTAGCATGTATGTAGTTTTCACTTTTTCTTCAGTGACAAATTAATTCAAATGATAAATTCAATGATGATGAAACCAGTTAAATTGGTGCAGTTCTCTGAATGAAGGTATTTTTGATGCAATCATTGGAAGGGTTTTAATTTAAAAGAGTCACAATAAAAAAAAAAAAAAAGTATAAGCAGCAGAAAAAGAATTAAGAATTACAGGTCCTGCAATTACTTTTATTTTATTTATTTATTTGTATGTATTATTTTATTGATTACATTTTATTATTTATTACTTTATTCATTTTTATTTTAAATATTAATTTTATTTAATTATTTCGGCTACAAGAAGGATGACACTGAAAAGTATGTTTTGTGTCGACCGCTAATCTGTTTGACCGTTTGTGTCGGCACCACACAGCTGTTATATACTTTGAAATATTTTTTTTTATATCGCAATATATATTGCAGTGGTAAAAAAATTAAATAAAATCCGCAATGTCAGTTTTTTCTAATATCATGCAGCCCTACAATTGGGATGCTAAATTGCTAAATATTTAAAAAGAACACCCCCCTCCCCACACACACAAAAAGTGAGCCCTTCAAATTATCTCAGAATGAACGCAAGCATTAAAATTATATATATATTTAAAAAAAAACATAGATCGATACCAGCGACTGCCATCCGTGATACGATGCTTAACATGCCCACATTAGCAGATTCCGATTTACCATCCTATATTTAATTGTCCCAAAACACATGAATATAATACATGTACATTTCAACACTTCATAGGTGGAAACAATCAATCCACTACTTCCAGTCTTTAAATCTTCCTGTGCTTTTCTACCTTGATTCTTACGTCGAGCCAGTCGTTTCAGACACTATCATAACATTTTTTAATCAATATAAACGTCCTCTAACCTTCAAAGACAATGAACCAAACCTCGATCATTTCCCAAAAGGAAACTGAAGGACTTATTCAGCTCCATTTGGAAAGATGTGAAGTTCATCTTTTACCACTGCCACAATCGCCTTGTTTGTCCGGATGTGAAATAACATGTTAAAACAAAACACAGTCTCTCAATAACACGTCGGCCCAGACAGACATAGAATCACTATTATTGTTGTTGGGGTCTGGTTGGTTTGACCGTCACTTCAGGGATTCAGTTCCAGGTGTGATGACAACCAGCACAGTTCTACAGCACATACTTAAAGTGATACTGATTTGTTTAGGTGAGATGTGGAACAAAAATCACCACAAGAGGGAAGATGTGAGAGTGAATGATTCTCATTGGTCTACATATCAAAGGCTTCTGGAATAAAACTATTTTTATTTTTTTTTTACCATGTGTGTTGGTGATAAAGAAAACTTAAGCGTTAAATCCTGGTTGGCTCAAGTTTCCAAGATAAGTCCGAGGTCAAAATGTGAAATTCTTAAAATGACCAAGAGAATAAGTTTTATTGATCTCAGATCTACAAAACACTGTCTGCACACTATGATCCATTCACTTTACAGGTTCTTTCTAGTGGAATATTTTCTCTTCCCCTCAGTTCTGTACGTCCATGTGTAGGGGTTAAGGGTGTCTCAATTCACATTAAGGCAGAGGGGTAGGAGGAAGGGGAAGGGCTTTATACCCCTTCAAATGGAGATTTTACAGAGGAGTCTAGAATGCAATGCGAATCATTTTATAAATGATGGCATCTATGAAGGAAGTACACAAATGTAGTATTTTCACCTTAATTAATGGTTTTTAAGTTGTTATAACTGTTGTATTGTATAAAGTTTGACATTGTCGCAAGGTGTAATCCTAATTTTCTCCATAAAACGCAATGAAAAGAAACAACGCTATTTACATAAAAGTTGAGTAATCCGTCGATGCATAGCACTTCTCCAATTCGACGCAGATATTAGTAAAAATATCCGCATAGCCCAAGAGAAAGCAACAACTACAGCAGCAGACATGTTCATTTACTTCTGGTTACAGCTGTTGTTTTTTGTTACGCAACAACTGGCGGAATGAACTGATGACATAGGCGAGTGTTGAAGGGGTGTCCCAATTTAAAGGGGTTGCTTTTCATGCCCTACCCCTTATAGCTCTGTTAATGGGTAATGGGTAGGGGTAGGGCTCAGGGGTGAAATGAGAGTCAGCCTTAGACTCAAATACTTCCGTCTAAAGTGCCATGTTTGCAATAAATGTCACGAAATTAATATAAAATGTTAAATTTTAAGCTTAAATATAGGCCTATCTAAACTATTCTCATAGTTAATATTCTACGGCTCTGTTGCACTTTACACACATACAGGAAGTGCAATAAATGAAGTTTTTCAAATTAAAAGGCAACGTAAACCCTTACGCGTATTTACTGTGATTTCAAATTGTGGACTGTGAATAGCAGCTGTTGTGTGAAATTTCTAATTACCCAAAACATTTTCAAGGATGGTGACTTTTTAGGACTGTTTTCAAAAACTTTCGAAGGCCTTGAACTCATTTCAAGGACCTGTGGGAACTCTGTGAAAAGGTCAGTGATAGTCGACAGCATGAGATTCACTTACTGGCCCTTCAGTTAGTTTAACACACCAACTTCATACCAAGTATTTTTTGTAGCTCTTGGGAGCATATGAACGTGCAAATTGAAAATGCAGATAAAACGCTGGATGGAAATGCACCTACAGCGATCCAGCTCATGTGACATGACTCCTGTTCTGTGGAATCTACCTGGCCACACACAAACCACAAAGAGCACTCACTGTTTTCGTGCTTCAGCAGTCAACACTTCCAACTCTGAAGTGAATACACCTAAAATTGGTCTACTTCACAAACACGCACAAACTCTTTTACACACACACACACACACACACACACACACACACACACACACTGAATAGAGCTCAAACGGTTCCACTTTGTACCTCCTCCGCTTAATCAAAGCTTCTCTATTCAACAATTTGACCTTTTGTTCAAAACAGGATTATCACCTTCTCTGGTCTTCATTCACCCTTTCTCCCTCTCTCTCTCTCTCTCCCTCCCCCTTTCTTCTCTTGCCCCTCAGCCCGTTTCCAGGGGCGACCCGCATGACGAGGGTAATTGCAATAATTTGTTAAATGCCATGGCAACGGTGGTTAGATGGGAGGGGTTAAAAAAGAAGAGGAAAAAAAAAAAAGGAGAACTGGGTGGTTCAGGAAACAAGCAAATCTCTCATTTTGCCTACGACAGCGGGACGAGAGGAGGAAAGATGACAGAATGTGTGTGTGTGTGTGTGAGAGTGTGAGAGAGAGAGAGAGAGAGAGACAGAGAGAAAGAAAACGGAGGGACGAACGAGTGTTTGCCCATTCTCAGGGTACTGGCGTATTGATAATGGTGGGGATGAGGGTGCGGGTGGGGGCAGGAGGTAATTTCACTAATGATTAATGTCTCTGTGGTCTTAGCTCAGGACGCCGACACACATGTACTCATATTTGTGTATACACTCACACACACACACAGAGGGAGAGAGAGAGAGAGAGAGGTGCAGAGCTTTCAGTCTATCGGCCCAGACAAACAGCTCTATTTGAACTCTCCCCCAGCCTGAAAGGAATCCTTAATTACACAATATTACCCCTCTTCATTGCCCCGCTGTGTGTGCTGTGTCCACTGCTGTTCAGCCTCCAGTGGTGTGTGTGCGTGCATGTGTGTGTTGCTGTGTGAGGTGTAAGTATTCAGTGGTAGCAGCTGTTTCACACATCTTGACAAAGGGGTTGAGGGGGACTCGCTCCCCACACATTCACCACACTAATTGATTTCTGTTCAGCACTGTGGGAGAGTAACCCCCGCGCACACACACTTTTACAGACAGTGCATTCCACTTACTCGAGCCCAAGGTGTTAGAAGCTACCAGTGACAAAGAGAGAAAAAGAGTGGGTCGTCTCTACAAAGACAACACAGGCATCCAGTTTATTTCAGTCTCGGGCCACAACGAGTACAGTGACGAGTTCAAAAGGGATCTACCCACCAGTAATTATCACTTTCAACACAAACATTAATCCAAGCAACAATACTCAGGCAACCTTTAACAATGTGCAATGCTGCACTGTAATGCAGAGAAAGGCAACAAGACTTTTTTCAGCTTTAGAGTTAAGAGTTCACCCACTCTGCAGATCATGACCACTTTAACCGTTTGATGCATGAATTATATAAACCTTAGTCAAGATATTTCCTTTTTAAGTGTTTTTAATCCTCTTTGGGCATGAAAAAAAAAGCAATGTGATTGAAATCTTTTGAATGGACCTATTTTTTTATAGTTACAAAAATACCAACTCAGCTGGACAACATGTGTTTAAGCTTTGAACCAAATAAACATGTATTTAACCCTCTATGGGAGTTCAGGAAATTCATTTAAAAAATGAATGACCTTTGATTTTAAGTGTATTAAGCCCTAAAGTAAATTTCATATGCTCACTTTACAAAATTGAACTCTAAGCTTTACTTTGGGGGTATCATCATTTATAAATGACTTGATTAAAATCACAAAAGAATTATAAAATAACAATAGCTTCATCATCCATGAACATATTTGACTGAAAAACATGATATTTTATTTCCGAATAATTCTAAAATCACCCCAAAAAATATTCATGTTAGCTATGAATTCTGAAAAGTTGATGAACTTAATGGACTACAAATGAAATGTGGTTCAACCCCCACAAAAATCAAAAGCAAAGCAGTTAGTTCAATTCTAAATTCTTTCAAATGTATGGTACAATTTGATTGGTGAGAGGCTTGTGTTATTGTTATAAAGCTGGTTTTTTTTAAACGTCATTTATAAATGACATAGTTCCATAGCGGGTTAATACGAGAACACAATGAATTAAAATGTTTTTAAAGCAATTTTTGTTTAAGAAGAGACTGTTTATTATAGTCTAATAACAACATGCAATTGAGGTAAACAGGTAAACATGTTAGTGCAGATCAGGTATTAAGAACAGACCAGTTACAGTAATGATATGAAGTGACTGATATGAACTACAACAACAAAACCCATGAATATACAAGAGAACAACTGTAGAATAACTGTCCACTGTAGTGACCAGTATACATCAAATGGTTAATTCAAGATTTGACATATCAAGATTTTAATCAATCGCAGCATATTGAGAAGTGGTGTGGAAGGGGATTACCTGTACTGACATCCACTCTACAAGTAAAAGTCAATGCAGCAATATAGTCAATTATTTTAGATCTATCTGAAAACATCAAAAATCCCATCAGGATTGTTTGATACTATATGTGCGATGCTACAGTGGAAGAAAACAAACAACCACTTTTTTTTTATTATTACAGATTATTACAGTCTGCTTAATCCAGTAGAAATTCATGTTTGTATTTTAAGATCATGGAAAAGTCAATCATCACTGCAGACAGACAGACAGACAGACAGACAGACTTAGGGCTTGTTTCTCCACTCACTGGCCAAATCGTTAACCCCAACGGTTCACAAAACGTGTCCATTGAATTCATTTTGTATTATCCTGTTTTTGTGCTCGCTAAACATCAAAAATTGCATTCACGAAATGAAAAGTTACAAGTTCACTGTCTTCAGTACGAATACGAATTTCTCAGATGGCTGGGGGCGACCATGGCTCAGTTGGTAGAGTGGGTCGTCCAGTAACTGAAAGGTTGGTGGTTCGCTCTGTCCTAGTCGGTCCGTTGTGTCCTTGGGCAAGACACTTCACCCTCCTTGCCTCCAGTGGAACTCACACTGGTGTATGAATAATTGGTGGTGGTCAGAGGGGCCATAGACGCAAAATGGCTACCATGCTTCTGTCAGTGTGCCCCAGGGTAACTGTGGCTATGTACATAGTTTAGCACCACCAGAGGGTGCATGTGAGAGCGATTGAATAATGCCCTAATGTGTTAAGTTTTGAGATCTTTACAAATGTCTCATTAGAAATGAAAATTTAAAGTGTGAATGGTGTCACGTATCCCACATTTTTGTAACATATTAACACATATATTAACAGCTGTTTACACTGTATATCTATATGCACATTTTCTACTCTATATATTTTTATCTTCTAAAGCTATACACAGTTTGTACATGGGTGCTTGTTGCAATCCCATTTCACTGAGTGTACTTGTACATGTGACAAAGATAAGACTTCAATCTTGAAAATGACACTAAAATGTTACAGAAAAGATGTCATCATAGTGAAGGCTCCTAGTGGAGACTGCAAACCACACAAAAAATACATCCTACATTGGGTCAGTCTTCTTTTTTTACTTAAAAATCCTCAGATGTGGAATATTTTTGCCATGAATGACAAAAAACATAAACAAATGTAGTAGTCTTTAGCAGTAAGTGGAAAAAAGAGGAACACCCAAACCCAATAAAACAGTGACCAAAGCTGCCATTAAGCTCATCATCTTCAGTTGCATCCTTTTATTATTGAGTAATGCCTCTATATATTGTCCCTTAACCTTCTACAGGTACCCATTTATTGATGAGTAGCACACTATGTGTGTTTGCTTTAACTAATCCAGAGGAGGCTGCACAGTTTGTATTTAATAATAATAATAATAATGATAATGATAATGGATTGAATTTATATATAGTGCTTTTGTGGCCACTCAAATCGCTTCACATTAGTGACTCATTATTCATTCACTCTTCCATGCACACTCTGGTGGTGTTAAACTACATATGTAGCCACAGTTGCCCTGGGGCAGACTGACAGAAGCGTGGCAGTGACACTGGAGGCAGGAGGGTGAAGTGTCTTGACTAACTAGGACAGAGCGGCATTCAAACCACCAACCCTTCAGTTACTGGACGACCCACTCTACCAACTGAGCCATGGTCGCCCCCATTTATTATTTGTTCTGTGCTGGTTTCATGTTAGTTTTGTCCCAGTGCGATAACTACACCTTTAACAACTACATGGAAATTCATTTTTAGGATCCGACTTTGAGACTTACTGCAAACATTAACATTTTAATTTATGAAAGCCTGTTAGTGTCATAACTCATGCACTGGATTCATTATTGTTGTAAAGGTACTTCAGCCACAGCAATCCCCACCCTTAGTTATCTGTCCATGAAGATGACACCCAATATGAAACCATCTGCCAGCACTGCATGTTACACTGCCTTGAACTCAGAATTCTGAGGACGAATGGCAGTTTAAGTATTTTCATGGATAAAATGTCTCTAAATCTATCCAGCGCTCTTTTCATTTATGAGCATCATGTGGTCTTTGGTTGAAAATGTCAGCGCAGGGCCCTGCTGAGGTCTCTCTCATTTTTTGTCCATCTTTTGATGGTTTCTCTTACCACGACTACATGAGTTGCATCTCCACATTGTGTTAAATATACTCCCAACTCTTTCACAAATGGATCACAAAAGGTCAATTAGCACAAAATGTGACTTCTTTAACCATTTGAGTTTCTATTTCATCAAGTCAAACCTTATAATATATTGAGGAGTCTGTTTATAAGTTGTGGCAGATAAGACAAAACAAAAAGCAGGGAAATATACTCACCGAGTAGTACTTTTTGACGTGGCGACGGATGTCAAGCAACAGTTTGTTGCTGATTTTCAAAGCGTAGTCGATGGGATGGCTTCCACAGGAGGTGTGACAGCATCGCAACAAGCTGGGCTCCAAATTTGTTCCCTGAGAAGGAAAATAAATGCACATGTTTGAGTGACGAGGAAAGCTTTATATCCCAGTAATTTTGGATGTTTTATTATGATGATCTCATTGTAACCCAACTACAATCAAGACTGTTTGTTTTGGATCTTTTTCAAAAGGATTTGCTGTTGTAGTTGTGAATAGGGTTGAAGTGGGTTATAGAGACAACAGAAACAGGTACCAAATGTAGCATATTGGGACCCTAACCCGTCACCCCCACACATACGGGTGAAAATGGGGATGAAATGGTTTCCTTTCTAACATTTTTTATCCATATGCAGGGTTTCCTCCAGTGCACTATAAGCCTGGCGGGCCACCAGGCCTTACTTACATATTTACACATTTGGGACCCAGGAAAGTACATGCTTAGACTTTGTTTTTAATATGTTAAATAATTATATACCTGTATGTACATTTATCCAGTCATAATGTTGACTCTATTGACAACTTAGGATTCCTTCATACATGCATTGCACAAACTAATTCCAGTTTTAATTCAGTGTAAAACACTTATCAGTGACAGTCAAGAGGCTTTCAAGAGGAAGTACATTAATCTTTTATTTTCCTTTTAAATTTGACTATTGCATGACATTGTTTTGCATTAAAACACAGTTTTCACTTTAGATAGACTCTGTAATTAGTACAAGTATTGTTAATAAATGTCTTACAATTTCATAACTTTTTTTTTTTTTTTTTTACAAAAACATGGCAGGCTGCCGGTGGGCTTCCCTAGCCATCCTACCACTAGACTTAGCAAGATTTCTGTGGGAAACCCTGCATGTATATGATCAGTTTCAGCCTCAGATTTCAACGTGAATGGTAGAAGCCTTAAACATCCAACTACTTCTGGTAGATTTAGTGTCATAACTACTGACAAAAATCAACCAGGTTCAAGTCTTCACTGTTTCACTCTCTCAATATACCAAAATATAATTCTAAACAATTCTTGAAGCATGTCAATGAACTGTACAGTAAATTCTACAGTAGTTTTGTTTCCACAATGTAATCAGTACAACCTCAGCATATAACATCACAAAAGCATCTGAAACAGAGCAGTGTATTAGACGAAGAGGCGTCACACCTTCATTAAATATCAAGACATCTTTGAACAGAGTAATTACCATAATTTTATAATTGGCTCGCAAAATTAAGTGTGATGTGTTCCACATTTGTCCAAATGAATGATCTATTTACATTCTAGAACTGATTAATGCACACTTGCCTCCGCTGACCTTCTCAATTAAAGCTGTAAGAACTGAAATCAGGGAGAAAAAAAACTACCATTTCTACATGTTAGATTTGATTTTTAAAAACATGGAGGATGATGTGTCTGGCTATAGATGTTTTAGATAATGTATTTACATATTTTAACAATGTCCTTTCATTCGTGTTTTTATACTTGCTTTGTCTTTTTATGTGTGTATGCTTTGGTCACAACCCTGTGTGAAACCTGGTAAAGTGCTTCTGCACTCATAAAAAAACATTTTTAATCTCAATGTGTTTCCTAGTTATATAACACTAATTAAAAATAGTTACAACCTGACATTGTTTCATGCTGTTACAGAAAAGAGAAGCTATGGAGTCATGAGCAGATTCACTCTTCAGTGACAACTGGCAGATTCTGATCACAGACTAATAATTACAGCTGTCACTCATGTCACTTACCCTGGTTCTACATTACAGGGCAGATGTTCTACAGCATAGGCAAGGAATAAATGCAAAAGTGTTGAATGAAGAGTATACTGAAAGCTCAATGTGGATTTTTTTTATCAAAGACAGCAAAAACCATCAAGTACTGCAGGTATGTTATTATATAGGTGTGTGTGTGTATATATATACCAGAGTATTTTATATATATATATATATATATATATATATATATATATATATATATATATATATATATATATATATATATATATGATATGTCAAACAAACCAGCTGGTTGACATTATAAGGGTCTGTACATGTGGTCCCTACATTGTCAGGTCGAAATATTAAGTGGAAATATGCTTTAGACGTGTTTAAATGACAACCGCGAATTAGCATGTAATAGCATTAGCATGAGTGAATCGGCCAATTCTCTGGTCAGTTCAAGTCCCTGGCAAACTGACATTATAATGGTCTGTACATGCTCAACACTTAACAAAAACAACAAATTATATGTAGTGCTTTTTACACAGCTCTTGCACTTGACACTTTACAGAACAAAGAATATGTTTCTCTATAAAAAAAAAAACAAAAAAAACAACTTCAATATTCAAAAACTAAAAGATAATAAAATTAAACATTCACTGTGTCTACTGTAGGAATCACCACTGATCACTACTCCAAGAAGCCAGCCGTAGTTCCAGCAGCCAATGGTTGTTATGGTTACAGCGACTGCCATTTTCACTCCAAGAAAAGTGATCATGTGAAAAAAAAAAATTTTTTCCCTTGTGCTTTTGCGATTTATTAGAATATCGAAATGTCTGAAAAACCACATCATGAAAGCAGTAAAAAAAAAGTTATTTCGAAATTCAGCTGTTTCCCTCGTCTCGTCATCCGAACCCGCTTTATCCTCACTCGGGTCGCGGAGGTCTGTGGGGGCCTAATCCAGCTACAATGGGCGAAGGCAGGGTACACCCTGTATGAGTCTCCAGTTCATCTCAGAGCTGAACATATATAGACAAACAATCACTCTCACATTCACACCTATTGGTGATTTAGATTAACCAGTTAACCTATCAGTGCATGTGTTTGGATGGTGGGAGGAAACTGGAGTACCTGGAGAAAACCCACACAGACATGAGGAGAAAATGCAAACTCCACACAGAAAGGTCTGGTGTGGGATTCAAACCAGGGTCCTTCTTGCTGTGAGGCACGAGTGCTATCCCCTGTACCACCTGCTGCCGTCAGGTGTTTGCATTACCAGTTTTTTTTAATAGCGATATTTAGATTTTGCGAATTTCTAAGGGTAATGGAAACGCAGCTACTTACATTTAAACATCCATAAACAACATGACAGGTGTTCTGCCTTAAAGTGTCGCTGAGTGTAGTACAAGTTAACGTGATTTAACATTAAAGCCTCAAGCAACACAGGTCAGTGTGACCTCAGTACGCCTGAATTGTCCACTTGTCAGCTCGGCTTATAGTTAATACAAAAAGAAGTAGTCAGAGTACATAACTATTACACTAAATATACTTGCTTTAAACACTCGATTCTTTAAACCTGAACTCCATTTAACTGTCGCACTGACAGCAGCAGAGAAAGATTTCTGCAGAGAAGTCAATGACGCACAAATGTGCATGTGACACCCCCCCACACAGCCACTCAGTTTTTCTGTTTGCCTACATCATTCTACATTGGAAAAAAACTCCAGTTTAAGTCAATCACCTAATGTGACTCTCCTAATATGCAGCTACACAAATTAACTCAATATTCATTCCAATCCCTCATTTTTTCCCCTTTCCTCTCTTATGTTTCTTCATTTCCACTTTGATAACAGCGTAACTCCCCTTTCTGCACAAACTCCTCTCCTCCTGCTTTATTTTTTCCTTCCTCCTCTTTCATCTCACTTGTTTCATCCCAAACTTTAAACGTCAGGCAAAATATTCCCTCCCAACAAGCCTTGTCCATTAAATTATATTCAACTTACTTGTTTTATGACTTCAAATAAAACATGAAATCAGAGTTGCTTTGTTTTAAGTTTATGTAGGTCTTACAGACCCTTTCAAATAAATAACATTCATTTGGGGTTTTAATTGCAATCCAAAGAACATATTTCTTCCTCTCTCTCTCTCTCTCTCTCTCCAACTGCTGTCTTCACTGCCTCACATCTGCACACTAAATATACTGAAAACCGTAAAACTACTTTGAAAGGCTTACAATGTCAACTGTCAAATTGTACTGCTGAGTGTTTCTTACACCAACTGTCTGAATGTTCTGGTCTGATAAAGTGCGGCTTTCACAACTTGTTGATTTAACTGCCCAATGTGGGATACCTAACGCTCTATTAAAGCTGAACTCAGGGAAATCCCTGCAGCTCTATCCAGCCTTTTTTTTCCACACTTAATCTTCTCATCCTCCTCTCTCGCTACCCCCATCAAACAGCTTTCCTCCTCTGTCTGTCCTCCATCATCCATCACCGCCTCCTCCTACCATCTCTGGCTCGGTGTCAGTGGTGGAGTCAAGGCCCATCTGTCCTCCCCTCTCACTGAGTTGTTAGACCATGTTCGCCACCCTAATTAACTTACCGTCTTATCAGTTACTCTGTGTGTGCGTGCATTCCAACCTCTGATTCATGGTGGAAAATTAACACCAGTGATCAGGTTATAGGAAAGTTTCAAGATGTGCTACATGCCACACTTCAATTATTTTACTGTTGAAACATCAAAGGAAGAATTAGACAGTTTCTTTGCTCATATTAATTTCTCTCCCTCTCCCTCTCTCTCTCTCAGTATTAACATGTTTAGTATAATGTAAAGGGAATCTGCCCCTCAGGACAACATACCAGTCTGCTATGATATCATCCTTTTATGGAGTGTGTGTAATACTCCTTTTTTAATTTAATGCAACTTCCATCCGCCTAGAGGACAAAGGGTTGTCAGTTTTATTAGTGTCTTTCAGACAAGAAAAAGCTGCATGCCCTGTTATTCATTACAAGCTGATAAAACACACACACACATACATAAGCAAAGACCTTGGCCTGACAAATGGTAGGAGATCAGTGTGTGAGTTCGAGTGTGTGTCTCTACAGAGCAGCAGGGGTTAAGGAAAGGCTTTTCAAGTTGTGGAGTCCCAACTATGCCAATGAAAACAGAGTCCGTATTGGAGCCAGGCAGCTGTCTAAAAATACAGACAGAGACACAATATAGAGGATGACTAAACCCTGAATCCTCCACAGGAAGTTTGACTGAAATGCCTTTGGTAATGCCACTTTTCTTTGCAGTGCCGCTCTCTTTCACTGCGACTCAGCTGATTAATCTATTATATCACTGAAACACACCATTAGTCATGAAAGCAATCTTGTCTTTTTGATGCCATCTCTAACTCTCTATACAGTATGTATGGTTCTGCATCTGCCTACTACACATTGAGAAAATCAGTAACTCCAGAAGTTTGTGATCTTCTGAAGACCAAGGAGCCAACATCAAAGGTACTCCAAGATGCAGGATTTTATTAAAATGATCTGGAGCAATTTTGACAATGTATAACCTCAGAAAGACCCAGTAAAATACTGAACCGATACAAGAAATCAATTACTCCTTTCTTGTTCAAGGAAAATTCCAAAAGCAACCTGTTTGCTTCTCCTGACATATTAGTTAATATAGTTAGAAAAACTATTTAAAACAACAATAAAGGAGACAGAAAGAAACTCAATTTGACTTTTCTAAACACTTCGATGAGAATTAAGCCAGTGGGAAGAGTGTGATATAAATTCATACGTGTTCTCTTTCTACTTACAGCTCCTTCAAAGACGTTGTCGTAGATGTTTTCGGTGCCACATTGAGGGCAGGTGAAAGTGAACCTCTCACAGTCTTTGTAGCGCTCCTCATCTGTTAACTGGACCGGAGCTCCCAGCATGCCGTCTGCCTCCTCCTCTCTCTGGTACTGTTGCTGAGCTCGGAACTGACTAGGGTCCAGACCTGTCAGACAACGTGCAAGTGTAACTCACATATATGCTGTATTATTCTCTCTGTTTTTTTTTTTTTTGTATTAATTATTGATTGAAATCATCATTAGCGATGGTGCATAGGCAGATGAGATGGAGGCAAATAGCCCTTGGGAATTCCCAAATAAACCTTACTTTAATGTCTAGTAAACAATGAAATGTCTATTTTGTACTTTTACTAAGCTGTTATGAAATTAGGTATGGTAACCCCTCTAAGTTTAACTGTCTCAGCTGTCAACAGATTATAAAGCTTATGCCATCAATACTCATGCGAACATAGAGGTTGGTATACCCACTTAAAAGTAAATTATTCCTTACAAATACTTCACACATTTGTCATTACTATAAATAATAATATGAAAAAACTTAAATGTTAACAGCAGCAATTAAAAACTTGTGCTCTTTTTTTATTTTTATTTTTTTGACTGTATAACCCGACCTTAGTCTCTTACAAATTAACCTCTCCAGACTTCTTAGACCTGTCATCAACTTACCCAGCCACGTAGCTATGAGAACGCTGTCGATGCCCTCGATGGGGTCACAGATACGGGACACCACAGGGTGGACTTGTTGGGCCAGGTAGTACTGAGTGTCCAGGCTGAGGCCGTCCTGCTTCTGGAGCTGTTCTAGAGCGTACGCCCTCTGACTGGCGGCGAGTGTCGAGCCATCCTGGAAAAAAGAAGAAATGTGTGTCATATGTGGAGAATTTACCATTTCATTTCATCTCATACTCAGTGTGATCATGTGTAACAGATGTAATACATACACCTCTACATTGCCAGGATAAAAAAATAAATAAAAATGTTTTGGGGGGGGGGGGGGGTATTTATTGTCAATATGCTTCAAACAAGTGATAAAAAAACAACACATAATAAAAATAAGGAAAGAAACATTTAATTAGAGTTTCCTCCATAAACCATGTTTCGAAAGAGAGTAGAAAGAAGTACAACTTATTTAATCCTAACACCCCCTTTCATTTTCCTACTTTTTAACAGCCCTTCATCGTTAGTCATCAAATTCCACAATATTAAAACAATTTATTTACACAAAGCCAACCTTTAAGTCCATCCGTTGTCCACTTAGTAGTGTATATTCCATCTTACACTGCTCAACTCTTCAATCATACACAGTATAAATATATTCCATACTTTATTACTTTCCTTCTGTATACTTTGAGAAAATAATTTGTTTGTATCCTTCTTAAATTGTTGTAATTCTGTATTCATTCTGTTCACACCATTAACTGTTATGAAATTTTACATTTCAGAGGTGTTAAAACCACTGTTGAAATCTAGCTAATGTTGGTTTTATTTCACAGCCATGCATACAGAGCTTCTGTTTAGTGGGTAAAACATTTCTCCCTTACCTCACAGATAGCTTTACTTGATAGCTTTTGTTGTGATTAAGATGTTAGGCAAATATTTTAGGAAATTAACTGCTAACTCAACAATTTTAACCACAACATCATGTCTCCAAAAGGTAAATATAACAGCTTCACAGAGGTTTTATCCTGTTCTTTTGTAAAGACTGGAGTCTACACACACCTTGCAGATGATGTAAGAGATGGTATCTCCCGCTTTGACCCGGCGACCCCCCTGTGAGTTGATCCATAGAGCTACGTGGACATGAGGGAGGCTCTTCTTGTCTGGATAGTCCTGTGGATCTTTAGTCAGCGCCTGGAGAAGAAAAAAGTGACACTTCACATTTACTGTCTTTTTTTTTGGGCTATTTTTGCGAGTGTTTTTTTAAAGGTCTCATTCCAACATTAATATTTCTGTGTTCACCATTGTTACTGAATGTATTGTGCATTGGTTCTGTTTAAAAAAAAAAACATCCAGGTTCCTTTGTTTCAAGTTGTTTTTGGAGGGTACAAAAATGACTTGAGGTGGAACAACAGTTTTCTGCTACTTCCTCATACATGTCCATGACGCGGAAAAGAAGCATTTCTGATTGGCTCAGAGAATGAATGCGTGAAAGAACCCCCCCCCCCCCTTTCTTGCTGTGTGTGTTCGCCACCCGAGAGTAGCATCCAGCTAAGTTTTGTGCCGTCGCTTGTTTTGAAAACCTGCAGAGAAAAAACCCCAGAGATCACATGAACCAGCTTGTGCCGCCATTTTTTTTTCCAAGTTTGTACAGCAGCTACTGTGGCACGTCTTCTCTTTTAGATGCTAATGCTAATGCTCCTTCAGATTCGCTGCAATGGGGGACAGAATGGGGAAAGTGTCACCAGCATTCCGTGGATGGGCTTAACCCCACGTGGGTGACACCAATGTCCAGTTTATGTAATGTGGACACTTTTTCTGAGTCCCTCCTTTCTCTGTGCTGTTTTCTATGAATGTGAAATACAGCCAGTGAAGGGGACACACCACTTTCAAACACAGCATGTGTTGGTAACTCGGGGTGACCCATCAGATTCCAAAAGGAGCATGTAAAAGTAGTTTTCAGTGGAATGAGACCTTTAATGCAACTGAGCCATCATGACCATGTAATTTCCCTTGTGGATCAATAACTTTGTCTAAGTGTTTGAGGTTGACATAAATGTATAACTCACTTAACTACACTCTGTTGTTCTAAAACGGGCATGACTAGACCCTCACCTTGTGTATCTCATACTGGTTGAGTGGAATGGCTCCACCTGCAACTTTCTCTCCCATCTCTACCAGGTGTTTCTGGATGTTCTCCACAATAACATCCCGACTCTGGTCTGATAAAATCTGACCAATCACATAGCTGGAGGGTAAAAAAAACAAAACAAAGACAAACTGAAATTAATATTTGGTTTGACAAGAGTTATTTATACAGTGTCATTATTGTAATGGCTGCCTCTCTGCAGATTTCGATGACGTACTTGCCACATTCCTTGGCCAGGTCACACCAGTCTCTGCGGACAATGTCCAAGCCTTTGAGCTCCTGCTTGACGGTGTAGCGTCCTTCGCCCTGCTGCTCCACCACCAGGGCTGCATATTTCTTCTTCTTCAGCAACAGAAGTGACTTAAACACGCCGTCAATATCGATCTCCAATAATTTATACAGCTTGTTTACCTCTGCCTTCACCTAGGATGGTAAACACACACATGTAGGTCAGGGAAAACAACAAATATAGTAAAAAAGAAAAAAAAAGAAAACGCATTTTTAAAGCACACACTTTGTTTCCAAGCTTGAAGACCTCCTCCATAGACTTGCTGTTTGTATTGATCATAATAGAGTCGGTATCTCCGTAGATGACCTCCAAATTCATCTGAGTGACACCCAGTTAAGAAAATAAAAAGAAACAAAGAAGACATTAGGTTCCAATTCAGACAACAAGCCCCCCATGCAGCCTAATTTTACAAGCAAAACCATCACTTCGACTTAATCTGATAATACACAGATATAATTTAATAACCTACTGTTTTGTACAGAATGCACAGTCACTGATGAGACATACAGTATAATAAATTACAAATGAAGCACTATGACCAGATGAATCCAGTGATAAATCTCTGAAAAAGCTACTTTCATGTGTATCATATTACTGAGGTAATGGAGACAAGTTATTGTATCTATGGATCATTTGCGTACCTTCTGAACCATATCTTTGGTGTGCATCAGAATCTGACAGAGAGAGAGAGAGAGCAGAGAACATTATGAGCAGTTATTGGTCACAGGAAACAACTAAAAACATGTGTAGTAATGTACGGCATCCCAGTGCAGTAAACAATCATATCAGTCAAGAAAAAAAACAATGATTAAATATTAAGTTTCTATGTTATTTATTCTGTGTGTGTGTGTGTGTGTGGGTGTGTGCGAGCATTTGTGTGAACATGGGAGCGGAGCAGGTGACTTTCTTTTAAACGAGGGATAATTGGCTAAGAGGGCAATTATGAGAGCGTGCTGTGACAGGCATCTTTTCAACCCACACACATCCAAGCTGGGCAACACACACACACCTTAATGACTTGTAATGGCCTTTATCACCTGCAGAGTGACTGACGGACAAACAGGAGAATTCTGTTAATGCATGTTGTCCACTCTGTGCACGTACATGTGTGTGTGTGTGTGTGTGTGTGCTTGAGAAAAGGCCGATCGGAGCAGCCGAGGGATCCTAACAGGTGGGGGCCCAGAGGGGAGGAGGGTGGTGCGGCCTCTGGGTCGCTAATCTGGGGGGGTCGGAGGGACGGAACGCAGTGTGACCTGTCACCAGCAATCTTCTCCTCAATCAACCACGGCCGCATATATACGCCGCCACATCTCATACTGTGCTTCGTGTGGGGACAAGGACGTGGCTATTTCAGAGTGTGAGGAAGGGGCGGCGTCGGGTTGTGGTGGGATGGGGAGGGGGGGGGGGGTCCACTCCCTGAAACCAGAGTGGGACTTAAGCATGCTTTATGGGCTGCTACATACCACTGATGGTGGGGGGAGTTGGAGTCACTCAAAGAACAGCCTCCTCCATTAGGGACTGCAGTCAAGGTCAAGGTCTCGCAACACACACACACACACACACACCTTGGCCTAAGCACCTACACTAAATTGTACTGCTAAGCTTATACGCAGACTAAAAGACTAGCCAGTCTCTGGTTAGGTCATGACAAAAGCAGAAAGGGAGAGTCAACTCTCTTAAACCAAGTGACAACAAATAATTGTTTTTACAACATATCTTAAAGCTCAGAGCCTTCTGTAAATGCTGGCTTCATGCCAAACAGCTGTCTATTCATCTACGTTAAGCTGGCTACAGTATAACCAGTATGTACCGTACGTTACCACTAATACTAGTAACACACATATGATGAACAACTGAGAAGCACTCGACTTTTTCTAAAGGTGATGGCAGTCTTATCATCGGTCATGTTTCTACATGATCTACATATCTGTGATTGCCAAATTTTAATCAGCTCAAGACCCATAAGACCCCTCCATATCTCTCTGAAATTGTTAACGGTCCACCACCGCAGCAGATCTCTCCGGTCATCAAAACAGATGCTTTTGGAAGTCTGCAGGTCCTAGTACAAACAGTGGGGTGACCGTGTGCACCCTAAATCCCTAGCAAAGTCCTTAAATAATAATAAAGCCACATTTTGTAATAAGCTGCCCCAACGCATTTTGTAATAAATTTAGCCATAATTTTATGTAATAAGTTTTTACAATTTGCAGCAGCAGGGTGCTTTGGTGGTGTGGCATTGAAACATTCCAAGTGGTTTATGGCTTGACTGGTAATTAGTCATATTAGACATGGATAATTTGAAATATATAAGAAAACATTAAAATATTTTAAATATATTTTGGAAATAGAAATGCAGCAAAAATGTATTACAAAACGTGTTATTGCAGTTTATTACAAAATGAAATGAAAAAGTTGTTACATTTTGGAAGTTTATTAAAAAATACGGCGTAATCACAGAAAGACTAATGGATTCCTGATGTTTAGTTTATCACATGGGTTTTACAGAACTGATGAAAAATTTGGTGACGAATATCATTACGCACCTTTAAAGTCTTCTTGAAATTGTTTTGTCTTTTATGTCCGATATGTTGGAATTGAGGCCTGTCTTGTTCATTTCACATTTAATGGACGTTACAAAAAAGAAAAAAGTTTTAAAAGATACATGGCGTGGTATGTGCAGACACACCAGGAAACTGAATCTTTTTTTAAATTTAGTACGGGACAATAGAGTTATATTTTATAACATTGAATATATCTGTAAATCAATACAATATATAATTTCTTCACCATTTAGTAAATATGGGTAAAGTTTTGTGTAAATGCCCAATGGAAAAGTGGCTACTGACCAATAAAGCTGTAATTTTTCTAGAGATGCAAAGTTATTTCACATAGTCTTAAAAATGAAAGCAGTGTTACATGTTTAATACATGGTTCAAAGGTCAAACTCAAACACTTTCAAATTTTTCAAGCACTGTACCTTATTAACTGGGATAGAGAACAGATAAAGACAATACTTTTTTAAAATCACAATGTTGTACATTGTTTTATGCTATAAACAGCTAAATGCATCTTTCATAACAGCAAAAAGTTTAGAAATTAAAAGAGAACACAAAGTTTTACTTGGCACACACCAACGATTATGATAATAATGTACCTGAAATCAACATGGGATCGCCTGGCAATTTAATTATTTACCTATTTTTCAAAATGTATTACATCTCTGTAAGTATGTTTGGCTTGCCATCTAACCTGGTATGACCATATTAAAAATAAATAAATCACATCACTGTGTTATAACTCAACTTAAACTAAAATTCAAGCACTTTTCAGACCCTAAAAACACAACATTGAAAATCAAGCACTTTCAAAGATTTCAAGCACTTGCAGGAGCTGTACATGATATGGGCAAAAAAAAAAAAAAGATGCTGGAATGAACAGAGAGGGAATGGATGGAAAGAGAAGAGAAGTGATGAACACAGGGATGTGGGAAAGATGGAATCGGACTGACAGTAAAGTGCGGAGAGCGAGGTGAGAACGCGTTGATGTAATTGATGTGTGGACTCATTTAGACAGGTTTTCCATTTGCTGTCAGTTCAGGCAGGACAGACCGCTTTAAGGAATGAATGTGTGAAAGACAAGTCGTTTGACCATGACACTGGAATGTGTTCGACTGGTGGCGAGTGTGTGTGAGCCGCTCATCTTTAAACACATACCAACACACAAATACTATATGGACCAATCTAAACACATATCCCCAGGGGGTAAAAGCATGTGCGTACGTCTTCTCTCTGATGACTACACTAGTCACCACCGTGGATGCCACTCATACTGGGGCAAACAACTGAAAAAGCTCCTCAGTGCAGTTCTAGTCTTTAATGTTGCCCCAGTGTTGTGTGACAAAACGATTTAGCCTCATTAATCAGCAGACTAATCATTTTAATCAAGGGCATTGTTGAAAAAGTACAACATAATTGCATGGAGAACAAAAGTACAGTTTTAAAGAATTATCTTCTCATTAAGAAACGTGGGTGTTTATGCCGTTAAAGAACTATTTTTGTGGCAACCTTCCAAATGAATTCAATACATTTAACATTTAAGTGATTTATCACAATGTATTATAATATTATCCTCTGAATTTTGCATTTTTGTCTGTAAATTTTTGTCTGTCAATAAAATATATAATTAATCATTATACAAGTGTCTGCAACTTACAGTATATATATATATACACATACATATACATATATAAATATATATATATATACACACACACAAACACAAACACACACACAGAGATAAAAGAGATAAAAGATGAGAAACTCAATTTTATCTAAAACACTTCCACATACTGATAGGATCAATGCTTCAGGAGTCAAATATTTTAGATCATATTAGTCTTTGGGAGTTTGTGTAAATCTCACACAATTTAGCAAATGGGAGAGGATATTTCTCTATTCCAGTTCAAAATCTAATTTCTTTTTTAATTTCATGACCCACGTTTTCAACGTCTCTTGCAAGCCAGGGGTAATCTTTCTTGAAAAATTGGGAGGAAAAACAAAGTTTAAATGTTTTAATTACTATTTTCCACTTGTTTTATATAGTGAAACATCATTCAGTTTTCGTATGTTCCTGCCTCTGTCATGTCTCTGTTCCTTTGTGTTAATACAGTGTAATTAGGCTGGACACTAATTGAGCAGCTCACTGACAAGTTCTTCTACTGAATGAAAGACAAGGACAGCAAATTTGTGGGTAGAAAATCCAGATTTTTCTTTTTACACTTGTAATCCCAAATCCACACCCAATCCTTTCTTGTCGCTGGGTGTCAAAGGTGAGAGTTTAAAGGGCAAAAGAAAAGACGTGTCTTGAAATATGGATATATGAATGGACGCATTCACCCAAATATGAAAGGAAAAAGGTTTGCACTGAGCACGCTCGTCAACAATGCCACAATACTTAAGAATTACTGATAAACCTGTTTTTTTTTTTCTCCAGATACAGCGGTGACATCTGTGAGTGGTGAGGACTCCACAGCGTTTCGACTCTTTTGCAAACTGAGGGGCTTCTTTCGGGGCACGAGAACCTGCCAACGTTGTACAAAGATGTGGTTGGGTTAAAAGGTTTTACCACAGCTCCCAGAGTCAAACCTGCTATGATGTGACTACAGTAGATAACAACCACAGGCTAGTCACCCGCAGTTGTATTCAACTGAACCAAAAATCAACTGCGCTGGAGGTTTGATATTCAGACTGCATTAACACAAATTAAATCAAAAACTTGCTGCCATTAAGTCGGCTTTTCATAGCCTTCAGCTCACTTTGGTGTATTTAAAAGTGTTCCAGGTCTGTGCATTTACAGATAATATATACCCATTAAGTGTGCATTATTGCACCCTGTCATGCTAATTGATGAGTGCTTCAGCCTTGGTGTTAAATCCGCCTATTCCCAGCTGTTGTTCAATTACTCGTTAGCCTAATGTATCAGGGATTTCTGTGTCTTTTCTTATCTCTCACTCCCATATCTTTGTGTCAATTTATGCCCTCAGCTTCACCATCAAAATATCTTTGTATCTTTTACCCAGCTGTCATCTTAAATAGAAATATAGGTCTTAAGTGACCTGCTTTGCTGAATGACAAATGGGTAATAGATTGGAAAGAAGCAATAAAGATAATACAGACAGAATGATAAGTAGGCGCGAGTTAGTTGCTCATCTAAAGGGCATCCAAGTCTCCCCTCACAAATATACCATACACCCCTTCGCTGATCAGCAGATCAGAGGTGGTATGTTAAACCTCAGTGCAGCAGAGGGCCCTTGTAAAAAGAGCCCAGGGCAACAGTGACGATTGTTTTGAAAAGCACTCAGCTGAAAAGCATTTTGGGATGACAGTCGGCCGACTGAAATAGCACCTGTGGAGGAACACACCACTGTCAGGGCTTGGGGGTGTCATGCGCACACAACACGTTCACAAGGCGCACACCCACACATGCACATACGCGCACAGAGAGCCGCTCTTTCACTAACAGACTACCACACAACGATGCATTAAAGATTTATAGTCCATGTTCTGTTCGTGTGATCTCTCATGTGTGCACACTGCCGTACACACCCACAGAATGAAAATCCTTCTTTCACTAAAATGATTTCACTTGCATGCAAGAATGCACACGCACACACACACACACACACACACACACACACACACACACACACCTGTCCTAGCAGATGCCATAGCTGTGTTCTCATGCCTGCTGCTGGGAGGGTCATTCTGTTGTAAAGCTGTGTCTGATTTAATACAACCGGCTGACATCACAAACGCCAGTGTTCATCGAAAATAACTCAACAATGACAGCAATCCTCCTGCTGTCTAGTCAATTAAAAATACAGCACTTTAATAGCTGGAAAGAGCACATCTTAATGTGTCTGTGCATTGGCCCCCACACAGTCCAGATAGTCAGCAATACATTTTTAAAAATGTTGATATGCAAATAAACATTACTTTATACACTGATCGTAATGTACACCTCTAACATGGTATTTATGGTGAGTGGCATCAGATGGTTCGGAGCTACTTTTCATCATTAAATCCTAAAGCGTATATTAATTATCACTCCTTTAATCTAATATACAGGCTGCACACTGTTGCCAATCAGTCGTTTTTCTTTTCTTTTCATAAGAAAACTAAATCATCTCTCTCGACTATAATTAAGATGAATCAAAAAGTCCAGTGAAGCAAAAGATACAAGATAAATGGAATAAGTGACAATCTTTTACATTCTCATGTTCGCCATGGTAAGTCGTTCTGTTTCCAGATTAAAAGGTTGAAACAAACATGAATGAAGTGTTTCCTCTTTGCCTGGGCCAGTTAAAACCATTTACTAATTATCTTCTCGTTTACAAGTCTATCACTGTCCCTGATACGGACTCCAGATGTCAGATCAATCCATTATCAATTCTAATCCCTGCCATTAGCCCAGTCTCACATGGCCTCATTAGTAGGTGTTACTAAAGTCACAGTTTAGATTCTGAAACCTTGTCCTGTCCACTGTTAGCCTTCACAGACAAGCTAATGTAGCCAAAATAGCAGCGCTGCTCCCATGTGACTATTTGTTAAGTCCACTCCTATCAGGAGTAAAGCCAGCTCTTTAAGTAGACTAGAAGAGCATGGAAACACGCAGCCCTCATTTCCCCCAGACATGAGTATTCATGCATGCGCGTGCATACACAACAAAAGGGCAGGGGAGGAAGGCTTATGTACTCTTACGTCCAATTCGGGGAAATGTATAAATGGCTCCTGTAATTCAGCCGTAGCGAGTATGAATTAAAGAAATGGGGAAACAATATAACTACAAAGACCATCGCAGACTGACAGACATGATGAGACATGAGAGGGTGCAGTAGGTATTCTTGTGTCTAATTCTGGGAAATGATTTGTGATTCTTAAGACAAGAGGAATGATACAGGACTTGAATGAGGGACCTCAGGGGCAACAATATTTACTTAGACTTCATTACAAGCACACGCACCCTTCACATACAAATGCACAGAGGTTTAGCCCAATCCAAACTTTGACCTCTCCACACCCTCGACAGTGTTATCCAAGCTCGCCTCTATCCTTCACTCTGCATGCCATCCAATAATGTCAACTACAAGCTCCCGTCAGGCTGTTTTTAAACACAAGGACAGAGACTCAATTACAGCAGAATGGCTTTCAGGAGTCACCCTCCTTCCTCAGACACACACACACACACACACACACACACACACACACCTGCTAATGGTTGTCAGATTTGCTGGCAAAAGGGTCAAAGGTCAAACCAATCTGCGTTCCGCAACAATCAGCGACTTCCACTGGCTGCTGCTGTTGTTAACATCAGTCGATTATGACCGGCACACAAAAGCGCGCGTGGAGTTTGAACTGAGAAAGTGGAAAGTGTTTTTGTGTGAGCTTTGTAAAATCAAGTAGCTGAAACTGGACTGTTACATGGAGGTAGAAGCAAAAGCAAACAACATGTGAGCCATTCAGACTTAATTTACACACATCACAAGAGGGGAATCTGACACTTATCCATGTACTCTGACAAGCAACATTAAACCTCTGGCAAAACTGAACATGTGACGTATGCTGAAAAATAAAGGCCATAAGTGAGTGTGTGTGTGTGTGTGTGTGTGTGTTGCAATCAAAAGGAGACTGATATTCCGTTTTGGGATTGCAACGTGTCTGCAGTTCTTGGATAGTCAAACTTCATCTAAGTTTGCGTAACATGGATAAGTTACCATCTACAGACGACAGTAGACAATGTCACAGATACAATTACTGAGCAACCACCAGCTGGTACCAGCAACATGAACACTGGGAGGATCTAGAGTCACTTCCTGCATGTATCCTATGGTAGTTTGATTTTTATTAACTATTTGCATGGAAAATGGTTGTGCACACTTAAGACAAGAATAAATAATTAGGGTCAATAAAAACGCCTTCACATTACAATATCTATTATATCACCAACTGTCTTGATAAAAGATGTGATGCACTTTTTAACCCTAAAAAAAATAAATAAATTAAACTTACTTCAACAATCTGATGCCGATTAATCTGAATATTTTTTCTTTAGTCGTCGCGTATCTTTATACATACAACTGATTTCATTCATAACTTTGCAGTAATAATACTGTTGGTGGGAGAGATTTTTTTTTCCCCCCTCTAAATTTCCATTTAATATCACTTATTTTTCTCACTTCATGGCTGGTCTATTTTTCTTGTAGAGTTTCTATATTTAAAACTGAAAACTGGGCGAATAGACATAGAAATCAGTCATACTATAAATGTACAGCAATGAAGCATGCAAACACAGACCATTTTCATGCTTACAACACATGCATACATTTTATGCCTGTTGAGGCCTGTTCAGTTGTGTATTGTGTAAAGGTATTGTTGGAGCAGCTGCTTCGTGGATGTCCCGCACGCATTACATGATGAATGTAGCTGTAGTGTAACAACACAATATAAAATTAACACCAGCGCCACATGCTGCCACCGTTCTCTGACTCAGCACCCAGTTTACAGAAAGCCTAGTTTTCTATTCATCAGGTGAACATCAGATGAGGACAGATGATGGATAATGACGGACAATCAAAGTCATCCTGCCATGCCTAATCCATTTATCAGCCTATTATAACCACTTGTGCATCTGTGTTACATAGATCTGTTTTTCTGCACCCAACTGTTCTCTGGCGAACATACAAAAGAACCGAAAATAACGCCGAGGGGTTGAGGGGGACATCAATCTGTGGTGGACCCTCGGCTGTGTAATCCTAAACCTTCACCTTCCTCTTAATACCCATCATCCCGCCCTTAATACCCACACATACCAGGACAGAATACGGCCACAACAAATGGTCCCCCCGACAAAGGGCAGAGTTCGGCCAGTAGCACTTGTGCGCAACACACACGGACACGGACGCATACATGCAGACAGGGACAAGAAATACTCAAGACAGAGATGCAGAAAGTCAGCTAAGTGGGGGATTTCCCCCCTCTTAACTTGGCA
Source organism: Siphamia tubifer (assembly GCA_020466265.1). Classification (NCBI taxonomy): domain Eukaryota; kingdom Metazoa; phylum Chordata; class Actinopteri; order Kurtiformes; family Apogonidae; genus Siphamia; species Siphamia tubifer. The sequence goes on along the minus strand of CM035802.1, from coordinate 33,665,192 downwards.
AATCTGAGTAGAAGAGCCCTCGCCAAGGGTCTGTCATCCCCTTCTAAGCCCCATCATCTAAACCCTCTCTGGGATGAGAAACCACCGCATCCCCCCCGGCCTGACCTGTCCTGCCCCGGGGAGGTGAGAAGGGGGTTAGGCCTCAATTTAAAACCAGAGTGAGAGAAAGATGAGAGCAATGCCAATCAATAACTACACAGAACACATGCACATTCGCCCGGACACCCATCTAAACAGAAAGGGAACGCGGTGAAGGGTGGCATGGTGGGGGTGGGTGGGGGGGGTTGGGGGTGAGGATTTACACTGTGGATGGAGTAGTGGTCGGTGTATGTGATACAATTATAAAAATAAAAAGCCTCCTTAATCATGGTATGAAAGTAGAGTGCAAATGTGTTGATTAAAATGTGGGCGGGGTGTAAACGGCAATACCCTCAGATACACTAGAAACCCTGCGATAAATCCCAGCTGGCCTTTCTGGCTCGCTGCAGTCGGAAACTACCAAGAACTACTTGGCTTACGGTCATTTGACTTCAGAGCTCTCTGCAAACACAATAAAACAGTGTCACATGTAACACCACGATAGAGATCAGAGCCTTTTCGGAGTGGATTAAAACTATAGTATTTGACAAAGATGACAGAATTTATTAAAAAAAAAAAAAAAAACAAGAAAAGAAAATAACATGTAAAAGAGGAACATGCAAAGAAATATTTAACTGTTTATCCTCGACATGCTTTGGTGATGTTGATGCGATGATCTCCTCAAACACATTATAAATAGATGCGTGTCTAGGATCATGGATACAAAGTAAACAAAACACTAAGATTGTGCAAAGTGGGATCCCCTGCTACCTCAGCAAGCTGCAGTCGCCGCTATGCACTCAGCGCTGTGGGTTGAGATCTGACTGATGACCTTTTAATGCACCAATTTGTCATATAACCCCCCCACTGTATGAAATGTACTAACGCAGTAAAGTCCTAATAAAACACTATCCAATTTGTTTACTGGCCCTTTAACGCACTGCGAAACTTAAGAAGGCTGAGAAAAGGTTTGAAGCCACATAGGCCATCAGTGAGTTTACAGCTTTAGTAAATGTCCTATTTTGGGTGGCATACTTTACACATACTATAAAACTAATACATGCCAGCGTTAAATATACATGACAGGTGATAAGTTGATGGAATCGGCCTCTTTTGAGGATGACAGTTCCCCTATTCACTGTGTATTTGGATTTGACGAGTTGGAATATTGTGTGAAATCGTACACTAAAGGTAAGGGGTGTCAAACATGCGGCTCGGGGGCCACAAAGGGTACAGTCCGCCCCCTGGGATGAATTTGTGAAATGCACTGAAGATATTAACACTCAATGGTGTAAAATAATTTTTGGTCAATTCAATCTGAAGTGAGTCAGACAAGTAAACACGATCAAAATAAAATATAAATAATGAAAATGGCTTGTGTTTTAGTTTTTTTTTTTAAAAGGAAAATTACATAAGTATGTTTACATTTACATATTAGCCTTTTGAACTTAAAGTGTTAATACAGTAGTGTGAAAATGTAAGTAATATTCTCCATGTTATTTAATGTTTTGCGTCTTTGTTGATCTGTAAGTCCTGATTTATGTATATAAATGATAGATTTTGGTGTAATATTGTTAACACCCCCCTTTTTTTTTGTAATTTGGACATGTAGATATTTTCGTTACAGATTTTTCTTTTTTCACTCAAAACTTCTAATGGTAATTATTGATATTGTTTCACTGGTCTGGCCCACTTTGTATCCTGTTAGACTGAATGTGGTCCCTGAATTAAAATGAGTTTGACACCCCTGCACTAAGGCCTTCATATCTCAACACAAAGTTGACCAATAAAATCTGTATTTGTGTTAATATGGGCTTAAATGTGCATGCACTTGCTTTCATGTATCCTTTTTCACGGAAATTTTACTTGGCGCTTGACTGTCGGTCAGCCTGTTACGGCACTATTCTTTTATGTTGTAACAACGAATTTCCTGCAATGGACTAATACATTTGTTCCATTAAAAGATTTTGGATGGTCATCAAAACACCAAGAAAAGCAACAGCTCTTGGAAGTTGAAAATAAACGACATCAAAACTAATTTAGAGCTCTAACACTTAATGTTAATGTGTCCCTGATACGCACATACATGATACATGCTTCCAACAGTTAAAGATTATTGGTGTTTATACATTTCTTTCATTAGATTTGCAGTCAATACACAGTGACAGTTTGTCTTGCACTCATCCTCAGTTGTGAATAACTCTCGCTAAACCGTTGTGCCATAGACGACTGAGTTAGCCATTTTTAAATCTCAGTTAAAAACATTTATTTAAGCAAGCGTTTGACATGTAGTCGACTGTCCATGTCTTTATGTTGTTGCTATGGTTTTATAACTTGTTTTATCTTTGTTTTTTATAATTGTTACTTGTTTTTATCTCATTTTGGAAAGCACCTTGTGCAACTTTTGGTGTTGTAAGTTGGTATATAAATAACATTTGATTGATTGATTGACTGATTGATTGATATAATAATAATAGTGTTTTCTGGCCATCACAGATATAATAGTCACCAGAATCCAATGTTTGGAGAGAGTTTAGATAATTTTATTCAGTTGTGTTGACTATCCCTATTCATCTGTGTAACAACAGTGTAGTGAAGCTAATGGATACAACTTAAGACTATGGGAGAAAATTATTTCAACACTGCCTAAGTGGCACTCGCTCTCTCAATATCATCACCAACACATTTCTTCTGCTAAGAGTTCCAAGGTGGAACTAGATTCACAGCTGTTCATTTCAATATTGTACCTCAGCCAATCTTTAAGTAATGAGCTTTGAATATGTAACTCACATTTGTCCCATTACCTTTTTTTTTTTTTTTTGAGCCATAGATGTCACATAATGTCACACCTTGAGTTGAGTATCAGTACATACAAGTCCTGTCACAACTGCCGTGTTCTGATTTTATTTAAAGCTGCATTAAATATGTCCAATGCTTCAATGAGGCTTATGCTGTCAGAAGCGACGGCTAGGGGTATATCCCCAAATGCCCTTAATCCTTAACCACACAGCTATGATGTCATGACATGAGGCATCCCCAGGTCATGACCTTTCATTTGCACTTGATTTGAAGTCAATCAAATAGTTCCAGAGATATGAACAAAAAAAAAAAAAAGTGTTTTGTGACTAAACCTTTGAGCCCCCCCTTGTGGGCAATCTAGAAGTGATAAACATTCCAAAAGGTTGTCACTTCTTACAGGACACTCATTGATATGGAAAACATTAAACTAAATATCGTTCAAGGTATCACAGTCACATGAAGGATAACTGACAATGTTTCTGTTCCGTATTTCTACGATTGTTTTTTTTCTACTCATCTCTGTAAAGCCCGATGAGATGACCTCGTTGTGAATGGGGTTCTACAAATAACACTGAATTGAATTAATATCCCCAAAACTATGCTTGGAGATATAATAAGTATCTTATTGTCTTCTTTTTAAATTCTACATACGTAAAACTATTTTTTAAACTTTAAGTACGGCAGTTGCACACCAACGATTAAAGGGATAGTTCACTATTTTTCCACACAAATTTGTATGGGATCAGCGTCTTTACTCTGGTGCACCCACAGTTATTTACCTCAACAGTGTCCTGTGAGTCTAATTCTGGTCTGGTTTTGGTCAAAACAAAAGTAGTCCCGGCAGGTTTTCTGGGGTCAACAAAGTAAAACATGTTTCTTCTCAAAACAATATGTGTGTGAATTAGTTATTTATTTGCATAACAAACCATCATGTAATTACTTGGAGCTACTTCTTGTCAATAGTGATCAATGTGGGTTGCCATTGCTTATAATTGTATCACTACTTCCAACAGTTGTTCAGCAGTGTTTGTGGCTGCTATGTGCAGGCGTACAGCTGTTAGCAGTGACAACACGCATTGATCGCTATTGAGAGAAAGTAGCTCCAAGCAATTATGAGGTGTGAGTTTTTGTTCTGTGATGGTTTTGTTATGCAAATAAATCACTCATTCGAACACATACTGTTTTGAGAAGAAACATGTTTTATTTTGTTGACCCGAGGAAACCTGCCGGGACTACTTTCGCTTTGACCAAAATCGGACCAGAACTGGACTCATAGGACAACGTCAGTGGTAAGTCACTGTGGGTGCACCAGCGTAAAGACGCCGATCCCATAAATTCATGTAAAAAATAGTGAACTATCCATTTAATAACACTGTATTCTCACTGTATTAATTTGTATAGATATGAATCATCATTTTGAATTATGATTAAAATGGTTATATCCTAACCTTTCATTGCCAGTGTTCAGTTTGTATACATTCTGCTGAAGACAAAAATGTTGCAGTCACTGAGATTTCGGGTAGAAATGTTACTGATCTACAAGCAAAACACTTGCAGAATAAAAGTAGTGAAACTTTACCAAACTTATATCAGTATTAAAGAAAGACCAAGTCAAAAATACTAATTGGCTGTAGTTTTCAAAAATACGGTACCGAGTGAAAATGTGAAATTCTATGACGTGATGAGAAAACAGGTGTTCCTGTGTAATACCAGTTCAACTCCTAAACACCATATTCACTTCATTTTTCAGATTCCTTGCAGCACAACACTTCTAAATCTATTATATGATTACACATAAATCCATGGATATATGTAACACTTCATCACATGCTGAAATCCATCAGCCTAAAAGCAGTTATTTCAGAGTATATCAAAGAGAAACAAAAAAAAAAGGGTCAGGATATATGAGAGCATATATGAAAGGAGAGATATTTTGTGTTCTTGTTGAGAAGATTGAGAAGCCAGTCCTTTATGTTAAACTCCTAAAAGTGAGAGTCTATTGAATTACAAATCACATATTGTACATTAAACCCACCTGCTTGTAACCTGTAAAGTGCAACAATGTCTCACTTGTGACAATGAAGAGGTATAAGCTGACGACGCTTCTTATATTTACCAATGCAAGAAGGAGGTAGAAATGTAATTAACCCATCCACCGCTGCCTGTTGACAAAGATACAAACACTGAGCCTGGAGGGAGTAAAACTCCCACCTGTTTCAGCGAATCAAATACGCACCTCTTACAATGTAGCTCTGTCAACCCAACAACAAGCATGTCTTGAGGCACAAATGGACTGACAGAATAACAAACACACACACTGAGTTACTGCCCTGCCCTCTATTAGGGAACACAATGAACGTGTAAGGGGATCTTAATGAAGCACTCCCCTGAGGCAAAGCCCGACGCCTCTGTAAAGGATGTGTACTGTTAGAGCTCATTAAATGAACATGAGTACTACCACTGACATGGTGGGAGAGAGTGTGTGTGTATGGTGTTCAGTTACAATACCAGATTTAGCCGTTTATGTCATGCACTACCCATGCCTCGATGCACCAATTTATTGTGCGTGCACGCCCATGTTATTCAGTTTGTGTGTGTGTGTGTGTGTGTGTGTGTGTGTGTGTGTGTGTGTGTGTGTGTGTGTGTGTCAAAAAGATGCCACTACACAATCCGACTTCAGAGTGTGATTTTCATGTGTGTGCACCTATGGCATTTTGTCACTGGAAAATACTTGCATGGAGCTATTGATATCACAGACACCATAACAGGCCTTTTCTTCTGCCACAATCTGAAGGAATAATCATATGTAGAACAGGCAAAGGCACCGGGTGAGAGAGAGAGAGAGAGAGAGAGATAGAAATGCATTTGTAGAGGCAATGACAAATGTGAGACGAGAGAAAGCACAAGAAATAGGCTGAGAAGAAAAGTGAGGGGGGGGATAGGATGAAGAAAAAATGTGGAATATGATGCAGCAGTGCACTCTAGTGGATGAATGTGGAAATGCAGCACATCTGTTGGCTCTGGTGTGAGTATATTTCATATTTCCATTCATGCCTTACCCGCTCTGCTATGGATTTAGCATGCCTTTGTTTATATATATATATATATATATATATGTGTGTTCACAAATTCTCTGCATTCTGAGTTTTAAAGGTGTGTATGTGTCAACTCGCTCACCTCTCTACCCTTGTGTGTAACCAAAGCAGCAAGAGGCTTGGCATAGAAGCGACTGTAGCTGAATCCCAGGCAGCCATACATACTGTTAGCAGTCAGCTTCAAGGCCTTCTGACGGATGTCGTACTGAGGGACAAGCAGACGCACAACAAAACAAAAAAGCAGGATTATTTGAAATGTCTTACATATTCAAAGCCAGCTTGTTACATTATCATTAAGGTATATGAGTAGGATTGTACACGGTTTTAAAATTCAGCCTCATGTCATGTCTTCAAAACATCCAGGTCAACTTTCAGCCTCGTAGTAAAGACGACCCTCAGGTGTACAGAGCAGTGTGTAACTCATATATACATACACACAAATAAAGGGAATGACGAGAAACACACACTTAACTGCAGAAAAAAAATCACAGTTGTAGAAGTGGTAGTAGTAGCTTCTGCTTTTACTCTTGTATCTGAAGGCTTGAGGAGGTCAAATGTACAACATTTAAGACATTGTTCAATATCCATCCTGTTTTTTTTTTGGGGGGGGGGGGGGTTTCAGTGAATTCAGTACTGAGCAAACGTTCTGGAACTGGTCCACTCACTGTGAATTATATCCAATTTCATACTAGGCCAATCACAAATCTTTAGCAATGCGTCATACACACCGATTTCTTTTTATTGTGAGTCAAAGTCAGTTCCAGGTCTGAAAATCTTTTTACAACTGCTGTCAGTTGTTCGATTCAAAAATAGGGACTGGATCACAGATTACACCCAGTGTTCTTATTAAGTGTCTCTGGCAAAAGCATTACGTAGTCTTATCTGTGATTGACTCACTGGGCACCTGTTATAGTCCCACCTTCATAAATGTGTCCATGAGAAAGACGGACAGAGTGTAATCTGTCATTTAATCCTTGTGTTTCAATCAAACAACATTTATGAAGAGATGTGCAGAGTGGTCTGGTATAACATAGATTAGCATTAGTCACAGGGAACGGAGCAGATCCAGATTGTGTGCTCTGTATTAAATATACTGAGAAAACAGGATGGCTGTCTAGGCTAATTGTCCAAAGCATGTTTGATCAAACATAAGACCATACATCATGGCTGGACAATTCATTTTCCTATTGGCAGTGCTTAATTTGTAAAGTGTGAGCTCCTGGAGTGCAGAGGAGTAGTGGCTCCGGTGCGAGAAATAAAAAAAGGTGGGGCTGGAGGTGCTTCCGAACATCACAGTGGGCCAACATCTGGGTGTGTAAACTGGGCATGTAGGACTATTGTAATAATAGTCACACCAAATCCAGACAGAGTACAACTTCCTATGTTAAATGCTGTATAGACAGCAAGCAAGACAATATAACTATATAACAAAGCACCTTGAATTGTCCTGTACATGAAATATGCTAAACAAATACATTTACCTTGCCTGTGTTAACTTTACATGGAAACCCACAAATGTATCCATGTTTGTTTGCGTGTCTCACTTCCTTTTTATACTGACATCGTAATGGGCTGAAACTGACCAACAAAGCAATCAGTGCATTAGGCGTATGCTGAGTATGGAAAGTATATGTAAAAAAAAAAAAAAAAAAACCAACAACTGCTAATTGATAGAGATGGTACAAAATAAAAGCAGAGCCATTGTGTTGGTTGCATCTATTACCATGATATATATTTACATTGACTTTTCATTTGCCAATGATCTCATGCAGGATGGCCAGGGTCAGCTGTCAGGCCTTACTTTGCTCCAGTCTGCCTTATATTTACAAAAACAGGCCTCACAGTTATTGTCTTGAACAAGTCTATCACTGTATTCATAGCTCAATGTGGCTCAGATCTGAAGGTCTCCATCCATAAAGGCTCAAATAGGTGAAGAATTTAGACAGTTCCATGGAAATAGATGTTTTCTGTGGTTGCTGCTAAACCTATCTCCATGAAATCCCATAAACTCACAGAAATTGATGATTCATGTTCCAGGCACCTCCAGTGTGTGTTTCAGTGTGTGTGTGTGTGTGTGTGTGTGTGTGTGTGTGTGTGTGTGTGTGTGTGTGTGTGTGTGTGTGTGTGTGTGTGTGTGTACCTGCAGATAGAGGTCTGGGTTGAGGTCTTGTTGTTTCATCAAAAGTTTGACTTGTTTACGTCTTTCCACTAACTTCCGGATTTCCTTGGGCAGAATTCCCATTTCCAGACTGGGATCTGGAATTTCAGGGATCTCCTCCACCTCATTCTCCTGTTGCCATGGAAACAAACATCACAGTCAGGCATGGACATACCAACTCCAACCTTTTATGTAATTTGGAAGCATAATTTGTAAATGATTTCATGATAAATTTGTATATTTATTTTATCACCCTGTTAATGTTGAATAAAACACTACATATACACACACACACACACACCATATTTTTCTTGTGAGCATTGTGAGCTTCTCTCTGGACTGTGGTGAAGCAGATGTTGAACTCCTGGATAATTGACGGGTACAGGCTGTTGAAGTCGAGCAACAGCACAAACTTGTCATAGAAACCTGTCAACAGAAGGAATCAAATGAGCAGACGACAGTGGAAAATAAGATGGAATGACACTAAAAGTCAACAATAGGAATGTGCCAGAAAATAAAAAATTGGAATATTTCACTTCAAGATTCTGTGTCAGTTAGTGACGCACCGATCAACATTTTTTTTGGCCTGATCGCCGATACCCATCACCAAAAAACTTGATCTGCAAATTACCAATCACTGCCGATCACGGAAGGAATTTTAAATTTCCATACCTTTCGTCTAGCAGAGGGTGCATCGTTTGTAGAAATAAAACTATCTATTAATTAACTATATTTTTAAAAGTACAGACACAGTCAAGACGAGGTGCACCTGTTCTGTAGCGTGTTTGCCAGTTTGAAAACGGTTGTTAGTAATTTACGTCACGTGATTGGCTTCTTGATTGACATGTTTTTCCGATTTCTGATCAGGCTATTTTTACCGAATGTCTGCTGATGATGATCAGCAGCCGATCGATTGGTGCAACATTACTATCAGTATTAAAATGTACTGTGTCACTGTACTGTTGATTCATATGGGATTTTACTTTATTTTTAGATTCACATTAGGATTTCACTTTTTTTATTTCCGTTTTCATATGGATATTTTACATGTATTTATATATTCATACAGGTATTTTAATTTTCTATTTCTATATTCACTGAGGTATTTTGTTCTGTTTATATATTTTAAAAGGTTGAATTGTGATATTGCAGCTCATGCATGTAGTTTTTGAAACTGCTAACATTGTTTTGTTAAATAATAGTTATTTCAAGCATCCTAAAAGTGCTCTGAAAGAAGCAGTGCTTTCTTGTGCTTGGATAAAAATAATGCTATGATGTTGAATGATTCAGGGACTGTCCACTATGCATTCTATTCGCAACAAACAGAATATGAACATTTAAGCTGGATGTTAAACTTCAACATTGACAAAACATAATTTTATTTATTTTTCGTGACTGTTTTTTGTGCTGGTAAAGATGCTAAAACTTTATCTGCAAGAGAAAAAAAAAAAAGGTTTTACAGTAGAAAGTTTCATGATGTAACATTTGATCTTGTTCTGGTGAAATATAAATATATTTGGTATTTCTGCTGATTTCTGGTGTGACTAATATTTTCCAGGTAATAATGTAAAAAATAAATAAATAAATAACCTACAGTTGGGCTGAAGGCCTTGTGACCCCCGTCGCACAAGTAAGGAAAACACTTACAGACACGAACACTAAAAGACAAGCCTCTTGTGATGTCCCCCCCCCCCCCCTCTTTCTTTCACTTTTCTTTCTTGTCTTAAACTGTATAGCAAGTGCTTGAAAATGTATCTTTTATTACATTGTTTATTGAGCTCTCTGGGTGTTCTCTTAATCTGTTTGTCATTCGTTACATTACATCTAAACAGGTTTCCTCTTGTAGATGTATTTTACTGCTTTTTTTTTATCATGTCCAGGGGACTGCAGATTAAATCTAGCCTTCTGGCTTTTTTAATCATGTGTAAAAAACGTGTCAGAAAGTACGAGTCAATGACATTGTAGCTCACTGGGCTTGATGTTGAACAGGGAGATGGCTGAGGGGTGGAACATTGTGACATGAGCTAGATATAGCACACGTCACAATGATCTGTTGTACCAGAAGTCATAATTATAGTACACAATCATGGGGCTTTTTTTTTTTGGGGGGTCCCAAGATGGCACCACTGTTGCACAATGCCAGATTAAAGACACAAACATGATCAATGATGTTAGTTCCAATAGGACCCATTACATGAATCGATTAAAATATCAAGAGTTGAATCAATTCCGATTCTGAAAATTAAGAATTGATTCTTTTCGATTCTATCCAATTCAGTGTTAAAGTTTCTTTCAGCTTCATTTGCTGTCCTTGATCCCCAGGTGCTGTCGTTGCAAGTGCTTGTTCAACCCGGTCGTATCTCCAAAATACTTCACATCGATTTGACTCAACTTGCAAACAGCATTGGTTTTGTCGAGCACATCTATGTCTTTTTGTTTTCAGAACCTGAAATATTTTCAGTCTGGAGCCTTGAGAGACTGTGGTGTTTTCAGAAACACTGTGGGGTCACACACCAAGTGCACCTGCGTGAATTCAATGACATGCTGGGGGAGGGTCACTGGTGAAAAAATTTACTTTAAAAAAATAAATAAATAAATAAATAAATAATAAAAAAAAATTATCTTTGGATCCTATGTAATTAATATGTAAATCAATTAAGAATCGGAAAACAGATTTTTTTTAACACAGGCTTAGCCACTCATCATCAAACATGAGCAATGCCTTCACGAGAGGCGTGTGGTGTGAATTTGGTGATCCTCCATTACCAAAGCTGTCAAAAGTTATTGAGATTACAGTGTTCCCAGACAGACGCACATCATTTTTATGGTGAACAAAAACCCAAAAACGTATCACTTTGTTGACAGCATCATGATACATCCTAATCCTAGTATTGCGATTTGTATTGTATCGCTCGATTCTTGCCAATGCGTACTTCCTACTTACCAACTTTAGGATCCAGAACCAGACCTCCAGCATACGCAGCCTTCTTCTTTCTCTTTCCTTTCCCTGTATCCACTTCTTCTTCTCCATCAACCTGGACAAATGAGCACAGACATAAAGTGAAGAACATATTATTGATAGAAGAAACAGAAGCACTTTAGGTTTTTTTTTTTGTTTTTTTTTTTTAAACTCATGTGGTGTTACCGTCTCCAGCTGGGTCTTTTTGAAGGAGGGCTTGTCAGGAACGATGTAGCTTTTGTCGTGGAAGGCATGAAGCAACAGAAACTCATTCCTCTCAGCGCGACCTCCCATTAGAGTTCGAGACTGGAGAGAAAAAAAAGCAGAAAGTTAGCAAGTTGTCAGTGGAGGAAGGTAAATAACATTACCTCAGAGAAAATTATCCCGAAAATCTGTCTGACATCAATTGTGGCACAGTGGCGTTGTTATTGTTACCAAATTTCTGAAGGTTATCTTTATTTTTTTGGTTTGTAATTTCTGTCCAATGTGACTGACTGAATTGCATGATATTTTGTACTTGTGTTATTTTTCTCCCTTAGGACACATTTTGATCAAACAAAGCAGAGTCTCATCTTTCAGATTTAGAGGTTTAAGTCTGTCCCTTCTCTACACTTTCTTTTCTTCACTCACCACAGAAACATGTCATGCTTTTGTCTGCAAACTGTTTCTTTCAGCATTCAACATTTGGTGTTTTTACACAAAAATGACAATAACTGAGGACAAAAAAAAAAAAAAAAAAAAGCTTGTCAATGATTTTCTATTTGAGGTGTTCTTTCATGTGTGTTTCAATGCTTTGTAGGTTTGTTTTCATTTCAGTGCACCTTTTTCTTCATCCATGTCTATTAACATCGATTGTGCAGCAATTGTCTTTTTTTTTTGTTTTTTTTTTTACACTTAAAATTAATGCACACTTTATTTCATTATACGATTATAACAAGAACTGTGTTGCAAGTCACCATGACATTTCCGGCGATGTTGGTGATCTGCAGGGCGAGAGGGAGGACGTTGAGCTCACACATGATCTGGAGGATCAGCTTAGCGTCAGTCCATGTCAGCTCCAACAGGTAGAGCAGGTGGGGAGAGTCACTGCAACACAAATACACAGATTCATAGGGACAGAGCTGCAGAATACGCACAAACTTAACACCAATTACACAGGGTTCCGAGACATACTCCGACTTCCTTTATATTCTGTGAACACGTGGAAGACTTAAAGGGATAGTTCACTATTTTTCCACATGACGCTGATCTCATTTGTATGAGATCAGTGTCTTTACTCTGGTGCACCCACAGTGACTTACCCCCGACAGTGTCCAGTGACGCACTACAGTACATTTCAAGAAGCTTAGTTTAGTCCAAGTAAATTTCATATGATTATACAGTTTTTAAGGCAGCCTCATGTTACTTACACACAAACACACACAGGATGGTAAAATGTGAAGTGTTTGTGAATGTATAAAAGGAATAGTAAATTGAGAAAAAAAAAAAAAAAGTCAAAAATTGTGGCTACATAGACTGGCTTTTCCTTCCCTCCAAGCAGGTGATTCACCTTCCTTTATAACTTTGTGGGGTATCATCCCCTGGCCCATGTAACCCTAACCCTACATATCACCATGGTAACCAGTCTAAATAAATCCAAAGCATAATAATTCACCAGTGACAATATACGTGTCCTGCAATTAAGACTTAATGGTATGGCAAACTCTGATATTCGTAGCAACTGTCTTAAAACTATCAAAGCTACTTAATTCATAGACTTTATGACTAAGGTACGGAGAGTACGAGACAAATCCACACCTGTAGAGGTTCTTGATGTTTTCCTGGGGAACAGTTACCCTCTCCATCTTCAACACTTGCGCAACCAGTTCTGTGAGATGGTAACTTTTACAGCGAATCAGTTCCTTGGCCGAGATTTCCACATCACACACCAGGCGACCGCAGGTGGCGCTCTTCTCTGCAAAAGCGCTACGACCCTGCCCGTTTCAACAGTGTTAGTAGCGTTGATAAACAAAAGAGACAAAAGACATTCTATTCAAAGAGACTATTTCCAGGGTTCTCGCCAGCGCTGTGATCAGGGCCGCTACACTGCCTCTAAAGTTGTGGGATTGTGTTTTGAGCACATTTGCTTGTGTAATATTTCCATATTTATGTGAGAAAACTTCTTTATTGGGGCAGTTGGTGCTGTGAAAGACAGTTATTTTGACAGATAAAACCATATGTGTTTGTTTTTATCCACTTTTATCCACCTCAGCAGTCCCTTCCTGTCGACTGACCCGTTCCCGTCTAAAATTCAGAGTCGCTTCCAATCTCGGGGTTACAATTAGCATGTCTCGGTTGTTTCCGTGATCCCATGTACAGTGAATAGTAGTGACCTTAAACGCGAGCATTTAGAGCATCTGCATGACACTCCTGATGAGAACCCTGTATTCTACTTTCTTACCCCTAATTTGGGCATGTTGGCCCTTCGGAGGCGTCCAATCTTTGACCAATGAGGAACCTTGCACACATTAATCCTCTGCAGAAGCACTTCCAGGTCAAAACCGAAGATGTCATGACCCTTTGAGGAATCAGAACAGAGAAAACAAAAAGACAAGAGCATGCTTATTTTCATTGAATTTATTTATAGAAAAGACAAAGAATGGAGAGTTTCCGGAGCCCTGAATGAATCACTGAGTACAGAAGGAGACAGGACATACATGAAAAATGCATGCTAGTGATTCTGTAACAATCACAACTTAAAGGTGCCTGTATCTGTAAATGACGTTTTACTCACCACAAGCACATCTGGATCAATTTTGTGCATTTTGGCCAGGAAAAAACCAAGTAGAGTTCGCTCCGTAGCAGCTATTTCCACCTTTCCATTCTAACAAAGGGGGGAATTATCATACATAAAGTCAAAAATAGTGAGGAAAGATTGTTCTCAAAATAAAATACAGTAAAATAATAACCATTCAATATCCGTTTTCAAGACATATTTGATACAACATGTAAATTTATTTCACCTTAGTATGAAAAATTACTTTCAGAATATTTTCCTGTATTTTTTTTCCCTCTTTGCTGTAATAATAAAAATAAAACTTACCTTTTTCTTCACAGCCTCCTTGAAATCATAGGGGAAGATGCAGTCAGTGGGTTTACTGACCACTGAAAACACAAAGACACAGAGATAAAGATGCTTCCGTATGACAATGTACACAGTTAAGGTCTATTCGAGGCTGAAACTTTCTTCCATATATTTCCATTTCCATATGTATGCTTTTAACTTACCACAGAAATGACTTTGGTAGGGAGGCTGAGGTGGAGCTTTATCCATATGAAACTCATAGTGAATAAGAGCAGCAAGTGACACAATCTGTAATGGGGAAAAAAAAACACAAAGAATGAGGATTTAATCAATTACTTTTAGTTTATTTTAAATAATCATAAAATACATCTTCTAAATTTTAGTGCCATTACTGCATTAATAAAACACTTCATGGTTTGTACCGTGTTCCTGGAATTTCATAAATCCTGTAAGAACACACCCATACAGTTATTTATTTATGTATTTACTTCATTAAGCATTGAGACTCAGAGTGGTGTAGAGAGAACAACTGCTTCTGAATACGTCCAACACGCAGGAACTGGTCATAGACTTCAGGAGGAACAGGTCAGACATTGCACCTCTGACCATAAATGGAGAAAGTTTCCTGGGAGTCCATATTGAGGAGGGTTTGACTTGGGGCATGAACACCTGTGAGCTGCTTAAAAAGGCCCAACACAGACTGTACTTCCTCAGGGGTTACAACATCACCCAGAGACTGCTGGTGTCCTTTTATCTGTGCTCCATTGAGAGCATCTTGACGTTCTGCATGTGTGTGTGGTACACCGACAGAACACAGGAAAGAGCTCCACAGGGTCATAAACAGCACAAAAGATTGTTGGCTGCCCCTTCATCCCTGGATGACCTCTATAGATCCCGCTTATTCAAAAAACAACACAGAACATTATAAAGGACTCCCTGTTTGATCTGTACCATCAGGAAGACGGTACAGATCAATAAAGTCACCACTGCAGTAGTCACTCTAAATGCTGCTATGTAGGGTCTTGTGCAAATTAGGGGTCTGTCCATAACAAAAAGTAGGCTGTGCATGTATCTTTTAGCTCTTTTATTTTTTAAGATTTTATGAGTGTTTTTATGATTGTTGCACAGATTGGTTGGCACTTTTAAATTTCATTGTACGTGTTACAATTACAAAATAAAGATCTATGTATCTATCTATCTATTAGGTGTTATTGTTATTATTGACCATCTCTGGATTATTTATTATATTTAGATTATTACATATGAAGTCATGAGTACTAATTTAATTTTCATGTATTCATGTAAGTGATAATAAACTGATTCTGTGGAAGATGACATGTGAGATCAGGCCAAACAGTGTATGTTTGTCACCTCATTCTGATGCGTCTTAGGGTTCTGGATTGTCTTGAGGCTGATGGACATGACAGTGACGGGTGGGGGTGCCACGTCTTTAACCACAGTGATCAGATCACTCCTCAGGGCCAGAGCCTCCACTTTAGACCAGCTGACGGGCTGAGTCATCAGCTCTACAACAGAAACACAAAGTCCATTAGAGTCACAGTCTTTCACAGAACATCGTCTAATACCAACCTTATTGTAGACGACACCAACAGCAGATACCAACTGATTTAACAATCCTTAATGACAACATAACAGCCTGGTCAAAAAATAAGTCTCTATCTGGATTAAATGAAGCAAATATGAGCCTTTTCCCTTTTTTTATTGGACATACACACAAAACAGAGGTGCCTAATATGAGGTTGTTTTTTTTTTATTAAATTACAACTGCGATAATTTGTCTATACATAATCGATGTCATAAACATGGCAACGAATGTGAATATTGTGCTGACTTACATTCATTGAAAGGAATTGGTGTTATATATGTCCCTGGTATTAGAACCATTAGAACGAAACATACACAAAACTGCGCTAAATACAATTCAAAGTACAAAAAATAAACCAAAATACACATAAAAATACAATTAACTGCACTAAAAACAATAAATGCACTACAAATAAACCAAACTGCACTAAAAAACAGATATAATTTAATATTATGCTATTTATATATTACCCTTCTATTCTGTACTACATTTTAAAAAGTATTCAGTTTCCTGGTGTGTTCATACATAGCATGTTTCTTATAAAACTTTTCTTCACTTGTTCCAACACCCATCAAAAGAGCTTTTTAGTTCACGTGACTAGTTGAGGAAACAGTCTTTCCATTGCTATTCTGCATCATATAACAATTGTTCTATGCCTGAAAAAACACTTCTTGCCAGCTCAAAAAATTTTATATGAAAAATGAGTATTGGCAAATCAATTTGCCATTATGTACATTTTTATGTGCGAGTTTGTGCAATTTGAGAATCAATGGAAAAATGACCGTTGTCAATTCTATGATAATTCCTGCAGTTTTTCACCTGCAAAACTAACTGACTTGCTAGTAAGCAGATTCTGAAAGTGTTTATTAGTACTACATCTTGGCCGAAAATAAATGCAATTATGGACAGAAATTAATGTAATACTTCGGAAAATATGTCTAATCATCCAAACTTAAAGTGGTGTAAAGAAATAATGTGTGTATTTTGTCTTTTGGCCAAGCAGTGTGTTTTTTATAGTCTAGTAAACTATCCCCGCCTCTAGAGGCAAAAAATATTTTTGCCTGAATCGTTGGTCTAGTGATGCTCCATAGAGCCTCGAACGTGACTCATGCCAGATGTATGGATGCTTCACATGGCTGCTCGCATCTTACATTTGGGAAAACACCATTAGCTTCTCTTTGTTCAGGTGGGGTTGTCAATCAAAATAATTCGCCCTGATTGGATAAACCAGGTGCTTGTCATTTTGAATGATATATTCCTTCAATGAACCACATCAAAAGCAACATGTAATGCAGATGAGAGCGAATCAAGGAATCTGTAATTAAAGAATCAATATGCGGTAGTTTCAACAACACTGTTGAATTATTGAAGCCCTCCATGTTACCTGCCATGTTTTTCAAAGCTAATGTGTCGAGTCTTCCTGTATTCTCCATGGCCGTGCTATGATTACATCATAACTGTTCAAATCACACCCAGTGATCCTGATTGGTCCGTCCATGATTTTGCTTGAACAGCAGATTGTCTACAGTGGGTTACCAGACCCTTGTGTGAGCTCATGAAGCTGAGTGGAAACACACGAGGGTCAGCGAAAGCCAGGCTATAGAGCCTCAGCCAGGACTGGGAACAGTTTACTGGTCCAATCACAACGCTCCATTTGTGTAGTGAGATTGTAGGGCAGGGCTTAGCACAATGACGACAGGGTTGAAGAAGTATGAACTTATATCTAGTCTATGGTCAGATAAGCAGCATGTAAACGGACCTGGATGGATAGGTTTCCTCCACTGTTAGTGGTGTGGTAGTGTTAATTAGCCTAGCCTATAGGATGTTAAAATAAGGAGATAGATACTAGTTTAGACTTGTTTTTGTTGCTCTATATAAGTCACATTGTTCGTTGCTGTAATTGGTCATAGCGCTGGCCTATTACGTGCAGAGTAGTTTGAAAGACAACTGTTGATCCCACCCATATGTTTAAGCTCAGTCTATGGATTGTCTCCAGATTACGAATTCATATAATATTCGGACTAGCCAGGCTAGTGTGTTTAGGCTAAAGTGAAGTATTTTATCACTAATGACATCAATCAAGTTCCTACACATCATACGTACGTGGTGTCTTGATGTCCAGCCAGCATGGTCCTTTAATATTTCTGCTGAGAAGGAAGTGCTCCAGACTGGAAGTGTTTGTTCCAAAAATGTGAGAAAACGTCGCCCCCTTCAGGTCTGAAGGCAGTGCAGGGAACTCAGCCTGTCAAAGAATTTCCAGAGTGGAAAAATGCATTTTAAAGGGGGGGGGGGGGTGTTCGGGCTGTTTTCACTTAGAAAAGTTAGCCTGTACTTACGGAGTATCTGACTTCCAGGTACTCAGACTGAGTGGGCACATCTGGAATTTCAAAAGCGTAATTCTTCTCCACTTTCTGCAGAAAAAGAGGTAACACAATTAAACCTACATTACAGGGGGAAAAAAAAAATCCTGAAATTTTTATTCAGGGTTATATTTAGCACTAACCTTTGACTTGAACTTCATGATCTTGAACTTCTCAGAGAGCTCATTGAACTCCTGGTAAACATCCATCATCCCTACGGGGGTGTCTGATGCCTCCCCAGTCTTGGGATTTACTCTCTGTAAATTAAAGCACAACCCAGTACTTACTATGGAAGCTGAAGATAGTAGATTATTCCAGGTCATACTTCTGTAGTTAAATCTAAGATCAAATATGTCAAACATAAGGCCCGCGAGCCAAGACCAGGCCACCAAAAGGGTTCAATCTGGGCAACGGGATGAACTTTCAAACTTCAAAAATGACACAGAATACAATCACAGTGAAAGGTGTCACTGAGTTTTGACAAGTTGTATTAACCGTAAAGTTTAAATTCTATATTTTTCAGCTCCGGTTATTAAATGTTTGGTGCCTTTGTAGTTCCACTGTGTTCTGTAAGTTGTGCATGTGTGTAAATGATAGACTGTGACAAAACTGTGCTAAAATTCCTATTGTTTTTCTGAAGAAATGTCTGTTGAAATTGATGTTCATGTTATTTCTATTTGAGGAAAAGAATATAAACATTCTCATTAAGGATTTTAAGTTTTTTTTGCAGTAAAACAAAGAAATTGTCATTATTTCTAAGTTATTGTTTTATTACTCTGACCCATCTGAGATCAAATCGGGCTGTATGTGGCTCCTGAATTCAAATTAGTCAGTCATCCATGTATAAGACTCTTTAAAGACAGTATTCTGAATGCATTTAAGATCTAGTTTCCATCCACATTATGGACCATCCATTCTATGGTGATGCCCCCTAAGTGAAGAAAACACAATAATTGCAGAAGACAGACAAGAACTTTTAGCCTCTGTTTTTTGACTTCCTAAATTTTAACTCGCTTCTGCAAAAAGGAACAATTTTATGATGTGAAAAGAATCCATGTTAACCCACACATCACATCACTAGCTAGCTGTGCTACAATAGATAGGTTGTACACTTTGCTAATAAATGCAGTTTTACAGAAGTAAGACTCATTTTAATTGACATTTTAAATAATATTTTGTAGGACTGTAAACTTCATATTTACAGTTTATAATAATAATAATAAAAAAACTTTATTTATATAGCACCTTTCAAGAGCATAAAAGTCACAAGGTGCTTCACAAAAGCAATAGAAGCAAAAACACATAAAACAGCATAAAAGGCATAAAACAACAAGGCATAAAACATACAGTAAAAGCAGGAAGCAACATAAAAACAGACAGACATACACCTACAACGATAAAAACAACAACTCAAACAAAGGCAAGTCGAAACAGATGGGTTTTTAATCTGACCTTTTTTTTATTATTATTTATACTTCCTTCTTCATATTTATATATTTACTTTGTTCCAAGTCATTTTTTGTATTCTGTGTTTTAATTATTGCACATTTGCACGTGGGGTGAGACGATGCAATTTCATCTGTGCTGTATGTGGTGCATATGGAATATTTGACGACAAAGATGACTTTGACTTTTAGCTGCTTTTTAAAAGTGTCAACAGTGTCTGCAGATCTTAAATAATGTGGGACAGAGTTCCACAGACTAGGTGTAGAACAAGGAATCACCAGCAGCCCCTGATCAGAGGACCTCAGAGACCTGCTGGTGACGTAAGGCTGCAGCATATCTGTGATGTACGCTTTAGCCTGACCATGTAGATAAGAGCTCTGTAAGTGACCACAACAACTTTAAACTGGATTTTAAATTTGATGCGTAGCCAGTGGAGAGCAATTAAGATCGGTGTGACATGGGACCTCTTGGGACACCTGATCAACAGCCTGGCAGCAGCGTTTTGGATCACTTGTAGGTGATCCAAAGATGATTTGCTGAGGTAAGTAAAAAGAGCGTTCCAGTAATCCAGATGTGATGACACAAATTATTATTATTATTATCATTTCCATCATGGCTGGAGTTTGGCTATGTTCCTCAACTGAAAAAAAGCAAGACTTTAAGACTCTTGCAGAAACTCTTCAAACAGCCAAAAATAGACGATATGTAGAACCTCATATAACAGGTCTCGATATAGAAAAACATCAACTCCAAGACCAAACCTCAAAAAACCGAACCCCATTGTATACTGATGATCATGTGACTTACAAATTCACGAGGGAGGAAGTACATGGTCCGCTCAATGTTTTTGACGGTAACACAGCAGCTGACGTGAGACATGGCAGACTCTATCCACACCTTCCCAAACAGGTAAACTACACCTAGAACACAAATAAGGTCAAAGGTGACATCCTCTTCCACGTGTTCTACCAGTCGTTGGAGCAGTTGGTAGAGTTCTCCATAGCTTAGGGATGTGAAATGTGTTTTACCTGGTTGGCTGTAGGGCTCCTCAAAAGCATCCAGCCAGTAGAATCTAAAAACCTGGTCTCCATCGGCCCCCGTCACCAG
Organism: Siphamia tubifer; assembly: GCA_020466265.1. Lineage (NCBI taxonomy): Eukaryota > Metazoa > Chordata > Actinopteri > Kurtiformes > Apogonidae > Siphamia > Siphamia tubifer. The sequence continues at coordinate 33,644,520 of CM035802.1, read as the reverse complement.
TGGGAGTCGGCTGGAGTCGACCTGTACCTCTGCTGGAGCCACGCTGGTGACATCATCATCCTCTTGTCCCCAGGACCCACCCAACCTGTTGGACCTTGAAAAGAAAAGATGAATAAGGATACGAAAACACATGATGTGTGATAATGATTGCATGAAAAGCTGAATGATTTAATGAACAACAGCCATATTTGATAGAAAAATAAGAACTATAAACAGGAATAATGTATAATTAGTGCGACACTAGGATTGGACTGTTGACACTCACAAAAGAAGAGGGTCCTGAGACACTGCTTTAACTGAAGCTGGTGCCCCCGTTTTTAGTTCAGGCTCAATGTTCTCTTTAACATCTTTCTCATCATCAAACTCCACATCCATCGGCTCATCAAAATCCACACCGTCCAAAGCCATGGCGTCGTTCACTGCACATTGCATGATGGGAAATTTTGAAGTTGTTGTTGTTTGATTCAAGAAACAGAAAAAAGCTTTAAAAGTTTGAAACCGTCTTTACCTTCCACTTCCACTAACTCCTCAACTTTTGCTTTTTCCTTTTCTACAGGAAGAGCAGGTTTAGGTTCAGGTGCAGGTGCAGAGGGAGGTGGACGGGCTGATGGCCTGGGGGTCGGGTCAGATGGAGGAGGTCGGATTACTTTAGCCTTCGCCCCAGTAGCTGATGGTGACTCCTGGTAATGAATGAATAAGTAAATAAATGTGACCAGCAGCACTGTGTACAGACATGAAGGATCAAAACATTACAGTTTCATACTGGGGTAGAAAACTACTGAAATGAACAAGGGGGTCACCTTTGGAGTTTTAATAGAGAATGGATTCATGGGTGACCCGAGAGACTTCTTTTTCTTCAAAGTGACCACGGGTGGGGGAGTCAGGAGAGACGATTTCTGAAAGGACAGAATTATAACAAATCAAAAAAAATTGTAGATAATAAAAAGCGAAGATAGTGGCTTCAGATAATAAATATTACATAAAAACTAAGTAACAAATGTATCAATATCATATTACCGAACAAGTAAAGAAAGGCAAAAAGCCTAAATGTAAATATAAGCATGTGCATTTCGTATGTTTAATTATAGGAAACTGCTATTCATTGTCGGAAAAAATTACCAGTGAAAGTCAGTGTTTAATTATATTTGCTTAAGAGTCGCATATTTTATGCTTAAATCAAATAGTGTGGTACCCACCTCAGAGTGCAGGTCCTGCAAAAGATCTCCTAACAGGTCATCTTTAGACAGATCCACATCTTTCTGCAGGAGACACAGTTACATGTATGATTTAGTAAAGAAAAACATGTGAACAAAAATAAATAAATCACATAGAGCATTTGTTTAACATTTTACCCCACTTAGCCTTGATGTTAGTACTTAAAATGCAGATGAAATACATTTAAAAGTATAGAGATAAGAATGCAGCGTAAGGAATAAACAGGCTACATAGGAACACAGACATGAGCAACAACAACATACCTCAACTGGCTTCTTGACATTACTGTTCATGAAGAGATTTTTGATGGTGTTCGGTTTTGACACTACAGGTTTCTTCATATTTTTCTTTGAGTCTGCTCCTTTAGCACCTCCTTTTCCTGAAAATGCAGATACAACTCCATCAGACAAATGTTATCTCTATGACGATTTACTGTACACCATATCTCTGAGTCACAATCTCCAAAAATTGTGTCTTACACTGAAATACTCCTGTTTACCTTTGTTGGTTTCCACTATATCTTCATTTAAGTCATCATCAAAGATTTCTCTCCCATCCTCGACATATCCTGTCCCATCTGAGAGAACAGAAATTCAAACTCTGACAATAGACTTGACACTTAATTTGAATACATTTCAACCCGCAGGTGCTTTATACATCTGAAACCTACCATCATCAATAATCCAATCGTCCTCTTGTCTGTCACGCACCATCTTCGAGTATGCTTCTTCATCCACTTCTTCATATACACTGGTAAGTTCCTCCACCTGGAATATATAAACAATATTTGATGATTATGAACTGGTGGAAAATAAAAACACTTCAAGAAAAGCATTAGTGCTGAAATTAAAGGTCATGCAGGTAGTTAATTTTGTGTTTAATGAGCAAGGTATGGCTAAAATCACAGAAGTGTAGTAAAACAAGATGATCTTACTTCATATTTGATCTTCTCTCCCTTTTTGGCTTTCTTGAGCTGCTCCAGCGCTGACTTCCTCCCCACCTTTTCCCTCTTCTCACGTCTGGAGCGAGACTTAGCCAATCCACAAGTATCACCTCCATCATCTTAAGACAGATCGAAAGAACAATACAGTAGGTATGAATATGATGTTTTTCGTGATTTTTATCCCATACTTATACTGTGTCATTTGAGTAGGAGCAAATATTTTCTTTAACATTTGCATCATAACAAGGTCACACTTCTCTTTATTTCTTGGATTTTCTCAATGACTTTTAGGTGAAAGTGTTAGCATTATAAGCTACAAACTTGTGTTTTTTCCCACAACTTTGAACCACAATAATGTCTAAACTATTATAGACATTTTTACAAAATCTCAAAATCCATTTACAGTGCAGCTTCTCTTTTCCTGAGCAGAAGAGTAGCATCAACACACATAAACCCTTACCACTAACCATATCCAAACATACAATTTCCATATAACAGCACAACAGTTTTAGCATACAGCTTGACATTAACCCTTAAAGACCACACACTACTTCTGAAGCAACTCCCCAATATGTTTTCTAAATATTTTCCATTTCTCAAATGATTAATCAAAATGTAATATATAGTATTCTGCATTTAACATTTTTTCAATGGAATCAGGTATCTTCCTATATGCAATTCAGTGACTGCATTCATAAAAGCTTATGTTATTGGTTTAAAACAAGAATAAACTGGGGTAAAAAGTTACTTTTCAGCAAAATATGTATTTCACTGATGTAAAAACAAGTGTCTACAACCACTATCATAACTATGAGTAATTTATTGGTGAGTTAATGTTGTAGTTTCCACATGCATCTTAATTTTCTTATGTTTTATGTAAAGCACCTTGAATTGTCCTATACACTAAATGTGCTATACAAATACATTTGCCTTGCCTTCACTGTTGAGACTGAACATCCAAAAGAGACTGCATGGCACAAGACATACACCACTTTATCCTTATGAGTAATTTTGATTTAATAAGAGGTTTGGACGATGGATTAATTGTGCATATGTGCTACAAAGACCAGGAGGGGTTAAACAAATTTATAAAGAAACAACAGACTAACAGACAACAACAGCAGCAGTACACTGGAACATAACCTTTCGCTTTAAGGTGTTGCAAGGTGTTAAATCTTAACAACATTGGTTTTCACACCAAATTAACCAAATTAACGCTAGAAAAGAAAGAGAGCTAGTGTTGTGTAAGTAGTGTGACAGTTTAAGCTAGCTAATGCGCTAGCACACTTCTGCGCTGTCTTTGCTAATGCTAGCTAATAAACTCCACGAACAATTAAACTCACCGGCGTCCGCTCCGTCCATATCTTTGTCTGAGTTTGATACCGGAGGCATGATTTTAAATTTTCTCTTTAGCTCGTTGACAGCTGCTCAATGCGGAACACACAACAGAATGGCTTAACACATAACAACAGCTCAGTCCGCGCCAAATCACCTTCCCGGGAAAAGTCATATGCAGGAAATGACGTCAGGTTAACAGTCAGCCAATTAAAGCATAGGCTTCTATCGGTGTGGCCACCAGGGGGCAGTGTCGTTTAACGTAGCAGCCTTGTTTACAGCAGACACAACAGTACAGTACAGTCTGTGTAATGAGGACTTACACATGTTGCTAGTTTTTGTCCATTTAAAAAGAAAAAAGACGCAATGTTTGAGTATAACAAGGTAAGATGACGGGAAATATTTACAATATTGCTGACAACTTTAGAGGATTCTCAAAATTACGTCTTACGGTCTAATTTTTTGGTGCCTGTGAAGCTGGTTTCCATAGTGACCAGGCGGGTCTTTTGGAGGGCACAATGGGCTCCTGTCCCAGATTGGGGCCATAGAGAAACTACACTGAACAATGACCACACAAAAGATGTATTGTCCTTCATCCTCAAAATCAACTTTGACTTCAAATGTGAGTTCAATAATATTGGACCTAGACTACCTATTGTTGCCTGTTTTGCAGGTACCGTAAGAATACGTTGTTAAATGGTCCATCTGGCATCTATACTTGTATATTAGCCCTGCAGTCTATCATAGTGATCTGTGGGTCAGTGGAGTGGACTGTGGGACAGCTGTCAGGACTCATCAGTGGTGAGCTGATGATCTATTCATTGAACACATTGGACAAACAGACGGGTTGTGGGCGCTCTGCTGCACTTGGCCGCCGTGCAGGAGAAGATACAGTAGACTGTTCTCTACTGCCTTGGAGTTATAAACTATCATTGAGGATTTGCGGTGTTTGATGGTTGATCATGGTGAAACGTCAGCGACGTAGAGCGCATTCCTGTTCCGCAGCTGTTGCGCCTTTTTGTTTCAGACGGAGAACACAACGGGTGAGTCCACGTTTCTTTCATTAAAAAAAAAGTGTTTTATTAAACTTTTACAATTCAATTATTACAGACTACTCTATTAGGCATCGTGTTTAAGTCTATATTTTGCGCTTTTAGTAATTGTAGCCAATGAAGAGGAACACATATGTTCAAGTCTGCCATGTAGTCTGTGCAAATGTGTCTAAAAACTACTTTCATTACTTATTAAAATAATATGAAACTCTGAGACACTGGGTAAAATACAATCACTATCAAGCAATTGCATCATTTATCGTTATAATTTAAATAGACCAAAGTTTCCAGTGTGATTGTTTTCCCCTTGATATTTGTTCCCACGCTGTCAAATCCCGCCGAAAAAGACAAATTACCCTCCCCAAGCCAATTTTAAAAGTGTATTTACAGTCCAAAAAACAACTGGTGATACTCGGTGCCATCTCACTGATTGTTGTTTTGGGCTGATCCACCAATCCCCATTGCCAATACTGCTGAACTGCTTTGGCTCTCTTCTGATTGGTTCTTTCCCGGGTCTCTCTCTCCTCTTTTCCGTCGCCATGGAGAAAACTCACCATCATCATCATCATCATCATCATGAGCTCTGCCGAGGGTCTATGAGCCAGTAGAGATCGTTTATAAGACAGTGACTCACTCACTACTCAAGACTGTGACGGCATCAGACCTTCAGATCAAACGTAGTTGATACACAATAGCCTAGATCATGTATTATTATATAGCACATGATAATGGATGTTAAGCTTGTTTGTAGCCCAGCCAATCCTATTATTACGATTTGGAAAATTTCATTTGATTTTACAATAATTTACTCTGTCAATTTGTTTTCCAGTTCCAGGTATTACATGCTGTAGTATTATATAGCTGTTTTTATTATTTTCAGGTATTTGGAAAGTTATTGATTATAGAGGCTGAGATCAAGTAGCGGGGATAGTGTTTTTTAGTGAGAACTTGACCTTTAACCTTCAGTGCTCAAAATCGAATGGCTTCTTACTTGACCCATTATCTATCATTCTTGAAAGTTTCATCATAATCCGTTCAGAACTTTTTGTGTAATCCTGCTGACAGACAGACAGACAAACGGACCTGAATTTAATACCTCTTTGGCTGATGTAATAAATAAATAATTGTAGGACCTGTAATGTGACTATTGCTATGTCGATGCTCAAACAATATATTGTGCAGCTCTAGGTCACACAGTGTCTGTGGTGCTGAGAAATGTTTGCCGAGTGAGAGCTCTTCACTGCCTCCTCATCTCTGCAGCAAACGCTCAGAGAGGAGGAGGAGGAGGAGGAGGAGAGGACAAACAGAGTAGAGCAGAGAGTGGGCGGGGGAACAGAGGAAGGAGAAAGAGACAGAGCGATGAGGAGAAAGGCATCGCCTCACTGATGCTGAGTCACATAATAGAGGGACCACAGCTGCATCCCATGAGTGTTTGGGAATAATGGAGGAGCTTGAACACACCTGCCCCCATCCCCGGACGGTAGGGACGCTTTTGTGTTGCATGTGTGGTTTCTTGAGTGTGTTGGTGACAAGGAGAGAGAGAGAGAGAGAGAGAGAGGGAGAGAGTGGTAGTGGTAGTGGTGAGGGAGGGAGGGAGGGAGGGGGGGTGTAAAGGGTGCCGCTTTCTTCTTGTTCTCCCCCTGTTACGAAACACAAGCCCTTATACTATAGCATGAAGCTGTGGGAGACGACCAGAATGCTGAGTGGACAGTTTAAGCATATGTTGCCAAAAGAGTGTCCAAAGGGAAGTGAGAGGTGACAACACAGCCTTGGATGTCCTCCTGAGGGGACAGTGCCGCATTGAGGACAGAGATGAGAGGTGTTGGAAGCCTCCCTGTGTTCAGAGACTGTGGCCTCGTTGTTATATTTGCTGTAGTGTAATTCTACCGTCACATACCTCCATCCTTCTCTGCTTCCCCTCCTCACTCCAGACTCCCTGTCTTTGCTGCCATTGTTTTTTTTTGTATTGCTGTGTTTCAGTTGTGCTTTAATCCGTCTTATGCCAGATGTTCTTTGCTCGTGCCAGAGTGGGTTTTACCGAGTCTGTGCTCCTGCTCCGGTCACTTTAAGCTTGACCATCTGCTCTGTGCTAAAATGTTTGTTGTACGCCACCTTTCAGTTCTTACCATGTCCAAGGAATGACTGGTGAGGCTGCACCCCGTCAGCACATCTTGCCCCGCTGTTCTTTTTTTGCTGCTGCAGCTCTTTATTCATCCCATTTTATTTTTTTTTTCCTCCCTCAGCGTCTTGTAAAACATCTTGATCGGGACTCGATGTGCAAGTAACAAAAGGTTCGACGCCATAAAGGGAATGTCAAGGTGTTAAAAATTAATGACTTCTTTCCTCGCCTTCCTGGTGTATTCTGCAGCTTCTCAAACCAGTTGTGCATTGACTACCATTAAAAGCCACATTTCTGCTACGATATTCACTCACTTCTAGACCTCTGACACACCGCCCATTTAAAGTAATGAAGTGAAAAATTAAACCACAATTCATCAGTTATAACCCAACAACACATGAGCATTTTTTTATTCATGGAAATTTAGCTTAAATGCATCTAAAACACACTGAAGCTGATAAAAGTTTAGTGCAGGGGTGTCAGACTACATTCAGCTAAATTTGACTGAAGTGGGTCGAAACAGTGAAATAATAACATAATAATACATAAATAATGCCCGCTTTCAAAATTTCTCTAGATTTTAGAGTGAAAAAAGTCAAATTAAATAATGAAAATGTTGACAGTGACAAACCATCCTTACAAATAATATGAATAATGCGAAACAAATGAAAGAATAATCCTAATTTTAACAATATTATGCGTCTGTTTATCATTTCCACACGTTCTTTATAAGTTCCAGATCATAGTGGGTCTACACATACACATAATATTTAATGTCAGGCAGATTATTCTTAAAGTTGCACTTCTTTTGAAATGCTTCAGGTTCTTCATATTTGTTCAAGATTATTATTATTATTATTTTGTGAAATGATCCTTTTTTTAAGTGTAAATATGTGAAAATATTTACAATTACGAAGAGAACAAATTAGAGTTGTGAGTATTTATAGATTATTATGATACTATTGTACAGTTCTGACACACTTCAGATCGAATTGGTTTGAATATGGAACCTGAACTAAAATGATTATTAATTAATATCTTAATATCTACTTTTGCATTTTACAAATTCATCCAAAGGGTCGCACTGGACCCTTTGGCGAGCCAGATTTGGCCCCTGGACCACATGTTTGACACCTGTGGTTTAGTGGGAATACACCAGGGGTCTCAAACTCATTTTCCTTCAAGGGCCACATTCAGCCTGATTTGAAGTGGGTCGAACCAGTAAAATAATAGAATAGCATGTAAGTAATGACTCCAAACTTTTGTCTTTGATTTAGTGCAAAACATCCCAATTAAATTATGAAAATATTTTCTTCTACAAACTATACAAATAAAAAAGATGGGAATAACCAGAAAAAAATAAATAGAATTTCTTTGGAAAAATGAATGTAATTTTAACAGTGTTTTGTTTCAACACATAATTTTTACATGAAGAAGCAAAAACATTTTATAAATTGTACTGAATCTTCTTTCGGCATTTCATGTTGTTCAGGTTTTTTGACATTTTATTGTTACATTATAGTTTGGAAATATTTCTATATTTTCATGTTACTTTTTAAAATTAAAACAAAGATTTTAAATTATTACTATGTTATTATGTTATTACTGGCATAATGTCAAATGTTTTGCACATCAAACCGAGAAAATTTTTTTTAATTGTTTTTCATGTTATTTGACTCTAGATAATATTGGTCTGTATGTGGAACCTGAAATAAAATGAGTTCCACTGCCTTGATCGTGGAATTAATGCACTTTGAAAATTCATCCCAGGGGCTGCATTGGAACCTTTGGCGGGCCGCATTTGGCCCGTGGGCCGTATATTTGACACCCCTGGAATGTCTAAAAAACTTGAAGGGCAAAATACTGGTCTTTGCGAGGGCTGTTGTCAGCACTTTGTCACCTTAACTGTGGAGGTTATTGTTTGGTCAAACTGTCATTTACAATGAACCGCAGATTTTTTTTAACGTGGCTTCAGAATTTCTTTTCACGCAATTTAATCATGCAAAGATGTTTCACTAAATCTGGTATTACAACAGCATTTCCTTAAATAATAGATGCTTGTATGTCGTGCTTCCATTTTCATTCTCTCGACTGCATCTGCTAAACCAAAGCTGGGCATAAAAGTGTCACACATACACAAAAAAATCTGCTTTCTGCTCTAATAAAGCAAACTAACTCCCCTGTTAAATCTCTGGTATTTTAACACCTGAGTTACCCCCCCCCCTCTCTCTCTCTGTGTTATCGTATATGCTTTCTCCAAAATGACACATTGATGTCAGCTGCCGTGTCTCGTCCACAGAGACCGAATCTGTTTCCATTTATATATTTCATCACTCACTCCCACAGGTTTGTGCTCGTTCACACTCCTGATTCTCCTCATGTTGGTGTAAATGTCATTCAGTGAATATCCCCTGCAGTCAACAGATGGCACACAAAGACCAATTTTCAGTCGTACTGCAGCACTTTAACCTTGATGCCGCTTTGACATGTACTAACAAACATCCTCCAGTTTTTTATTGTTGGGATTAACACGAATTTAAGATAAGATAAGATAAGATAAGATAAGATAAGATAAGATAAGATAAGATAAGATAAGATAAGATAAGATAAGATAAGATAAGATAAGATAAGATAAGATAAGATAAGATAAGATAAGATAAGATAAGATAAATCCCACTATGGGGAAACAGCAGGAAATATACAGTACACCAGTTCCAGGTAGAAAGAGGAGAAAACAACAAGACAAAAAAATAAAAATAAGTAATAAATAATTAAAATAAATTATCATTCAATAGATTATTAATATATAGAGAGAACATAGACAAATCAAATTAAACATTCTTAGAATATGAAATAATTGATTACAATTTGTATTAATAGTAATAGAAGTACATATAACATATACACATACATCTTTTCACTTGCCAATTATACCTATATAAATATAGGAAAACAAAAATTACCTAGATGTTTTTTTTTTTGTTTTAATTTAAAATGATGTAACCCTTTGATGCATACTGGTCACTCCAGTGGACAGTTCTTCTCCAGTTGTTCTCTTGTATATTCATGGGTTTTATTGTTTTACTTCCATATCAGTCAGTTCATATCATTACTGTAATCGGTCTGGTTCTTAAAATACCTGAACTACACTAACATGTTTACCTGGAAATCAATTGCTTGTTGTTATTAGACCTTCTTAACTAAACAAAAACTGTATTAAAAATGTTTTATTTCATAGTATTCTGACATTGAGTGTTAAATGCACCATTTTTTCACTTCAAAGCTTAAACATGTTTTCCAGCATTTTTGAAACTCCGTAAAAAATAGGTTCATTAAAAAGATTTCAATCACATTGCTGTTTTTCATGCCTAAAGACAAATATAAACGCTTAGGGAAAAATGTCTTGACTAAGATTCTCATAATTCATGCGTCAAAGGGTTATATTTTAAAATGTTATTTGAATATCTACATAGTTTATATTATTTACATCCTACACACTGTTGTAGCTGTTTTTAACTGTATTTCCTCCCTTTATTCAAACATATTCCTCCATCTAAATTTTCCTTCCTGGATATAAAATAATTCCTTTGTACTTTTATTTCACTCCCTGAAGGGATTTGACAGCAGATCAATGGGTCTGTTGATTGCTTGTGCCATATGTTAACACACATACATGCTAAATGCAAATGTCCACACACACACTGAGGGATCAATAACTCTGAGTGCAGCTCTGTTTGTCTCTTTATCCATCGTCCGAATATGGAGCAGGACAACTGTGGTCAATAACCTAATGGAAGCTGCTGTAACGGGAAAAAGGGGCGAACTGCGAACCACTGAAAGACGGGTGGGGGTGTTTTTACTTCTAGTCTACTCAGATGTTGTAAATATAAAACCCCATAAGAAACATGTCTGTGCACCATTCTGGCGTTTAATGGATTTACTCTTTTTTTTTCTTTTTTTTTTTGCCATCTCTTTGCTTCAGACCCTGACCGAGCCCGCCATCTTTGCCCAGGAGACCAGCTGTGATTGCCGTGCCCCCCATGAGAAGCTCACCATCGCTCAGGCCCGCAGGGGCACCCCAGGTAGACCTCCCCCTGCGCCGCCAACTCCTCCCTGCTTTCATGCTCCTCTCCTTCACATTCACAAATTCAGCTTCTTATCCCCTTATCTCACACTGCAGAATAAAACAAACAACAACCTTGGTTCATACAAACAGACTCAGATCTTCACACCAAGATAGTCATGGATTTACTTCAAATAGAACCAGAATGAATGGTTTGGTTTATTATAATCTCCTTATTGTCCATTAAACAGTTATAGAATAGATTGTAAGCACTATTACTTCTAGTCTGTTATTTTACGGCCCTCTAGAACATCCCATTCACTTTGAATGACATCAGCGGGCAGATTTTTCTCTATAACCACCCGCTGCCCATGGCAACGGGTTTTGTCACTTCAGATTCACTGTACCACATCACTCCGCAGGTAGTGCCACTTTTAAAATAAATATTTGCTTCTTTGTACCTGCTAGCTTATCCAATGTTAACCTATCCACCTTATTTTTGAAATGCATTTGTCAGTGACATAGTGGACTTATGTATTTCATATTTTGTGGTCTGCTTACACTTTGCTTGCAAAAAATGTATGCATTTCTAACACCCTACAGTCACACATTTTACATAAAGTTAAGTGGAAATCAAGGTTTTTTTCCCTTTTTTTTTACATTTTGAATTTTGAAAGACACATTACAGTGATACTGACCCTTCTGCTACAATTGATTTAGAATTTTCATTGTTTCAGCGCATTGTTTTTTGGGTTGTTTTTTTTTTTTGCTGTGTTATTTTTATTGCCTTTGTGTATGACATGTTGTTCCAGAAATAGGCTTGCTTTATCTTACATTGTTATTTTCTGTCTTTTTCCACTGCTGTTCCACTTATATATTAGTTTTATTGTACTTATATTAGTTTTAGTCTACATGTTTTACGATGTTTATTTAATGTGTGCACATTATGGGGAAGCTTTTTAATCTCATTGTACTTATAATGGCAATAAAGGCATTCCATTCCATTATAGTTAATCCTTGTGTACTTTCAGTTTAGTTCCACTTCCACTCAGTTTCATTTGCTGTGGCACACTGAATGCTTTGTTCTGCTGTAACATGTCAAATAACAACAAGGACATTTCATTTCTAATGCTGGTTATTTATGTTTTGATTGTCATGTGTGACCGCAGTTGACCGACCAGTCAGAGTCTATGCAGACGGCATCTTCGACCTGTTCCACTCCGGCCACGCTCGCGCTCTCATGCAGGCCAAGAACCTGTTTCCCAACACCTACCTCATAGTGGGAGGTAGGACACATTGACTGACATGAAATATCACACCATAAGTAATCCTCCCTTTTGGTGATTGTGCTTTTCTGTTTTCACTGCTTACGTTTGTTCCTGTGCCAGTGTGCAGTGATGAACTGACCCACAAATATAAAGGATTTACAGTCATGACAGAGAATGAACGTTACGAAGCACTGAGACACTGCCGCTATGTCGATGAAGTTTTACGAGACGCACCATGGACTCTCACACCCGACTTCCTTGAAAAACACAAGGTATGTGTGTAGAAATTGTGTTCGAACTAGTACCCAAAAGGATTAACCCTCTCATTTATTATTATTTTTTAATAAACTTTATTTTGAACATTTAAACAATAAAAATGAACAACACAGCATAAACTCTATTGGCAATCATGTCAAAAACAAACCACGACGAACATGAGGTGGGAGTTTTTATTCCTCACTGGTTAATTCCGAATGAGATCATTCCTGTCCGATGTAAACGGTTAATTCTGCTTCAACATATTCCTGTCATTCTGCACATGCTCCTGGGCTTGTCTCGATTACGTAAATCGTTACGCCGGCACGAACATATTCTGCGCTGCTGACATTAGTTTTCCGAGATGACTGTACGAAGCAAGCATTGGAGTCACAGCGAATTTTAGTAGATTTTTACACCAGTTTTGTATGTTTTTCTCAACATTTTTTGTGTTTTAGTGTATTTTTGTGTATTTTTTGGAAAATTGAAGTACAAAAAAAACCTAAACAGTGACAGAACAGTGAACTGACATAGCATTTTGATCATGATCGAAGTTAATCGAAAGCAACATTGTGATTAATCCGATTAAAAACATAACCCTAGTTAAAACATATACAGAGTAGATGTGTGTCTATGGCCAAACCCTGTGTTACTGTTAATGTTTCACGTCCCTTAACTTATCTGTGCATCAACCGCTGCTTTCTGCCATATAGTATGTGTCCTTTGGTTGTTTCTCAGATCGATTTTGTGGCTCATGATGATATCCCATACTCCTCAGCAGGAAGTGAGGACGTGTATAAACACATCAAGGAGGCAGGTCAGTTTTATGATGTCACAGGAGATGACTCCATAACCTCCCTTTGCATTTCTTATTTTAGAAAAGATGTTCTTAAAGTATGTGTGTTGTCATTTTTCCACGCACTAGGAATGTTCGTTCCTACACAACGAACAGAGGGGATCTCAACTTCTGACATAATTACTAGAATTGTCCGAGACTATGACGTCTACGCCCGACGCAACCTCCAGCGTGGCTACACGGCCAAGGAGCTTAACGTCAGCTACATCAACGTAAGAGCCTGAACATTGCTACGTTATATCTCTCATAGGGCAGCCATTGAAAGACTGAAACCCAAAATTTTGACTATTTTTTGCCAACATTCTTTTTATTGTTTTTACAACATAAACAAATATATAAAGATATGCACTGAACAAACATGGCAACCCCACCCACCCAATTGTTCCAATTTTTCAGATGGGATCCAGTTTATAGTCCATATCATAGGAGGGGAAATAAATAAAAATAAGATTTTTTTTAAAACAAATTGAATATTTCAGAGGGTTACTGTTCATACGTCTCCAGACTCTTCCATTAAATGTGACAAGTCAGTTCCAGATAAGTAAGAAATGAAGGGGTCCCAGATATGATGAAAATTATGGGCCAAAATTTCAACTTTAGTGTGTTATTGGACATCGTCATGTACCTCCTTGTCACTTGCCATAGCAACAGTCTCCATCCTCTTGCCCTAAAGCATCCAAAGAATATTCCTTACACCCAGTTGACTCAGCAGTGTCTCCAAGAACCATGGACTTCACCTTTTCATGGCAGGGAGAAAAAAAAAGAGCATATCAGCCAAAGCAACAGGCCAATACCAATACAAGAAAAATAAACATGAATATCAGTCTATCATTAAAATTAAATTAAATTCATCCATCAATCTATCAACTTTATTTAAATAGCACGTTTAAAAATATCCACAGGGGAAGCCAAAGTACTGTACACGAAACATGAGGAAAATAAGTTAAAATCACACAATAACAAAAACAACAACAACAACAACAACAAAAACACTGGTTCATGTCACCTCCGTGTTTGCAGATGCCAAACATACAAACATATTTATAGAGCCCCAAATCACAACGTCATCTCACAGAGCTTTACAGGGTTGATTGGAGAGAACAACCAATCACAGAATTAGATGAAGTCCAAAGCATCCCCTGTCCTTAGAACCTCCTGCTCGGCAAGAAAAAAAAATCCAAAACCCAGTGGCAAAGGAGAAATCTTGGGGAGAACCACACTGAGAGATCCACTCCCATTACTACAGGCTACAGATGAACATCCATTTGTAGATGAAAGGAAGGGGGCGCAGGTCTATCCATCAGACAGGTGAGGGTGGGATAGGAGGTCTGGGGTCACAGGTCAGCACAGGACACAGCTGAGTCACTGCAGATCCTGTTTAAGGCAGTGTTTCCAAACCCTGGTCCTTGAGGCACACTATCCTGCATGTTTTAGATGTTTCACTCTGTGAACACACCTGACAGTCATTATCAGTCTTCTGCAGAACTGGACGATAGGCTGACCATTTGAATCAGGTGTGGTTGGAAAGAGACACAAGTCAAACATGCAGGGTAGCGTGCCTCGAGGACCAGGGTTAGGAAACGTTGGACGATGGCTCCTTATGCGGATACTACTGAGAGTAAACCACAGTTTATGACCAGATTCTTTAAGTTCTGCCACACTATTGATCCAATACTACAAAGTATTACAGAAAACACTTGCAATGTTCCTTTCTTATGTCATTATAAAACATGCTGTAATGTAACACACTATATTTCTTGTGATTCGATTCCTCAGGAGAAGAAGTACAGGTTACAGAACCAAGTGGACCGTATGAAGGAGAAGGTGCGCACTGTGGAGGAGAAGAGTAAACATTTTGTTTACCGTGTGGAGGAGAAGAGTCACGACCTCATTCAGAAGTGGGAAGAAAAATCCAGGGAATTCATTGGCAACTTCCTAGAGCTTTTTGGACCAGATGGGACCTGGGTAAGTAACTCTATTAACTGTAAAAAGTGTTGCTGTCATGAGAGGTTTCATCGTTGATATGTGTTGTCCATTACCTTTTGATATAGTTCTTACCATTGCTGGGATGTGCTGCCCTTTACCACTAGTGCTATTTTAGTTTTATTCTTACCATTGTTGCTATATTATTATAATGTAAGCTGACAGTGAACTGTTACCCATGGTAACACCACCAGGAATGTACTTTGTTTCTAATTTTCACAGACATTTATGTTATATAATGTAAATACTGTCGAAGGAGTGTATGAGAGTGGGATTAGACAGACAGACAATTTATTGTCATTTCACACAAAACATCATAGATGCATTGTAGAAACGAAATATCAATGCACAGTCAATATGATTAAAAACATATTAAATAAATACTAAAATACTGATAAATATGAGATTTAATCATGTATGTTTTCTTCTTCCCACTTCTTTTCAAGTGTAAATGAATGATTGTGGATTTTTTTTAACTTGTCTAGATTCTGTAAATGCGTGTAATGAATGAATATAGTGAGTCTTCAGTGTTTCTCCTCTTCTCTCTGTCCTGCACAGAAACAGGTGTTTCAGGAGCGCAGTGGACGAATGCTGTCCTACGCTCTGTCCCCTAGAGAGTCCCCCTGCAACAGTCCACCCCGTGAACTGTCCCCCCTGCGCTCTCCATCTCCCCCGTCGCCACCCACTCGCTGGCATAACGCACGGCCCTCACCGCCGACTTCCCCCAAAGGAGCGTCTGCCTCCATAAGCAGCATGAGTGAAGGTGATGAAGATGAGAAGTAGATCGAACTGTGGACTGCAGACACACAAAACTCACAGACCGCTCATGGCGCACTGCCTCAGAAGCAGTCAAAAGATGTGCGCAAACACACTTACACTTATTCCTGCAAACAGAGGCTCAATACTGAAACGTTACCCTCAAGGATGTTGCAAATATGCAAGGCAAGATGGACGGTGATCATGGGAAATGTAGTTCTGTGCTGCTGAGCAAGGAAAACCTGCGTGTTTTCTGTAGTGTGGACAACAAAGCAGACAGGAGGAAGAGGACAGGAGTGAATGAAGGCTCCTCTTCTGCAGTGTCAGTATCCTTTAATGCAGAAAGAGTTGCTTGCAGCATCTTTTGAGATGATTGGCTTCGGACAGTCCAGTGCTGAGGGAGACTCCTCGTGCATCACCTCACTGGTTTTTTTGTTGTTGTTTTTTCCCCTGTTCTGTTCAGGTTAGCATTTTCTTTTTTTAGAACGTTAACACTTTCTTGTTTCATGACCAGTAGATAGATACACATATATTGGCGCAAATGTATAGTATCTGACACTCAGCAGTTTAGCTTCACTGATCACGTGACCAAACAGGATTGGAACAAGAGTGAGAACTTAAAGGACAGACACTTACCCACTAAACATGCTTTCAACAGCATCTGAGCACTTCAACACATAACCATGTTACAACCCAAAATGTAATAACTTGCCAATAACGTAATATTTTTCCAAAATAGGTCATGCTAAAAATGCAGAGGTTAACATATTAAAATATATCCAGTCATTGTTATGTGTTCCTACATTACTGGACAGATGTAGAAAGAAATATGAACAGTAAAATAGTAAAGTACATTGCAAACACGACTCTATAGTTAGGTCGCAGTCACGTGACTATGATGATGTCAGATAGAGGGTAGGAAGTAACCATGAACAATGGCATTGTGGAGGAAACCATTAAAGAGAGTGCCTATTATATGGATTTAGATCCAGTGTGGAAACAGTTAGTTAAAAATGTATTGGACGTGACTTGTATCTTATGAAAATTAATGAGTTTTCGACAGAACCCAAAGATTTGCCAACAATCGAGGCTGTCAATATTACTAACTACCCTGTCCTGCAGACATCCTACTACACCAAGCAGCAGATGAAAACGTATAAAGGTTTGGAGGTACATAACTTTTTTGTCAGCGTGTGGGTCCACAACCTCGGTACCGAAAGGCTCAGCGATAACAATTGTTTGGTCTTCGCCAGGGTGAACGTTTTATTTGTAAAGACGTCATCTTGATGTGTCGAAGTAAACCATATTACAACAGTGTAAAAGACCATTTAACCACAACCTAATGATATATAGCACATCCACAAAAAGTTAGCTTTGGAACATACCTCTGAGTGGTCACTGCAGACACGGGCGTTAGCATTAGCATTAGCATACACTGCTCCTCCCGCAGATTTAAAATCCACTTTTTACTGCGTTTTTCTGGGAGCTTTTTCCATTTCTCACCTTTGTGGATGCCAATCGATTTTCCTTCTGTCCGTTAGAACGATTGGCGCAGCCATAAACTACACAAAACACAGACATTTTCCCAACGAAAAACTCACTCGGCTTCACTTCCTGCCCTCCATCTTAACATCGCGCGCTGACAAAAAGCAATGTGACGTCATCAACCTATTGAAGTAATCTGTGCTACATATCTTTCCCAATAACCAATGATGTAGGCTAATAATGTAGGCCAACAGCAGATTTGGTCAACCCTCTTTTTAAGAGGCAGTATTTAGACATTTTCTAACATGAATGTAAAAATAAACGAAAGTAACACACAATTTGTTACATTATTGGTATACTTATTACTTTATTTACTTTTTTTAGTGTATGGTCAATAACGTTATAACCTGCCAATAATGTAATAACTTATTAGCAAAATGTTATGACGTCATTAGGAAGTTATTACGTTTCAAATGGGCCCAAATTATTAAATTATTGGTAGTTATTACATTTTGGGTTGTACCACCTGTACTAGTGTGCACCATCTTAGAATGTGACTTCAGTGATTCACAATCTTTTTACTCATATTCTCATGCTGCTTGAAAAGTCATTATTAAAATGACATCCAAACAAGAGATTCATGTGAAATTCCTTGCAGCCATGATACTATAATATTCCCCAAATTAAGAAAAAATAGAACAAGTCGACTAACTCCCTAGAGTATTTGTGCAGTTATAAAATACAAGCCTAGCACATTAAAAAAACACGCTTGAAATTGCATCTAATGTTTGATGCCTGTTAAGTTTGTCCCAAAATGAGAGTTAACAGCCTTCTAATAGCTTCTTGAATGTAGTCTATGAGTCAGCATCTAGAGAGTAAAGATGAGTTATACTGTATGTGCTTTATTTGAAGCCACATGAACAAGAATACCCTCCTTTTCTAGACATTTTGTAAATGTCACTGTAACCTCCTCACAGAAACGTTTGCGTTCTCCTTCTAAAAAGCCATGCATTTCAACTGTTTCGATGTTTACTCATTTTTCTTTTTCCACAAACCTGGCAAAACCTGGACATGCAGCTCTTTTCCAGGAATCTGATGATACTTGAAATAAATAATACAATAACTGAAGCGCTCCAGGAGAACAGTGAGGTCTGTAACCGCCAGGACATCACTCTGTTTTTGTCTTTTTACCCATGTCAGGCCACATAACACCTCCCTCTTCCACTCCAACCACAATATAAAACCCTAATGCAATGTAGAAACCTCAACGCACTTATATGTTAATCTGCACTATATGTAAACTTTGGGAATGTGTGTCTTTTTTTATTCTTTAAATTTTAATGGTAATGGCTTGATATGTAAATAAAAAATGTATAACTGAATGTGAATTAATGCACATTTGACCTTTTTTTTCTATTTAAAATGCAAAAAAAAATCTTCAAAGACAGATCACACACAACATTTTTCTTTATTGTCCAGTGTGGCAATATGTTGAGCTCATGCTAAATCACATTATCAGAGTACTGTGTCACTCTGTTAGTGTATGATGATGTTGCATATCTTTGCATGTCTGCCACCTCAGTGAGGGGTTCATGCAAATAGGAACATTTTTTTAGTTGGAGGTGCAGTAGAATGGAAACAGTGACCACTGCACACTAGCTGCATATACAGCTTACATATCCTTTCTACTTATATACACAATATTTTCCAAAATACCATAGGTCTAACATATACTGTCTTATACAGTAAGAGTTGACAACAGCTCAAGGTGAAACAACCTCTGCCTCTAAATCACAAAAATAGTTACTTAAACTTCAACAATGATGTGGATTTTCATAATACAGTCCTCAGAAGTGATTAGACCTGGAATTCAGTAAAACCACATATTAGTGGTGGTCAGCAGATGCCTTTAAGTGGCACTCATGTCTGGGTTTTTGCGCTGTTTAAACAGCGATGAGAACCACTCCATGTGAAGTGATCTGGCAGGTTTTGAAGGCAATTGGCAGTGGTAAAATTTTACAGTGCTGCTGAGAAATGAGGGAGCTACAGGTTCGGGAGGCTTTCCATATCTCAGAATTCTTCATCGAGATTCATTTTTATTTCACATCAGGAGCTAAAGGAGATGAGAAGAACATGTCATTTGAGATCATTACATCATCTTCCCTACCTATAATGAAATAAGGTGCTAACCTGCTCATTTCTCAAAATACTTACTCCTTAACTCTGCTGAAATACATAGGCTCCACTTGGGAGGTGACCTGATCATAAATTGTTCAAAAATGTTGATAAGAGGGCAACGGTTAGAAATGTTATATTGAAGGAAAGTGTGTACATAGTGCTTTTAAAGTGCAATAAAAGTTCCAAAACATAATACAACTTGATGGTTGTACACTATGCCTTGGTAGCCAGAACTGTTTTATTGGCTGTACACTCTCTCCTCCTTTAGCACATACTTCCCTCTACTCAGTCCAAAAACTCAACTTTCTACGGTGACTGTAATTTAAATAAGAATAGACACACTTTCAAAAGATAATAAAAAGTATTCTTATATATATAAAAAAAAATACAACAGTGCACAATGTTGAGTAATTAGATCCTTGATGGCATCTTTGTTCCTTTGTAATATATAGTAACTCTTTCCAGCTATCAGTTCTTATGTTAAAGAGACAATGTAAAAAAAAAAAAAAAAAAAACAGAATGCAAGCACACTGGGCACAAAAGCTTTGTTCAAACTCATCCAGAAAACTGGAAAGATTAGTAACACAAGTGCAACACAAAGCTGACTACACACAGTGTTGTTAGGATAAAGTCCAAGCTGTGACGTTTCCACCAACGCAGGTGAAATGTAAATTGGGTTTAGAATGACGTGTTCCCAACTTGTGTGACAAAGGAGCATATTTTATGTTTTATGTAACATGTCCGTACGTCCGTTTGAGGTTTTAGATAATACATCATGCTGGTGTGGAAGAAGCTACATGACAGACACTGCCGGCGTGGTGACATTTCAGACGCATCTGAAAAATGCACCTTTGGTCCTTTAGTATTTGCTGATTCACACTGAAGAGCTGGGTTAATAGGTGAGTTCAGTTGAAGCTCATGAGGAGAAAAGATGATCAAGTAAGTGATTAGTTAGTGTCACTTGAAAGTATGGTAGAAGATAAATAAAGCTGTCATTTTTTTTAACATTCTCCCTTTAAATGAACTTAATTTAAATATGCTGCACATTTCAATAAGTAAGGCTTTCTGTTGAACATTAAATAAAAAAAAATAAAAAAAATCTTTCAAAATAAGCTGCACTGCTTCTTATTTTTCCCCATCAAAGATATTTAGATGTCAGCACGCCAGGCAATTTTGCCTTCTCTTTTCCCGAGCCCTGAAAGGAGTGCAACCAAAACAAGTCTTTATTATGCTAACGACACACTGGCCTAATTGTGCGTTGAGTTAAAAGCGTCTCCCAAAGGAAGGAAATGAAACCTCCAATGCCTCCAATTTGCTCGGAAAGTCAAACCCCCTGACTCGGCTTGTGTTAGAAAGAGAGAAAGAGAACACAACCCTTCAGCGATGAGGAGAAAGACACTCAATCAGCAGTGCCTGTTCTATCTAGCCACAGGGAGAGGGGGGGCTTAGTCGGTGAGAGGTAACAGTGACGTGGTGAATTTAGCCTGAAGCCATGGCCTGACAACAGGAGATGACTGAGGCTTCATTGTTACGAATCGGCAGGGCTGGACAGTAGGATTGTATGAATTAAAGGTTCATTTTAAAATCCATCTTGGGGAAACCAGAGGTAATGCCACAACACTGAAAGCTAGGCTGTTGATGGTTGTTGCCGTTGGGTACAGGACGAGTCAAGGTCACACTCATCCTGTGCAAAGCTTTTCCCCACACGTGTAAAAACCAGTCTGATCCTAAACTACACATTTACCCAAGGGCAACAGTTCATCACACACGCTCTAGGCAGAGTGCAGCCGTTTACATTCCCAGCAGAGGGCAGGACTAGCAGGCCAGGCAGTTATCTGTTGGCTTTGTATTTGGACTTGCTGGCATCGCGTGGCTCTTTGCTGGGGTTGCTCCAGTCGTCCGCCTCTGGGCTCGTCTTGTAATGTCGCCACGCGGATTTATTGAAGACGGGCAAGCGTTCGAAGGACTCACTGGACAGGGCCTGTAATGTGAGGAGCAAAGCACATGAGAACAAAGGCCACCAGTCAGACATAGACATCTTCACAGTAATAATGTGACGTGTTTTAATCTGTTTTCATGCTGAGGTGAATCAGGCCAAAGTACATTTAGGAGTGTCTTTAATGCCTCTGTGAGACAAATATTAAAGCCTGCAGGCTGTCTCAATCTTAAAATAGGAAAAAATAATCCTCTGTCCCTTTGCTGGGATATTACACAAACAATCATCTTAACTCACTACAGTTTTATCTTATCATGTCATTTCATGGTATCTTTAGTCTTTCAAGGAAGTTATTTTAGAACTACACCATTATCAATTGGCCACTGACTACTGTTTCTGTCAATTGTCTACAGACACTACATGTCTATGTATCTTTTCCAGCTACATTTTTATTTAATCATGAATATACTGGTGGTACTTTTTTTTTTTTTTTTTTTTATTTCAGTATGTCCAAAACAATGAACTAATTCCAAAGTATCTGTGGATCATGCATGTTTTAAAGACACAGTTCCATATTCTGGAAAGAGATGAACTGATCATATCGAGCTACATTTTGATTTACGAAGCTGTAAAATATCCAGATATTTTGTAGTTTTTTATCAAAGTACATTTCATGAATGTTTATAGGAACACATTACAATGCAAGTTATCCTCATAATTATTACTTCTGGACACAGTAAATTAATAGTTGACAGGGTCACAAAAAATATAACTAGAGCAAAACCAAAGGGACATTTTTATGAGTTAGATGTTTTCAGGAAAAGTATCTTTCATCATTAAATTTAAAGAAGACAAAATATGTAAATAAAATTCATTGCATTATGTTGCATAAAAAAAACAAACAAAAAAAAAACTACTGTGCTCCTTTCAGAGGTCCCTCAATAACACAAAAGCTAATTTTAGGAAATTAAAAATACTACAACTTTTTACTGAGTTATGATATAATCATTGTGATTTGTGTGGCTTACTGTTCTGCAATAAATTGGCTTATTTAGGAAAAAAGTTCAAACAAAAGTCTTCTTGAAGCATATTATAAATTAAGTTAGCCATAACAGTTCTGTGGAAATTTTAGTACACTACATGGACAAAAAAGGGCATATCTGCACATTTTTAAATATTACCATAATAAAAATATCAGGAGGTGTTAACAATGATCATGATAAAAGCCAAATCAATATTGTTTTCATTTTAAAGGCTGAGTTTTCTCCCTCAGTTCAATTTAAAGAAAGCGGATTGGTATTTGTGAATTAAAATGATGATAATGGTTCTTAAAAAAATGCCTGACAACATAATTAGTCTTATTATAAAAAGAATAAGTCTTATTTCTAAAAAAAAAAAAATCTTCATTCTTGAAAACCTTTTTTGAGGTGACTGTTTCGACCTATACACAAAACAAGCAGCGCTAACTTAAATACGATAGATGGTCTGGTGAACTGTAACACAGCTTGGAACAGTAGAAATAATAGTACACTCTTCACTTCTCTCTGTGCAGAGCCAAATAGAAATGGTCACATTAAATACTAGCAAAATAAAACCTAAAAACCTCAAAAATGTATACATGCTAAAAAACGGTTTGTGTGACAATTACACACATTTGAAGACACTTTTAGACTAAATGTCAGTTGCTGTAAGACTACTTAAGGATCTGCAGTGACCTGTTGGACCACTGGATTAATGCTAATCTTAATATTGCTCCAGGAGAGATTACACCAGTAAAATGACTCACTTTGTTAGTGTAACATATAGATGTCAATGAGGGCAGACAGCTCAACTAGCTGTGACGAAAGGTCAATCTAAATGTTACAAACTGTTTATGTTAAAATTTAACCTTTGACCCTTGTACGATGTGCATTTCAGACACCTGCAAATCATTAGTATTATCATCATAATGCGGCAGATTTTACCTTCAGATATATAACAGCATCTGTACCCACTCCTTCCATGGAGTACAGTTTCAGATCACCCTGGAAGTATCGGGCATAAAGCCTAGAAATGGGCAGCCCGTAGCCAAAACCAGCCTGAGCGAAGGGAGGGAGACAGAATTTAATCTCCTAAATGTCATGACTTTTATTCACTACAAATTCACAAATTGAATCAAAACATCATGGGTTTATTGAGTTATTGGGTTTTATGTGTATGTGTGTGTGTGTACCAGCGGCACGGCTCCTGGCTCAAAACTTGGTGTGGGGGCGGTGGAGTACATGTAATTAAACAGACGGTCTATCTTCCTCAGAGGAACTCCTCCTCCTCGGTCACTGATCTGATGGGAAAGGGGATGTGTATCAGATTCTGATTCGTGGCCAAATTTGACACAAAACTACTTGTGGAGGAATGTAAATGTGTGTCGTATGTACCTTTATGGACAGGTCCTCTTTACCCAGAGTCACTTTTGCCTTCACTGGTGGTAATCCCTCTTTACTATGTTCATGCAGCTCCACAGTAGCTCTCATTGAATTCTGCAAACACCCACAGACTTAATTAACGCGACCCCGCATGAGTCCTTGGAGAATTACTGTGACTTTACAGTATATCCAATCCATTTTGCAAGGGATGGACTCATCACCGGCTCACCTTGAAAAGCTCAAACAGCATGTGGAACAGATGAGAGGGCACATACACCACTTGGATGGGCTTCTTGGGAGCCTTCACTGGAAACACAAGAAAGGGCCGAGTGTATGAAGAAGCTGCCTAACATAACTACATAACCACACACACACACACACAGTCTTTTGAAGTTAATGAGATGGTGAACATTGTAATCACTGCAGCGCTAAATTTGCATGCTGCACCCACAAGTGCCAGAATGGGCCGTTTCACTGCAGCTTTGCAAGGGATTAAAGGAAGAGACATACAAACACATAATGGATGAATGGATTGGCAAAAACAAAACAAAACTGAACATTTCTTACTGTTAAACTCCTCAATCTTCAATTCAGGAGCAGCCAAATAGTATTTCTCGCAGAGCATCTTAGCTGTGTCATAGGCATCTGTTAGAAGAATCACAGTTGACATGAGTCGGGGCAGAAGAAACTGAAAAATAAGTTGGTTTCCTGCTGTTGCTAATTCATGCCAGGTCACCGCGAGTGCAGCTTTGACTCCTTAAAAACAAAAATTGCAGTCTTTCTACAACACTATATGACCTTGATGAATGGTTTGGTTTATTTTTGACATAGCTGAGGGACTGTGAGGTATGAACTACAGTTAACTATTTCACAAAAGAAGGGAGCAAATATTCACAGCGAAAGGAAAGAAAAGAATTCTGTTTGCAGGAAAAATCAGTCGACAGATAAAGAAATATTCCTCGCAGATAAACGTGCATAAAAATGTGCTACTGTTCAGAAGAACACGTACCTCACCCAAGTATTAGTATTTGGCAACAGCTCATACATTCAGCTAAGGTCAAAGGTTTAGACACATATAGGCTCAATTAGTGGTTCCTATAGTTTTTTGTGATTGCAGACATTTTTGCTGAAATTAATTTGTTCTTGATCATGTAGCAATTTGCTACGTTCTGTTGCAAATAAAAATTTATTTAGATGACATTTAGTCTTAGCCGAGCCGCACTAGACCCCCTAGCGGCAGCAAATCTAATGTGCTACTGTAGTAGTCTAGTTATGCTCAATGTAACTTTTGGCAAGATTTCCCTTAAACTGACTGATGAATCACAGTGATGTACAGTCAGAGAGAAACAACCATAGAAGGAGAACTATAATGGGTGGGGTCTTTTATCAAAGATGAGTAAAGCAGTGTTTCCCAACTTTTTTGAGTCATGGCACATGTTTTACATTATAAAAATCACAAGGCACACCACCAAACAAAAACCTCACAAAAAGTATATTTATTGAAATGGAATGCAAATCTATTCTCAATTTCCTTCATCAGTGTGAATACTGGGGCTGTTTAGGTGAACATACTGTCCGTATAATTTCTAATTTAAATGGATTCATCCAAGGTTCATATAAATTTCAACTTGAAACTGCAATGACTCCAATAATAGATGACCTTCAATTCTGTTTGTTTTTTTAACTCACCACTGACAACTTCAGCCACACTACAGGTGGGATCAATACTGCCTATGTGTTTCGGATGAGCAGGGTTGGTGTCATTACCGAACAGGAGAGCTGAAATCAAAGTGCAAATAAAGTTAAGATTTTAAAAAAAAAAAAAAAATCCCCATCACTGATAGCAAACAGATTATGCTTCATTTGAAAACGCAGCAGGTTTGAGACTCACTGTGTTGGTTGATGAGCATTCGGAAGGAGATCCGGTTGGTGTAGAAGCGGTCGAGGAAATACTGAATATTGGTGCTGATGAAAGGGTCAAAGCCAAACTTTTCCTTGTACTCAATGACTCCCTGAGCCATGGTCGGAACCACGTCATTGTGACGATTACGGATCTCAATCAGCAGCTCCAAGAAACTGGAATGAAAATTGATCAGTGGCATTTATCAATACATCCTACTGTACATGTATGTACATCTTCTGAAACATCATTATGCATTCTTCACTGTACCTTATGTGTAATTACTTCTTCTGATTTTTATTTTCCTGTTCGTGGGTGTGTAAGACGCTTATTACAGGTACGTATAAGGTGAGGTTCATAGTTCTTGCATTTCCACTGAACTGAAAAATCCTTGGATATGTGTATTCTAAACAAAAGGGTTTATCTGAATTCCTATCACTGTGTGCGGCTATTTACCATGCAGGCATTGTTATAGTGTAAATACTACTCATCATTACTTGTATAATAGTACAGTACTGTGGAAATCAGCCCCAGTGGTAAATGGACTGCATTTATATTCCACTTTTCCATCTTTATGGTGCTCAAAGTGCTTTACATAGCCCTCATATTTACCCATTCACACACACACACACACACACACACACCAGTAGGCGGGTGCTGCCATGCAAGGCAATGCCGGACCTACTGGGAGCCAATTAGGGTTCAGTGTCTTGCCCAAGGACACCTCGACCTGCGGACCACTGACCCTTCAGTCATTGGACGACCCACTCTACCAACTGAGCTACAGCCATGGCTCAGTGGTGCTAATGCTAATTTGCCGTGTGCACACTTTTGTCTGCCTTACACAATGTAAAATCGTCCCAAACGTCTGGCATCTTTTGTTTTTTATACATGCTGCTACTTTCTTCCATGACTGCTGAGCACATAGACATAGTTAAGTAAACTGTGCTGCTGAACATCTGTGACGTGTTCAGACAGACGGTAGCTTACATCGGTTCAAATAGTCCGGTGGAGGTGCCAGAGTGATATGATAGCAACCTGATGAACTTTCACATGAATTAGACGTTGTGATGTTGTGCTTTGGCGTGTTTGTGTCTTATTCTATGGGCTAAGGCTTCAGGTATGCTGATCTTGAAGAGAGCTTGTTCTGTTTCAAGTAATCCCACCGTGTTTGCCTTAAAACTGTTCACAGCGTTCAAAAGCCTTGCGTGTTGATTGGCTATATTTCTTGTGTCAAACAAATCAAAACCTGTTGGGGGCGTGGCAGTGCTCATACACTCAGAGTGGTGAGAGCAGGGGAAGTTAAGACAGCTGCACTCCGAACGAAATAGGAGAAAAATTGGTTGGGGAAAATTTACATGAACTTATCGGTGGAAAAAAGGGGGAATTACAGCTGATACCGATAACCCTAAAATGCATAATATTGGCCCGATATATCGGTAGGGTCGATAATCAGCCGAGGCCTAGTATCACTCACTCATTGAGGACCTGAGGATCTTCTGGCTTTCTGTTCTCGTAATCCAGCAGCTCCACAAAACTCTGCATGTACCTAATAAAGTAAACAGATCACACACACCACACCTGTAAAACGACTATAAACCTCATCATAAGGGCGTGAGTGTCTTTCAATCAGAAGTGACTCACCATTTCTGTACCAGTCTGACTGAAGGCTGGCTGAGTAGGTTGTCTGGCAGTAGGTTCACCTCTCTCATGGTGTTGGCCAATCGTACAGGCAGCTCCTTACGCAGGAACATGTATGAGGTTTTCTCACACGCATTGTCCCTCCCTAAAGGAAACACATTTATTAAAGCTACATTAATGAAACAGACACTATTCATCTGGAGCTTCTCAAATGTTTTCCTTTGAGACTGTTTTTCTTTAATGGTTTGAAAGGAAAGAGTAAACAGGTTCATCTTTTATCACATAACAACCAGAGTCTTGAACATGTGACATTCTTTCAAAACCAATAGAACAATGGGAACACTTCAAGACATCAAGCTCGAACAGAACACTTTTTTTCTTTATTCCTCGAAGGTTTTGGTTTACTGGAGCAGCAGAGAAGGTGAATGTACTGCAGTTAAACCCATATCATGTAACTGGAAATATTTAATATGATACCTAAACCTTTGCTATTTGACTAGATGGTGCATTCACTGTCTGCTAATATTAGCATGAACAGTTTAGGCAGAAGGAAAAAATAAATCTTGCTACCCAGCAGAGATGTGGAGTCATGGAAAGGTTAGGTGGATTTATGTTTTAGATCAAAGTAGGCTAAACACAAACATTTCAGCATAATAACCTTCAATGGCTCTTTGCAAAAATGACTATTTGGACTACAGCTCCACTTGTTTGTGACCTTCATCCTGTGAACATATTTAACATAAAAATTCTGACAACCGGAATAAACTAAATAACCATCGTTGCACAATGGAGTCATTTCCCTCATGTGGCTGAAAGACAACATTATTTTATTAACATATTAACATATTATTAACATATTTTTAATGTTAATGTCAAATTAACATTAACAATACATTGACTTTAACAGAAATTGCAGTGGTTAATTGCAATCCACAAAGGGCTTCAAAGTGTATTCATAAGCCTCTGATTCTGGTAACATCAATAGTAACATAACACAACATCATTGTTAACAGTAAAGTCAACATTTGCATTTATTTATAGCTTGTAAATAATTAATAGACTGTTATTTTCTGCTATAATTTAATATGTCAGTGCTTCAATATTAAAATGTTCATATTCTGTTTTTCAAGTTCTGAATATTAATTGTTTTCAGATTGTTTTTAATCAACAGATATTGTTACTTGGGTGTAAATGTGAGGCAACAATTTGGCCAAAGAAGCATTGTCTTTCCAAATTTAATAGAGGAGTGTTTTATATTGGACTAAAATATGGCTCTCAACACCAAGACCTGATGCCAAAGAACAACTTTTTACAACAGTTCAACAATCATTTATAGTGAAAACAAGCAGCAACATTGTGTTATTGAGTCAAACCCACCCACAGGCATTTAGATTAAATAGTTTTAATTGCATTTTTCAGGGACTGGATCTCAGCATGAGTCCCAGTTAAAATAAAGATCAAACAAATATAACTGAAATGTGGAGGTTTTTTTTTTCATTTGTACATAATGTACAATGAATGGTGGTACACCTGTGAATGTCTCACACAACATGTAGTTATGCACATGGTTTAGTTCATGTTATCTATATGCTCAGAGCTGCCGGCATGTAATGGGAAAAGCAGCACAAGCTCAATAAATACTTCTCCCCTTTAAAACTGCACACTTGTGTAATTGGGAGTTTGACATGTAGACCTGTGTACAGAGCTATTTTTAAAAAGTGCTAATTAAAACAGAAATAGACAATAATAGAATGATGAAGTAATGCAGCACAAGTGAATAACAGATGACATAGTTATTTATAAACTGGAGTGATAGACAAAAGGCATGTTCTAGGGTCACAGCAGTTTAAGTTAACCCTTATGTTGATTGTGCCGCGTGCGAATAGCCCAAATTCTTGAGTGGGCACGTGTCTATTCAAACATATGAACCTTATTAACCATAATCAACTGAGAAGTCTACAAATTACTGATACTGAATACACTTTCAGGTTCTTCCTGCTTTTTTTAAATATATATTAACCTTTATTTGTTATAGAGGAACAATGTACGTTATTTTTACTCAAAAGAACAACAGTGAAGTGTCAGCAAATCAAACAACAAGAAATATTTAAAGTTAGTGTTTCAGGAAACCTGTGACCCTGTGAGTTCTTTCATTAAAAAAAACAGAAGGGAAGTTAAATGTGCCGTTTGCTACCTCAAGGACTATTAAAGAACGTGATGAGACTAAATTAAAGTGTGTCCCATCATCTCATCACAAAGGGAAAGCTTCCTTATGACTCAGCACTTTCAGGGGAAAGCTGAGGCTCCTAATTTGTAAAACAAGGCAGTGAAACCTCTCAGTACCGACTCAGCACTGTAATGCTGTAGTAATTTAGCAAGGGGGGGGGGGGGGGTGCAGCTGCTGATTATGATTCATGCCTGATGCCTCATTTGTTCCCATTTACAACATATTTTTTAATATTCTCTCCCCAATCCTGTTTTTCCATCAGTGCTGACAAGATTATGGCTTTCTTCCTGAAAACAACCACTGCTTGCTAACTCAGTCCACAGCAGTATGAGTTACATAACAGACATGACTGGGTGTTTAATCAGAGATGGATTAAGAGAAGCCTTGAGTCCAGCAACCAACACGCAATTAACAACTGGCATCTTGCATTCTTTGTCTCATGTCGGAGTGTAATTCAACTATACCCAAATACAACAACCAAAATTTGACTTGCTAAGAAAGCAAACTATTGTGCTTACCTCTAAGGATGAGTAAAATGGATCGAGCAATATAAAAAAAAAAAGGGGGGGGGGCTGATGTTCTATCTGCCACTGCCTACGTGCTGTTGTGCCACTCTGCTAGAATGTACCTGTAGACTGTCTGTCTCATGTTCACATTGTAAACAAAAGAGGTAAAAAAAATACCCCCAATCCTTTACTCAAGTGTGATTAACAGTACAAATACTACATTACTAGTTATATTATTTTCTTAAGTGAAACTACAGACAGTCTTTTCATAATGCCATTGTTGATGTAATAGACAGATACAAGTAGTGTGATGTACATTTGTTGTCAATTTCAGATATTAATAGATAGATATGTAGATAGATAGCAAGACAGATAGATCTATATCACATCATAAGCATATCAGGTGGTAAAATAACACATGACCCTAATTACCAACTAAACATAACAAGGTAATTAAAAAAGATACAATTTCAACAGTAATTAGAAATGGAAGACAGGGTATAAGGTAGCATAAAATGGAAAAGCGTAAGTACAAGAACATCTGAAGCAAATGCATGTTTTTCCCTGGGTTTCTGGAATGCTGAACTACTGAAGATACCATATTAGGATCAAAATTTGAAGTTATCTCACTAAAGATTTTGCATCCATTTTCACACTTTTTTGAGGCAGTACACACCAAAGAGTTAAACAGATGAATGAAGAAACAAATAAATATTAATACGTAAAAATGCATATAATTGGGACAAGATGTGTCTGTACAACAAGTGGATACTTAATAAACAACAAGAAGCTTAAAACATTAGTGGACTGGAGACCACCTGCTGGCTTTACATTAACTTGGCTTTGTGGCTGTGCAAAATTTAAAAAAAAAAACTAGAAAAAGATTAAATGTTGCCTGTTACATTGTAACACTGGGATAAAC
The DNA here is from genome assembly GCA_020466265.1 of Siphamia tubifer. Classification (NCBI taxonomy): domain Eukaryota; kingdom Metazoa; phylum Chordata; class Actinopteri; order Kurtiformes; family Apogonidae; genus Siphamia; species Siphamia tubifer. The sequence goes on along the minus strand of CM035802.1, from coordinate 33,613,478 downwards.
AAATTTCCAGCAGCAAACTGCCCTGCAGATCCACCACCATAACTGGGTTACTAAAAGTAAACAGCAAATTCACCAACGCATGACCGAATCATAACAAAATATGATGTTTCAGGAGGCTTGTACCAGACTTGCCCTACTAATAACAAACTCGAGTAGGCCTGACACATTGAATCTATTGAACATTAAAAATATCGAGGCCCTTGAACGTCTCCTGTGTTTAGGCATAGCTGAGCATGGACATAACTGCAGGAGATATCAGCCTCTTTATTGCATTACTTACCAAAATCCAAAAACTGCTTAATGGAGAGCGGAGACGGTGAAAATCTAGAGTAATACTCGATTTTCGGGTTCGTGTTTTTCAGGAGAGACAGGAAGATCCTCATTTTGAAAGTTTATTAATACCTGGATGTGACCGTTAGGATGAAAGTCAGATAAAAAACAACCATTTTATCCGATAAATATCACAGTCCCACGGGTGGTCCTGTTGTCACCCCGGCGTCTACATTTGTCCCAGTCCGGGAAACTCCAGAGAGCATGAAATGACGTGATAAAAATGTCCATAAGGTTACATGATAGGATATAATACCACAATACGCTCTCAAATGAGCTTCCTGGATCCACAGTGTTTGACGTTCAATTTAGCTGTTCGAAAAAGCTAGCTAATCATTTCTGTAACATTAAGCAACTTCCGTCAGTGATTTACAAAATAAAAGCATACTGTTTACGCATGTGATACAGCAATTAATCAGTACCTTCGTTGTTAAAATTATTCAGCAAATTGTATTGCTTTGGCTTTACTTATTATGGTTAATTACAGTTGCTATAATTGAAAACAATCCACTTTTTTCTTAAAGTATATATATATATATATATATATATATATATATATATATATATATATATATATATATATAAACGTATATATAAACGTATATATAACGTTTTAAACAGCTAATGCTATTACACGGATTGTCTTCTTTACATTATTTTTTGATTGCTCGACACAACTTGGTGACGATTTAAATGTTGCACCGCGCATTCTTGCTAATAATATAACGATAACATTCTGTCTTGCTTTATTTTCACGACTATATCTTGAAACTTCCTGTGTATTTACGTTAGTTTAACATTTAACGAGCCACAAAAATGTCCCGTCAACCGTACTTGGTTCGGGTTGTTGATGCACTACAGTTATTGGCTAAAAACCAGGAAGTACAAAACAGCGATATTCTGATTGGACCAAAGCATGTCAGTCAATTCTCGTTTCCGCTGCAGTCACCGTACTGGGCGCTTCTAAATATAACAGCCTTCCATCAGAAGAAATAGCAGATTTGTTGCGAATTTTGCAGTATTTTTCGAATTTGTTCTTTTCTTATATACAAACAGGCCAAAATTAAATAATAAATATGTTCAAATAGACGTTGAAATTGCTAAACAACCTGACAGGCTTGCAGTCACATGCGGACTGAAATGTGGTGTCTACTGCCACCTAGAGGTATAGAACTAAAAAATAAAAAACAGCCTGAAGAAAACCACCAAATACTGCGATAATACTGTCTCTTTTCAATATTTGAAATACTTTCACAGATAATAAAGTGTCGAGAGGAATATAATTTAAACAGTTTAAGCCCACCTGTGTCTTTGACTTTTGATTAAAATGCAAAGGGACCAAGGCGTCACCAAGTGCAGTGGATAGCACCAAATCCTGTATTTCACTGTATAAATTAATATAAATCATCCATGTAAAAATACTATCTAATCACAAAGTATCACACAGATATAAACTTTTAGAATAATTAATACAGTAGTACATTTTTAACCAACTAACACTTTATTTATTCAACTTAATACCTTAAAATGTCCTGATATTATATATATATATCATTAATATATATATATCTATATATTTTTTTAATATATATATATATATATATATATATATATATATATATATATATATATATATATATAAGTTTTACAGTGATTTATACGGTAAAAAAAAACAATAATAATGTTCCAAATGTCATTCATGTATTCTTTACATTAAGAAAGAGTATTTCTAAGAGAGCTTTATAATTTTGAATGTAGAAAGGTGAGGACAAATTAGAAATCCAGATGTATTACTGGATGTACTTGATGTTGAATTTACGTTTTTCATATCTCTGATGAAGTTTAAAAAAAAAATATTAAGTATAGGACCATTCAGGAATAAGTGGAGATTGGAGATGTGTTTTTGTTGTTATTGATTCTTTTGTTATGATATATGACATATACATTTAATGTAGTGTAAGTGATATGTGAGACGGATAAGCAAACAATATCCTTCTGCTTCTGGCCTTTTTTTTTTTTTTTGGAGTTGTTGTGCTGTGTGCTTTGATAACTGTACAAACACACCATTCATTCATTCATTCACTCATTCATTCATTCATTTATATAGGTTTATGTATATGTTCACTGTTTTCTGTTGATGTTACTGTATCATGTGACACATGTATCTGAACAAGAATTTGATGAGAATTTTTTTTAAAAAGGAACAATTTCTTATACAGGTAGATTTTGACAAAATTTATAAAAATAAAAAGCATTATTATTATCAGAATGTTTCAACATAATGCATAAGTGTTATTTTCTCATATCAAAAAACAGGAGAATTAGCATAAAACACATGAGTTTATTATAAGTCATATATTTATTTATATTTAATTATATACAGCATTCTCTTCCTTGTTTGGGATTTGCATGAAACATTTGGCAGCACATTTCAGTTCCTGATGTGACCCTTGTCATTTACCCAACACTAAAAAACCCAGAACATCTAAAACTCTGCCATGGCTCAGTTGGTAGAGCAGGTCATCCATTCACGGAAGGGTTGGTGGTTCCAGCTCTGCTCTGTCCTAGTCAGTTCATTGTGTCCTTGGGCAAGACACTTTACCCTCCTTGCCTCCAGTGTCACTCACACTGGTGGATGAGTGTTCGCTGGTGGTCGGAGGGACTGTAGGTGTAAAATTTGGATACATATATAGTTTACCACCACCAGAGGGAGCATGTGAGAGTGAATGAATAATGGATCAATAATGTAAAGCTCTTTAGGTGCCTTGAAAAGCACTATAGAAATGTAATCCATTATTATTATTATTATTATTATTATTATTATTATTATAAAACTGGAACCAGTGACTGCAATCACATTCAGCTGCAGCAAAACACAATACACGAGTGTCAACGAAAGAGAGGGAGGCGAAACGGTGAAGTATTTGGGTCAACTGTTCAGTGCAACGAGGAGGTTGGACTGAGATGAAAAGGAAAGTGTATACTGGTAGGAGGATGATGACAATGATGATGCAACTATCAGGCAAAGAAGATCAATGGATGTGGTGAAGAAAGACATAGGGAGAAAATGCAGAAGAGAGGATCAAATGGAAGCAGATGATTTTACTGTGGTGATTGAGAGCAGCTGAAAGTAGTAAGTAGTGGTAGATTCTTTTTTCCTCAATTCACACGGGAAAGTAAAAATACACATGTACACACATACATACACATACATATACATAGTAAACTCATGCAGACTGGGCAGCCAAAATCATTTTGCTGTTTTCATTGTCATCCACTTCATCTCGACGTAAAGGTTCGTACTCTCGCCGGTACAGCATACGTGCTACCAACGTGATGATGAACATCTCCAGGATCAACAGCTGCTGACTCATCACTATAGAAACAAACACAGACAAAGTGAGGGGAGTTGAAATCCAATTACAGAGAAAAACAAAGGGGGAACTAAATACGTTATTCCAGGAAAGTAGACCGACTCACTGGGGATTGAATTCATTTGTATTTACAAGGACAGAGGGTTTGTTTGATTGACTTACTGTATCCTCTGGCTGGAGCGGAGAAGGGCGGAGCACAGGCAATAGTTCCATTCAATGCCAAGATATTTATGATAGCCGTCTGCAGCTGACTCAGGATCAGAACCAACTATAAATCAAAAGTCAAATAGAATTTTATTATTATTTCCACAGTGTAATATAACATAAAAAAAACAACAGAATTAACACACACACACACACCTCCAAAGGATTATACATTTTGCAAAAAATTAAGAATGATGAAATAATAATAAACCTTCCTGTTGCAAAATTTGTTGAGCAATATGTAAGCATTAAAATTCAGAAATGAGTTAGGATACAATTGGACTGGTATGTGAAATCAATTCAAATGTATTTGTATAACCAATGCACCCATTTAGTTTTTCTGTTATAGAGAATGTTAATTTATCTGCAAAAGGCGTCTGTAGAATGTTCAGTGTTTGCACATATGTGGTCTTACCTGGTAAATGGCATACTTGGGAATAATCTTGACAGTCCGCAGGGCCGTCCTCAGGTGCATGAACATAATAGCAACAGGCCACAGAGCTATGATCGTCAGAATACCCACAAATGGGTTGATCCAAATAGTAGCTCCAGTAATAGACAACTAAGAAATAGAAACACATAAGGGACAGTGAGAAGAGGAGGAAGATGAGTATATACTGTAAAAAAGAATTATTAAATGACACAAAAGATAGAACTGAACAATACATGAAAAAGTCCTGCTGATGAACACTAACAGTAAAATGAGAATGTTGATTTTTGCAATCATTTTTCCACTGAAAAAATATGAAATAATTATTATTTGTTTCCAGCTGGTGTGCATAGTTATGACATATAGTATCTGTCTAGCACTGTACCACTGCATTTGTAACAATATAATAACACATTAAAATTTAATGTTATTTGGTCCAGGATCATGTGCAATCACCTTAATATTTGAAATATATATATTCACACATTATGTACATCTTTGATTACTTATTACTATTATTATTATTTATTTTAGTAATATATTGTTTTATGTTGTACTGACTGGAAGGAGATGCTCAAATATAGTACATTGTTGTATGATGACAATAAATCTATCTATCTATCTATCTATCTATCTATCTATCTATCTATCTATCTATCTATCTATCTATCTATCTATCTATCTATCTATCTATCTATCTATCTATCTATCTATCTATCTATCTATCTATCTATCTATCTATCTATCTATCTATCTATCTATCAAACCTTGCAGCTCATGTTGAAAGAAAGAAAAAAGAAAGAAAGAAAGAAAGAAAGAGAAAGAAAAAGAAAGAAAGAAAGAAAGAAAGAAAGAAAGAAAGAAAGAAAGGAGAAAAAAGGGAAAAAAGAAAGAAAGAAGGAAAAGAAAGAAAAAACAAAGAAAGAAAGATAGAAAAAAGAAAGAAAGAAAGAAAAAACAAAGAAAGAAAAAAGAAAGAAAGGAAAGAAGAAAGAAAAAAAGAAAAATGAAAGAAAGAAAAAAAGAAAGAAAGAAAGAAAAAAGAAAAAAGAAAGAAAAAAAGAAAAAAGAAAGAAAGAAAGAAAAAAAGAAAGAAAAAAAGAAAAAAAGAAAAAAGAAAGAAAGAAAGAAAGAAAGAAAGAAAGAAAGAAAGAAAGAAAGAAAGAAAGAAAGAAAGAAAGAAAGAAAGAAAGAAAGAAAGAAAGAAAGAAAGAAAGAAAAAAGAAAGAAAGAAAGAAAAAAAGAAAGAAAGGTATTATAATGGATGTAAAAACATAGCACCATCAGACAACAGAAGGATAGAAAAGTTCCAGATGTAACAGCGGTGTTTGTATGTTTGTAACTCACATCCGACAGGTCAAAGGTTCCATTGGTCCAGAGGACGATAGAAAGGATAGTGAAGACAATTTTCATGAGAGCAAATTGGTAGGAGCCAAGTTTAAGTAGAAAGAGCATCCGCCTGGAGGTGAAGCAGAGGAAACATTCATGTAAACCGGTAATGATGTTAAATGATCTGAGTCCTCTAGGATATTTTAAAGTTTATTCTGCAGTCTGCTGGGGTCCACTCTGTCCACTGTCTTTCCTGGATTGTTTCTCCAGGGTCTTTTAGTTTATCTATAATGGCTTTGGGTTTGTATATTTTACTTTTACACAGATTCAGTTTCACTCATGCTCAGATACTGTAAGTATAGTTTCTCAGATATTTTTTATTTATTGTTGTCAAAGATACTTATTACTCCACTTTTGTATTTTTTTTTTGTTATTATTAGACTGTTAAATACTTTCCAAATCCTTCATATATTTACCCTTGTTTTGCTGTAATACAGGGGTATCAAAGTCATTTTAATTCAGATTAAACCAAATTTAATCTGAAGTGAGCTGCTAAAATAATAATATAATACATAAATAATGCCAAGTCCAAATTTTGCTTTACATTTAAGAGCAAAAAGAAAGTCAAATTATGTGATGTCCTTTAAAATTAATGTTTGTGAAAATGTAATAATCATTATATATTATAATTATTCATTGAATAAACTACCACTAAGAGGTATTAAACTCTATTTATCTCTTGCTTATACTTATATAAACTATAGGTTTTCCTTCTTCCTCAGTTACCCAAAGTCCATTGGCAGTATTAACTTGAAACAAAGCCAAAAGTCTTAACTAAAACTCTCTGTACAGTGTGTGATGTGTGGGCCCCTCTGTCTGAGGTGAATGGCCGGGATGGCATTCAACCTGCACTGACACAACTCAAGTGTACATCCAGTCTGACTGCAGTATCGTATTGGCGATGGAACATCAGGTTATATCGTAGTTAAAGAGGCCCAAAAACTACATCAAAGCGCTGAACTTTCTCCCAGACCGTTTACACAACATATGGTGATGATTGTCACGGGTAACGCTCTGGATCTGCATTTCATTAGGTGTGCAATATGCTACAGTCAGTGCCTCAGTTATGCAGGGATTGCTCAATGTGAAACTAAAAGTCTAACAGTTAAAGACGATCTTAACCCATAAAGACCCAAATATATAAAAAAAAATCTACTGATCTAAACTGTTTAATAACTTCAGAGCAAGTAAATGTATTAATACATGTAAATAATTGGTGTAAAATACAGTTTTTCATCTTTTAATAGTCATCAGATAAGACCTATTTGGACGTTCAGAGGTTCTGTATTGAATATTGAAACACTATGGTATACTACAACAGTGATCAATCCATGATGTGTGATCAATGACAGTGAGACACACTGGGTTTATGGTCAGTTAATGATAGATTTTATTTAAAAAGTCACTTTTTTTTCCTCAAGATTTCTTTGTTATTGGTATGATAACCCTCAAATGAAATCTCAGCAAGATGATTAACGTAAATGATTAGTAAATAGAAAAAAGTAAATATAGGAAAATACCAGATGTTTGAACTGAAAACAATGCAAAATTAAAGTATTATATTGTGATAAATGGTGATATATCATTTAAAAAGAGTTAAACTGAGAAAAAATATTAACTTGGAAATCAGCATAAAATGAACTCTGGGTCTTTATGGGTTAAAAATGAACAGTTAGAATCACTTTTTTTTGTATGTTTCTTCATTTTGACTGATGATCTCACTGTTATAATCATAATATAATCTTACACCAAAACTCAGATTTCTATTCAGTCTGATTAAAAACAGCATCTAATTCCACATACGCTCCATTGGGACCTCCATGTTTCTGTTATCAGGCGACAGATCTGACTGTAAAGACATTGTCTGGAACTAGTTTTGTTTTCATTTGTTTATTGTGATCTACAATACTCGCTGACTGTATGAGTTTACCGTGTGATAGCCACATGCGGTAGGCAGAGGCAGCAGCAGCAGCACGGTCCTGTACTGATCTTCAGTTTATGTTTCCCCGCTCGCTGTAGGAAGGCCTCATCGCCACCCAACTCCTCCACCATCATGATGAGGAACTTAAATACCACAATGGCAAAGTAGCTGGAGACGACAAAAGGAGGAGGAATGGGTTAAATCATGGGAATTTAGAAACCAGGGAAATAAAGTTAATGAGATGGCACAAACAAGAGCAAGACAAAGAGAAGGGATTACCACATAGATGAAAAAAAAAATGGACTGAAAGAGAGGAGAGGGGGGGGGGGACCCAGAGCCTTGCACACAAATTACATAACAGTATCACTGTTTTCTATAAAACTCTGTGTAGGTTGTGAATGTTCATATTTCTCCTCTGTGATTTTGCACCACAGGGTTCAGTGAGTGAAAACAACACACTGAGGAAAAGAAAGCACAAGAGAGGGAAGCAGTGTGGGAGGGAGGGGGGGGGTTGTGTTTTTTTAATGGCTGAAGGTGTGTTTATTATGTCAATATAAAAAAATAAATAAATAAATAAATAAAGCACAGTGGACCAATCAGGAGATCTTAAATGTGTACTAGAACTGCACAATATATTGTTTGAGCATCGACATGCATTGTGGATCAGTTAAAGGAGTTAATCTGTGGAACAACTGGAGTGAAGAACAAAAGTTTAAACAGGTTTTTATAAACCACATTCTAAGTGGATACAGGAAACAAATGGAAATACGAATTTCTAGCAAGGAACAGGGTTTTTTTTTTGTTTGTTTCCTGATGCACTCTTTTCTTTACTCTCTTTTCTCTCTTTACTTACTCTCTGACTGAGTTATACAAAGGGGTAGGACTAGATAAGTTTTATTAACTTCATCCTACACCCTTTAGAATAAGGTATAGTTATCTAGGATGTTAAAGAGGTGTCGTTTTCATTTCTGCTTAAATACTTTGTATGTTTTACTTATTTTGTTTTACCTGTTCGAATAAACAAATAAATGAAATGACATAGCAATGTTCATGTGTGCAATAGTCACATCGCACGTCCTGCAATTGTTTTAAAAGTATTTTTATTTCTTTATATATATTTGTGTTTTTATTTATTTATTTATTTATATTCATTTATTTTTCTTATATTTATTATTACTATATCATTATATGTATATATAAAATGTATGTATTTATTTTTCATTTATTTATTATTATTATTATTATTATTATTATTATTATTATTATTATTATTTGTATTTATTGATCTTTTTCTCTTTTTTATTTATTTGTCTTTTTTCTTTATTTTTCAATTTCAAGTTTTTATTCATTAAATTTTTTTTAATCATTCATTTTATTGAATTATTTCAGTTACAAGAAGGGTGACACTGAAACGTATGTTCTGTGTCGACTGTTAATCTGTTTGACCTGTTTTAGTCGGGGCCACACAACTGTTATATACTCCTGAGGATTTTTTTCATATCGCAATATATGTTTTTTCTAATATCGTGCAGCCCTAATCTGTACCATGATTAAAACTCACAATAAAAATATCTGAAAGACAAGAGGGAGAGAAGCAGAGGAAGACAAACCCACCAGGCTGAGGTCATGTCAGTAATCATAGTGGCTCTGGGGATCCACATCCCCAAACACGACATGGTGGCTATCACCTGGAAATCAACAGAGAAAATGTCAAACAACATGAATACAGTAACAAGGAATTAAAGCACAGCCTGAATTAAAAAAAAGTTGTCAACTGGATTTAACTTGGAAAAAAATTGTTTTCCCTGGATTCTGACTGTAAGGATTAATATGTTCCTGTACTTTAACTTTCTTAACTTTTCAATTCTTAAGCCACCATCAGTCTATAAAAATCAAGGTCATGTGTTCCTGGTTTAACCTGTTATGGGTGCATCAGGGATTACCCATCATGCCTAGTGCAGGGTGTCTGCAGGTCATTAAAGAGCATTAAAAGTCATTAAATAGATTTTATGAACATTAGGGCCTTATATGGTGTTAAAAAGCATTACATTTGATGTCTAGCGGCATTACAAAATGTACTGCACTTCAAACGCAAAAGACATTTCATTGATAATGTTTGAGATTATGTAAAGTTTTAAGGGTGTTCAAATGGTTTTCACCTACTGAATAAAACTGTATCTGAATTTGGACATGGGCATTCCATTTGTTTATTAAATTAGATCTGCTGATACCTGCAGAAACCTTACATTTTGATGTAGGGTTGCTCAAGTTGGTCAGGTCTATATTTGGGAATTATGTGTCCAAAAAATAACTGAACTAATGTGTATCATAACAAAAACATAATAAAAATTAAATGAATGTCAGAGTGTGGGGCTGAGTATATGATGCCAAATTCTTCCAACAGTGTGGCTCTTACCGGTGCTGCTCCATTCACCCAGATGATTATACTCTTCTTATGGGCTGGAACTTTCTTATAGATGTAGATACACTCTTCTATGAAGACCAGCATGGACACTGTTGCCATAAAGGTGAGCAGCGAGTATAGGATGATACCAAAGATGTCCAACTCTGTAGAGAACAAAAGGAAGTAAAGGAAGTAAAATTAAAGCACAGTGGCAGAAAAAAAGATTTTGGACACCCCATGCATTTGTGATGTATTGCATTAAAAATCATTATTAAAAGGGATTATTCAAAGTAAAATTTATTTTAGCAAATGTTTAGATGATTGGGAGTACATATATAGTTGACATCAAAATCACACCATTTGGACGTAACATACATTAAGAAATTTCGATTTTCCCGTTTTGAGCCAAACTATGTTAGCATGGAAGTGATTAAGGCGTGTCTTTTTGCTGACAAAACATTATTTTTAAACCTCTTCTAAAGTTTTAAACAACATCACACTTCCGTGGTAGTAAGTACAGGGTCCCTAAAAGCAAACCGAAGTGTCCTGATGTCTTCATGTCGTCTGATATTATGTCCAAAGTTTCTTATGTCAAGCCAGTACCTTTCCAGATGTAGAAGACATCTTTAGGAGGAAGTCAGAAATAATTGATTGTTGAGTGCAGTTACACACTCTGGAAATTCATGATTTGTTGCATTCTTTTTTAAAAACATAGCCCAGTATTTCATTAGAAATTGAAATTAAACTGTATGCAACAGCAAAGTTAAGCCTACTAACAGGTTGTTGCTTTAAAAAAAAGAATGCAACGAAATCATGAATGTCCAGAGCGTCTAACTCTGCACTCAGTGATCGACTATTATGGACTTCCTCCTAAAGACGGCTTCTGCATCTGGACAGGTACTGGCTGTAGATCAGTAACTCTGGACACACTAGCTCAGGGGTCTCCAACCTGTTCCACAAAGGGCCGGTGTGGCTGCAGGTTTTTGTTCCAACCAACCAAGAGTTCACAGTTTGACCAATTAACTCTCTGAAGACTGAGATCAGTTGATTAATTGATTGACATCTGATGTGTTGCTGTTTGGTTGGAACAAAAACCTGCAGCCACACAGGCCCTTTGTGGAACAGGTTGGAGACCCCTGCACTAGCTGATGACATGAAGACCCCAGGACACTTGGGTTTGCCTTTAGGGACCCTCTACTTACTACCATGTAAGTGTGATGTTGGTTAGAACTCTAGAAGAGGTCTAAAAAGATTTTTTTGTGCCGGTGAAAAGACATGCCCTAATCCAGGGGTGTCAAACTCCAGTCCTAGAGGGCCAGTGTCCTGCATGTTTTAATGATTTCCCTCTTCCATGTGATTCAGTTTAACCCTTTAATTCCTGAGATTTTAGCAATCAAAATGAGCAACAACAAAAAAACAAAAATTAATAATAAACTAACAAAATAATTGGTAACATGAGCAAAGTAAAACCCAAATGGCAGAAAACCAAAGAAAAATAATGACATAAAAAAAAAAATTAGAAAAATAAACAAAATCAGCAACAAAATTAACAAAAAACTAATACATATTTACAAAATGAAAAAATAATGGGGAAAATTGGGGAAAAAGGCTGTTTACATCCACAAAACTAAAAGGAAAATGGTAGAATTTTTCTGAATATTTAAACTAAATCATCCATTCAGAATGCATCAGCACTTACACTTAAAGAGTTAATAATCAGCTCCTCATCAGTTCTGCAGAAGACTGATAATGATGCAATGGGCTTCAGGTGTAATGGAAGAGGAGAACATTTAAAACATGCAGGACACAGGCCCTTGAGGACTGCAGTTTGACACCCCTGCCCTAATCACTTCCATGTTAACACAGTTTGGCTCAAAAACGGTAAAATCAACGTTTCTCAATGTACATTTGAATGGTATGATTTTGACGTCAACTATATGTATGTACTCCCAATCATCTAAAAATTGAGCTAAAATTAATTTTACTTCAGATAATTCCTATAAGTCATTAAAATCTGCCAAGTATTGTTCCCTTCTCCAAACCCACATGGTCTCTTCTACACATGCTCAGTTCTGTCTGAGTCAAAACTGAACGTTTCAGCAGAAAAACATCCAGAACATAATGTACTGAAACTGTCAATAATTTAGTTTTGGTATTTTGTTTTCTTATACATAAACAAAAACAAACAGAAAAATAATAATAATTTTCCATCTCTTTGTCTGATGCAGCCACATCTTTTCAAATATAAAAAGTATTTTTCTGAAAATATGTCGGGGATAATATTTGAAACTTATGTAGAACTTTAAGAAAACTTTTTTTTTTTTCCACTACTATAGCTGAGCTGATTGACACGATGATCTTATTCTTCTTCTGATGAAACAATCATAGATGGAAAAACACGGCTGATTAATGGTTCAAAGTAAATTTGATATGCACCTGGGCATGTTTGTGCTCATGTCTGAGGGGAATTGGCAGCGTATCATTTCAAGGAAAGCTTTGAGGATGTTATCAGTGAACTCATCCATTCAGGAGTTCAGTATTCAAACCAATGAGGAGTGATGATAAAGCTGGTACTGCATCCAGCATGTTAACAAAGAAAGGGGAAGGGGAGGTTGAGTTAATGGTTTCAACATGTGTTTCTTATATATATATATATATATATATAACAGTTATTGTGCAACCGCGTCATTTATTTTCTGGCATTCTGAGTCATTAGTGGTCAAACGTTCAGATTTTGGCAACTCACCACAGGTGGTCAGAGACTATTTAACAACCACTTTTATTTACTGTTCAGGTTAAAACTTCAAGGTCAAACTTGCTGTCTGGCTCTACTTTCACTAAATCAATCTTTCAGTCCATCTGTAAATGTTCATTGTTTGCAATCGGCCTCAGCTCACCTCACCTGGACTATTCTTCCTGTGAATTTTTAGAAAGAATGGAACATTTTGGAGATGGAACAGACATGCAACATAAAAAACCATGACAAGTACAAAGTGAAACATATTCCTATTGATAAAATGGCCAAAAAAAGATGTAAAATATACTGTATAATCACTGTCATTATGGAGGAATCTGGATTCTATTTAATAACTGATCACTAGAAATTATTATAATGCCTAAAATAGTGGTTCCCAAAGACCTCATTTTAAATCAGCATAAATTTCACATTCGAAACAAGAGAGATTTTTTGGATTAGTTATTGATCATGTAATAGTATTTTAGTAGTTTGCAACATAGTTTACTATATTATAAATAATGTTAAGGTTAGATCACATTTAGGAACATTAAATTACATTTATTACATTTGGGGGTGGCCATGGCTCAGTTGGTAGAGCGGGTCATGTAATAACTGTAGGGTTGGTGGTTCGAAAAAAAGTGAAATGGATGATCCAGGATTAATATGTGACGTTCTAAGAATACCACCATCATCCCAGTAAAACTATATTTCTTAACAATGAGTAAAAAGGGAGGTATCAAATGTTCTGTGTGAACAAATAACTGCAATGTTCCTCAGGTGCAAATCAATGTTGCCCAATATTTACTAGGCATGTCTGTACTTTCAGAGTGAAGTCAGTGGCTTCGGCAGGGTCCAAGGGGAACGCCACTTTAGAACGTGACTGCACTTGTAGAGGATGTGGATACGGTCTAGGATTAGATTAGTACAGTTAAGAATTTAATCATCTAACAACAAGACAGATGTAAAATCTCAGCTGTCATCACCAAATACCTTTTACAAATAGCCAATTTAAAGGGCTATAATAATAATAATAATAATAATAATAATAATAATAATAATAATAATAATAATTGAAGAAAATGGAATTTAAGGTCAACAGTTATCAAAAATACAGTGGTGGTCAAAAGTTTACATACACTATTAAAGAACATAATGTCATAGCCGTCTTGAGTTTCCAATAATTCCTACAACTCTTATTTTTCTGTGAGAGTGATTGAAACACACACTTTTTTATTACAAGAAATATTCATGTAGTTTGGTTCTTTTATTCATTTATGATGGAGCTACTAAACATGTGATCAAATCTACTGGGTCAAAAATATACATACAGCAGTAAGAATTATTAAGTTTACTGAACTGCATTGATTCCGTCCAGAGGAGTGGTCAAAGATTGAATCAGAAGCTTGTGGATGGATATTGAAAGCATCTTATTACAGTGAAAACGGCCAAAGGACATGTTACTAAATATTAGCTTTGCTGTATGTATATTTTTGAACTAGTAGATTCGGTCAGATTTTTAATAGATCCATAATAAATTCATAAAAGAACCAAACTTCATGAATGTTTTTTGTGTGTTTTTTTGTGTGTGTTTCTATCACAGAAAAATAAGAGTTGTAGGAATTATTGGAAACTCAAGACAGTCATGACATTATGTTCTTTACAGGTGTATGTAAACTTTTGACCACGACTGTATAATCAGTCAAAAACTGAAATTTGGCAGAAAAAGTTACTCATCAATGCCCATCATTATCATCATCATCATCATCATCATCATCTTCCTTCTTGTCTCACTATCTCATCATTTATACAGTTTACACAGATCAGTTCATCAGCCAATCAGTTAACAGTAAAATCATTTTTCTATTTGCTAAAGATCTAATCTCATAAATGCCACCTAAGTCAAACTTAAACATATCACAATTTGTTTTAATTTACTTCTGTGTGTTGTTGCATGTTGAAAGTAGCAGAGAAATTGACAAAGAATCCTCACGTGATATTGCACATCTGTTATTTATTGCATTTTTTTTTTTTTTTTTTTTTTACTGTACTGTACTTTTACTGTACTGAACACACAGTATTTTTACACTTCTTTTCTATATATGATGTACATAGTCTTGGTATACACATTCTTTCATAGTTTTTGTACTTTTATCTAGCCAACACATAATGACAATAATAAATCTTAGATCTTATGTGGTTTTAAAAAAAAAGTTAACCCCTTAATGCCTACTGCCACTAATATGCAACATACCAAGAAATCAATCTATTGTATGTGCTACAAACAAATTATCTCCACTTAATTTTGAAATTTACTTTATTTTATATACTTATATTTAAATTCAGATGTTGAGGGGTTATGTGCTGTGACCAAAGACATGGATTTTGTTTTTTATCAAAGATATGGATGATTAATATCTGACTATATGACCTGAAAACAAAACCTGAGCTTTAACAGTAATAGTAAATATGAACCCATTAGGCAAAGCAATGGGTTACCCCTTTTTTTTATCAGAGGTTGTAAAAGTACTCACATTCTGTACTAAAGTAGAAGTACAGCTACTTGTGTGGAAGAAAAATACTCTGGTGAAAGTAGAAGTACTGATTCAACTTGACTGAAGTAAAAGCAAAAAAAAAAGTGCAATTTCTAAATTGTAATGAAGTAAAAAAAAAAAAAAAGGAAAATACTTATTCAACAAGGAAAAATCGTAAAGTTTTCAAAAGTATCCAAAAATAAAGCCCTTAAAAGTGACTTACTCTGTAGAAAATGGGTCACAGTACTTAAGTTTTGTGGGTATGGACATGAAATTTTGAAAAAATGTGGGAAAAAAAGTTATAATTGAGATAAAGTCATCATTTGGAGATTTTAAAAAAAAGCTGAATTGTGAGCCAAAACATCACAATTGTGAGATAAAAAAGTCAAAATTATGAAATAAAAGTCAAAATTATTAAATAAAAAGTAAAAAATGTGAGATAAAAAGTCAAAGTGATCAAATCAAAGTTACAATTATGACATAGAAAGTCACAATGTCTCTCCTTTACTGACTTTACCTCTAAAATTACTGAGTATTTTTCATACCATCATCTGTTTAGTTAAAAAAAAAAGGCATTTTCTGAGAATGTAAGTGAGTATAAAGTATAGATATTTATTCAAAAATGTAGGGAGTAAAAGTAAAAAGTTTCCAGAAAAAGAAATACTCAAGTAAAGTACAGATACATAAAAAAATGTAAAACTACTTAAGTACAGAACAGTAATGAAGTACTTATACTTAGTTACTTCCCACTTCTATGTTCTATTGTGTTATAACGTGTTTACAACCTAATAAACAAAAGCATATAACATAAGCATTGTATTATTTATTAATTTCTGCATGTTTTTTTTATTCATACATCTATTTCTGTGTTTAATTATGTTATTTTTGTCCTTCATAGTTAGTGAAAAGAAAATGTAGCATCAGAAAAAGTGAAGCACAATCTTTCCTTCTGTACAAACACACCGAAGAGGATTAAGTGAATGCTTTACATCCATTAAAAACAACAGGCAGGACTTCCATAAATACACACACTGGATACTAAACCTACTTTACAGCTTCTACTCACTGACTATGATGTCGATGGCGAGGGGAGGTTGTTGTCTGCAGCTCGGGTCCATAGTTCGGTTGGTTCCATTCATCTTGGCCCGATGTCTGCGATCACAAATGTCAGGAATGCCCAAAAATAAAAGTCCCGTTAAGTGGATGGAGCTCAGGGATGCGTGTATTCAAAGACGCGCTGTGCGTAAAACCCTGTCCTCTCCTGTCTCCAAAGGAGTGTCCTCCACCCTAGAGTTTCAGGGGGACGACTTATAGTCTCCAAACTGACTGAAAACACTTGTTGTAATCGCTAGACCCTCCTCTTTTTATTCGTAATTGGACAGTGGGTGCCCACGTCTGTTTAATTGACGTAATAACGTAGATGAAAGCAGTCACGCCTCTATAAGTGAATAATCAGAATCATTTTACTGTCATTGTCCTATTGAACACAACGACATTTAAAACAGAGCAACTGTCGTTAAAACACTGCAACACACAGAAAAAATAAAGAATTTAGTGCGAGAAACATAGTTAAAAAAAAATATACAGAAAAAATAAAAAATGTACAGTACAAAATAAAATAAAAAATAAATAAATAAATAAATTTATATATATATATATATATATATATATATATATATATATATATATATATATATATATATATATATATATATATATATACAAACATGTGAATTTAGCATAGATAATTGTCACAATGGAAAAGGTATTGTAATAATAATCCGAGAAAGCACCAGCTGCCTATTCCTATCTTTATCGTTCATTTTAATTTATTTTTTAAAATTGAAATAATTTTAAAATGTTATAATTATGATTATATATATATTTATAATTTTTTTTAAATTAGTGATTGTATTCATTCATTTTTACGTTTTTGTTTTCTTTATTTAATCTAATTTAAATGTTTTATTGTTTTTTATTTTATATACGTTTAAATTCCTTTTAAAAACTCATTTATTCAAGATTGATTTTAATGTTTGATTGCTTTTATTCTGTCTGTTTTAATTTGTGATTGCTCTGTTTTCTATTGTTTGTTTTTATTGTAGTTGGACACTTCATAGAATCGCTACTGGATTACAAACTTGGTCCCCATGACAGATGTAAATGAAAATATGTGTGTGTTTGTTTGTATTCCTCTCTTTCCAGGGACACTGATATGTTTACCCAGTCACAACAACATGGGAACTTCTGACACTATGGGGGTCAAAATTCAGGTCCCCATTAGGGTTAAATATAAATAAAGATCCTCGCTAATAAAATAGAAATGATGTAACCCTATAAATACTATTATTATTAATTAATAAAACTATTTATTTTTCTGTATTTTTAACATTTATTCATTCTTTATTATATTTGTTCATTTCTTTACTTATTTTTTTTAAAAGTATTCATTAATTTTCATTTGTTACATATAAATATAGTACAATTTTCTAATTATTTATTTATTTGATTATATTACACAAAAAGACAGTCACCCAACTGTTAACAAACAAAACACCAAAGTTAAACACAAAACTAGACAAAAGACCAGGTATCTAAAACTCTTCTAAACAACATGAGTTTCCATTACAAGTTTTTCACAAAACAATATTCCTAAAATTTTGACAAACTATATTTGCACTTTGACCGTGTCTCCATTGACAGTTGTTCTAGGCAGAAGCCTCGTAATTCACTCAAATATCCATGCTGGAAAACGGATGCCCAAAACCTGCTGCGTCTTTGTGTTGCTATGGTTACCTGCTTATGATTACCTCCATCTCCTCCTCTGTCCATGTGTTTCACACAATTTTCACTCCGAGAGAAGTGATCATGTGACCATGTACATCACTTCCTGTGACATATAATTGTGGAAAAAGTGTTTCCATTGCTCTTTTGCGATATATTAGATAAAACACTTCATAAAAACTTTTTATCGAGATTTGAGTGTTTTTCCATTACCAGTTTTTTTATATCACTATTTATAGTACAAATTTCCAAGGGTAATTGAAATGTAGCTAACAGACTGACTTGGTTTTCTGTTTAAATAAGATCAACTAGCAATGGACAAGGAGAAAAACACCTACTATACACACACACACACACACACACACACATAAGGGCGGGGATACAACCAGACACAGGTGACACACATCAGGACAAAGGACAATCAGCCCACGTGGGGAAACAAGGGTAAAGATCAGACTAGACACAGGACAGAACACAAGAGGAAATCTATTAAAAGAAACAGGGAGTGACAGACAAACATAGAAAGAAAACACTAAATAATACATTATATGTTCCTTGATATGATAAAAGTATTGATTTATTCCAAATTAACCCTATAAATGTTGAATATACTGACCTTTAACTGCCTCTTCTCAGCCAGCATATCTACATGGACCCCAAAAGGGTCACATTTGGGCTGCATATAAGGGTCCCAAGTGGGTTTATCCACAGTTTCCATGGTGACCCCCCCCCCCTCCATATCAGCATCACAATCAGAATCTCTTTGTTATGTATAATGTAATCATTGGGGATTTTATGTTTATCTGTCTGTTTGTTGACCAGATATGTCAAAAACTTATGAATGGATTTCCCAAAAAAATTCTGAAATTGTTGATACTGATACAAGGAACAAATGTTCATCATCATCATCATCATCATCATCATCATCATCATCATCATCATCATCATCATCATCATCATTTTATTTGTTGTGGCCTCTCAGCAGTCATGATAAAACAGCACAATAACATAAAACAACATCACTATTGCACAGGTCCATAATTTAAATAAATATATTAAAACTGTATAAATAAGAGAGTAAAATAAATTAAAACTACATCTGAACATTGATAATCTTAACAGATGTAGGGATAAAAGTGGGTTTAAAATGGTTGATTCTGCAGCGGGGCTAAGGGCCAATTCCATTTCCTCCCTGAACCCTCAATAGTCGCCCTCAAAACTAAGTGTAAAGTGTTATTTGTGACATGGAAATGGGACACCTCTTAAATGTTGGCCCTGAAATTAATCAGGGCCCAGGTTGTCTCTATTGTCCCTAAAATGAAAGTACAAAGTAAAATCACCAGTGTTAATATAAGACTGAAAGAGTTCATGTTAACACTACCTCAGTATGGTCCCCATTTATAGAGTGTAAAATTTACACTGAACCTACAATTACATTTCCACAATCAACACACAATGACACTAGTAAGAGTTAATATTTTAGACTACATTACAGTAACTAGTAAGTTCTGCACTTTGTGATAAGTAACACTTATAGAGTTATTCACATTCAACACTGAAGAGTTAAATTAACACAGTTTTTTTCGATGTGAGGAACATGGTGATGCCTGTCAGTCGGTGGGTGGGGATTTTCAGAGTGATTATTTTTTAACATTGAAAGGTATCTTGCTCTCATCGGTGTTGAATTAACTCTGAGAGACTCAAATTACTTTAACACAGGGTTAAAAAAAAAACTCTTTTAACTCCAGTTGTTTTCACCAACACTGGAGGTTATTTTGTTAAATTTTACTCTGTCCATTGTTGAAATAACTGCAAAAGAGTTAAAAATACTTTGACACTGCATTTTTTTTACACTGACAATTTTACTGTTTGCTCTGGATTCCACAACATACCCCATAATCTGTGTTCATGTACTGTTAGAATAGTGAGAAAATTACTTTAACTTACAGAAAAGTAATTTACAATGGGACTGAGGATGGAGGAGGGGCAAGTTTAAAGCAGCTGGTATGTGTGTGTGTGTGTGTGTGTGTGTGTGGGTGGGGAGGGGGGGGGGACACAGGCACTCACATCACATGCCCACCGTTTCCATAGAAACATGTGCAGGGGTATCGTCATGTGAGACGTTTGCTGCAAATCTCTCTGCACTCTTGGCTTCGCTGGAAGAAGTACAGAGTACATGTAAAAGAGTACAGGAAGTTTTTACAAATATACAAACAGTCAACATTTTACCAAAACTTTTTATGCTTTAACCAGAGGTGGAAGTAACTAAGTAGAAGTACTTATTTTACTGTACTTAAATACAGTTTTTAAGTATCTGTACTTTACTTGAGTATGTATTTTTCTGGCAACTTTTTACTTTTTACTATTTTTGTATAAATATCTGTACTTTATACTCTTTACATTAACAGAATAGACTCTTTACTTTTTCAAACTAGACAAATGTGACAGTATGAAAGACAGTATGATGTCGTAAATCAGAAATTGTGACTTACCATATCATAATTTTAACTTTTTATCTCATAATTATTTTTTTCTTATCATAATTTGGATTTATCTCATAATTTAGATTTTTTTAATCTCATAATTATGCTTTTTTTTAATGTCTTTTTTATGACTTTTTAATGTTTCCTAAATGTCCTGTGTGTCATGACCCAATAAAATACATCATCTACACAGTAATTCACTTTTAAATGCTTTATTTTTGGATATTTTTTCAGCTCCTGCTAAAATAAGTATTTTTTCATCCATAGCAAAAACAAATGCAGTTTTACTTTTTACCTTAATTACAAATGAGAAGTTGTAGTTGTTGTTTTTTTTTTTTTTTTTTAAGTAAAGGAGTTGAATCCGTACTTCTACTTTTACCAGAGTATTTTTCCACATCCCTAACCGTACGTCTACTTCAGTACAGAATGTGAGTAATTTGACCACCTCTGGTTTTAACAGTACTTCAAGTTGATTTTTTCTATTTTTTTCCTAGGTTTGCTTGCCTCTTCATGTCTTCTTTGTCTTCCAGAAAGTAAGAAAGTATTTATTTTTGTACACCTACAGCTAAGATCAGTTTGTCCTGGACCTGCATGCATAGACACGTATCTGGCATGATTAACAAATAAAAGTGGAGTTGCAAAAAAACCTCAGACATATGCTCATATATAGTCATAAAACCCTCATCATCACCTCAGTGCTTTATGTGTTCACCTGTGTTACTCAGTAAAGTCCACTTTTGCATGATTTATGACTCATCCATCAAACCTGAGTCACACCCTTCTGATTGTGTTGCTTCAGGACAGATTTTGAGCTTATTGTTCTATAACACTGACTTTACTTTGGAAAACTCAAGAAACATATTGCCTTAAAATTATTATTATTAAAATTGAATTAACCTAAAATTAAAAAGTAAACTATCTTAAAATGTTTAAGTGTGTAACAGTTTTAGGTTTTATACACATACACCCATACATATATACATACACACACATATACACATAACAATCAACACTATTTACATCATCATTACAGACTTCCTCTTTCATAAACTTGTTTAGGAAAAAAAACCTATACAGATTTATCCATTTATTTCTGTATCCAGACTGTTCCACAGAGCCACCCCACAGCTCGACATGCACATATCTTTCCTTGTAGTTGGAAAATATGTCCTATAAAGACATTATTACCTCTGCAAATGAGGTTATTGTTTTACTTCTTATTTGTTTGTCTGTTTGTTTGTCAGTAAGATAACTCAAAAAGTCATGGGTGGATTTTGATTAAACTTTCTGAGATGATTAATAATGCGTCAAGGAAGAAGCCACTAAATTTGGAGCGATAAAGGTCAAAGGTCAAGGTCACAGTGAAGGTCAACAATTAAAACACATAAGTGGTGATAACTCAGAATCCAGACCAGATAGTATCAGGTGTTTTTTTTTTTTTTCATTCACTTCGTCTTACCTTCAGACATCAGATGAGATAACACTGACAGGCTCCATGACATCTTGTTTTGACGAATGGTATATTTGTAACATTCATGGCCTTTACCTTGAAGCAGGGTTATTAAATATATTTTGTTAAATCCGACAATATCTTCTGCTTCATATTTAACGTTAGATCTAACATGTGAAATTTGGTCATTGTGCGACGTCGCATAACATTAGAGTGACGTCTTAAATGGTCAAATATTGAAATTGACATATCTCAAAAACAGGACAGAGGATGTCTTTGAATTTAAAGAAAAACAAACCTATACTTTTTTTTAAAACTATGCTTCTTCACACTCCTTTTCCAATATTGTATGTTTAAGTGTCTGTTTGTTTTTGTATATTTCTTTCTTTATTTTTTTATAATTTTTGTTTTGACATTCATATTCGAATAAAATCCATCAAAAAAAAAAAAACCTCTAAGGGATTGCTAATGACTGATAAAATAAATCATGAATGAACACAGAACACTAGTTTATAAATAAGTTACAAACATCCATCTTGGAGTGTTCTAGTTATAATTGTTTTATAGTTTTGACCCACTTCAGATCAAATATAGTGTGAACTATAATGACTTTCTGTGAAGTAAAGGTGTTAAATGTTGATAAGATAACAGCAAACCAAAACTTCCTTATTCACAGCTTTAAGTCTTACACAGTATCATGGTTTCAGAGTGGCTCCACTTCCAACTAGCACTGCTTTGACAGCCTGGGAGTTCTATTGGAGGGATGAGCATCCTTCTAATCAAAGACATTTCCTCATTTGATTGCTTTGATCATGGCGATGGGGATCACTGTCCAAAAACACATCAGTCCAAATTTTCCATATGTGTTCAATTAATTAGAGCTCTGCAGCTTGTGACTTGTATCATTTTCCTACTTATCATCATCATCATCATCATACTGAGGTCATTAACTTCCTGGACAAGAACACCTCCATCATATGTAACTCGTCACCAGCACCCTCTTTCATGTTTGTACAAGCTGATATTTGTCCAAAGTTACTATTTAATAGTGGGGGTTTCCTTTAATGGATTAACTATCTATAGGTCTACAGACAGTGAATGAGGAGTTACATCGGCCTTGCACAGGTCAGAGTTGTTTGGTTTTTAACAAGTAACTATTTATTCTTCCTCAAATAGTGACACCGAGGTCATTACCTTGGGAGGCCTCGTCACGTGGATGTGAACACGCATGAAACAGAAACACAGGGAGCCCCAGTGGACTTGGTTTTGGTTGCTTTATTCCCAATAAAACAGGGTTTTTTTCCCTGTAGAACATCATCTTCAGCACATGTCGGTACCATGTGCTGTACACATGTGCAGGACATATGCAGAGGTTTGGAGGAAACATAAATGAAAGATGACGAACATAAAGTGAATTTAGAGCTGTTGCGTAGATGACCATCACAGACATCACAGGACAGGAAATGGGGGCGGGAGTGTTAGTAGAGATCAAAAGGTTAAAATGTGTAAAATGGGTTTTCTTTCTCTCTTTTTTTTTAGATTAGAGGCTGATTTGAAACTCACCAGATGTCATAGTGCGGCGTTGCTGTGTCACGTCATGTAGGAACAGCAAAAAAAAAAAAAAAAAAAAAAGGCGACACAATACAGAAATTCCTTCATCCTTCACTGACTCCAAATATATATTAACTCAGTATTTTTAATAGCCTTGCCACACTATCTCCATTCATTACATAGGTCTAACCATGCTTCATAGTCAGGGGAGGCGGGGCTAAAAAGTTGTCTTTCAAATCATTTGTATGTTATAGGACGGTACCACAACCAATTAGCATAATCTTTAGGATGACGTAGATAGAGCGCCGGAAAGATCACGGAGGACTCCGGAAATGACGAAACAAAATAGTGGATTATTGAATTTAACGACTGTTGTCACTTCTGTAAAAAGAATGTAAAGATTGCAGAGGTTTCCTCACATTCTTCAGTCATCTTTGATAAAAAGGAAATCGCCACTCAGATGGCAGCCATTTATAGTCGTTGTTGTTCTTCTTCTATGGTTTGTTTCCGGTTGTTTCTCTCTGAATCATTGTAGCGTCACTTTGTTACACCCGCCCCCTAACTCTATACTTCACCGTGATTGGTCGGACAGTTTCAGGGAAATCTAGCCAAAAGTTACATTGGGCGTAACTACTATGGTAGCAAATTACATTTGCTGCTGCAAAGGGGGTTGCGCGGCTAGGCTACATCATTTTAGTTTATTTTCACTAAGTTATTATTTTGTAAATATGTATTCATTTTTGTTAATTTAGTTCCTTATTTTTATATTATTTCTACATTTAATATTGTATTTCAGTATTTTTCTTCACTTTTGTGCCATTTGTGTCTTATTTTATGAATGTTACTTATTATTTTATTGGTTTGTTATACATTTTTGGCTATTATTGTCCATTTTGTTGCTTATTTTATTACTTTTTGACTGAAACTGCTGAAATCTCAGGAGTTAAAGGGTTAAAATTGGATCACAAGCCAAAAATCATTGGGATTTGATGCTGCTTGGGGCGTCTATGTTTTTCCAACCTTGGGGTCAGGACCACATGTGGGGTCGCCTGGAATTTCTAGTAATTGATAAAATTAAAAGCTTACTAATAAAAGACATGACAAACTGAGTCTGACACTGAAGTGCTGTGGTGCTGTTTATCTGTCAAATGTTCTTTCTGCTCACTTTCAGATGCTCCAGCTCTTTTATAATTCACAGTTTGACTGATTGTTTGTTCATTATTAATTGTCAGCCTTGTAAATACAAACTGAAATGATTGTACATATCCTGAACAAGGAAAATAGAAAAATATAGATTAAATGTCATCTAAAACAAATGTCTATTTGAAACATAGTACAGCAAACTATTACATTTTCCATTTCATTTTCATTTATTTTGCAACACAAAGAGCTTACATACAACAGTATCTGACAATACAAAGAATCCCAACAGAATACATGCAAGACCTACAAATTAAATTAATTTGTTCGTGCTCAAAAAGGAGTAGGAAGAAGAAAAAATGTTTTTAATCCCAACCCGAGTTGTCACCAGTAACTTAAAATAATGAAATGTCAATACTTTCCCCTTATTTATAAACTTCAAAATAGAACAATGCACAAATAGAATAGTTAAAAAACTCCTTCAATAGTATTTACATTGTATGTTAACAAAAGAAGAAAAAAAAATACATGTATATATTTACACACATATATACATACACATATACATACATGAATACATAAATGTGCACTGTCCATTCATGATCAAAAACAAATTAATTTTAGAAAAAATACGGCTCCATTTTGAATGTTTGGGGTCACCAGAAATGTATATTAAAATGGGATCAGAAACCCATCTGTTTCAAAATACCTACTCCATCTGATCCACTCCACTCTTGTACTCTGTCCATTTTGTTATCTTAATTGTTAATTCTTGTTTTTAATGTGTAAGTGCTGTATTTTGTTTTTTATTTATTGTTTTAATTGATTATTTGTTTTTTTAATACTGTATGTAAATAGTCTTTGAATGCTCTGAAAAATGCTATATAAATAAAATGTATTACTATTATTATTAATATTACTTCTATTACAAAAAAGTTTGGAAAACACTGTATTAGCTGATGGTACTTAGGGGAGTGTAAACTACTTTGAGTTGAATTAACTTAGAAAATATCCATGTTAGTCCACACTATTTTGAATTAAAACTACTTTTGAAAGTGTTAAATCATACACACACTGACAGAATAATAGTTGCTCTCGAGATGTTGACGGAATTGAAAGTAAAATTAGTAAAAGCGTACGATAAATGCATTCCATGAGACCACAACTGGGAAAACACAGGATAAGACAAACTTAATTGCATATTTGGTTGTTTGCAATAAATGGAGTGTGGTCTAAACACACACACACACACACACACACACACTCTATCTAAAAGTCAATGCTCTAAACATCTATTTCTTGTGGCTGTATTTTCTCTATTACTTTTTTTGTTTGTCAGCAGAGTTATACTAAAATACTTCCCTTAATGACAGGGTAGGCCAGCACCAACCCATTACATTTTTGAAGTGTTCATAAAAAGGGGTGGGTTCTATTTTTTTGTTTACTTTATTTTTTTGTACCCCCATTCTCACATTACAAAACAAGTATTTGAAAATGTGCTCTGCTCTGTTGCAGTGAATTTTTACTTAATACACAGAATCTAAATTAAAGTTAGTATGATATTAGGCTGTTTAATCAACTTGTGATTTAATCATTTAACTCCTGAGACTTTAATAGTTCCACAGTGGAAAAAAATAAATATAATAAGCAACAAAATTAACATAAACAGCCAAAGTGGTCAATGAAATGAATACAAATGAATAATATACCAATAAAATGAAAAGTAACATGAACAAAGTAAGATGAACGGACTAAAATTGATGGAAAAAAATGATAAAACAAACAAAATTTAGAAAAACAAACAAAATTAGCAACAAAATATTGTAATTTGGTCCCAGTAATTGTTGTTTTGGCTTATTCTTTTCCTAAATCAGTTGCTTTTTGACACTGGTTTATCTCCATACATTAGTTCCATGAACAAAACTCACTAAAAACAGAGTTAAAAGAAATACAAATAAATAATAATAAAGGAAAATCAGCACAACACCGGAAACAGGAAAAACAAAACCAAAAAAGGGAAAATGGTGTTTAAAAAAAATAAAAAAATAAAAAATCACCAACCCTTTCCAAATGTAGTGGGGTCTGAACTGAGCATGCTCAGATGTCTACAGAGAGAACAAGGTCTATTCTATCAGCATAACTGGAAATTTCACTTACTGAGCAAATGGTTGATTTATTCTGAATATTTAAACTAAACCATTCATTCAGAACCTGTCAACTCGAGGGTCAAGGGTCAGAGGTTAAAAGGGTTAACTGAGAAAGTCAGCAGAAACAGACTGGAGGTTTAGAAAACACTTATTTATTTCTTATTTTCACGTTAATTGTGTAGAGGCATGTACTTCATTCACAAAATAGAAACAGTAAAATTAATCAAGACAAGAAAAATATAAATGTGGTTTTCTTCTTACATTATCTATATATATATATATATATATATATATATATATATATATACTGTAAAATAGGACATAGTAACAAAAAGAAAAAGGTACCAATAAGCAAATTATAACAGGCTACATCTGTAACATGAATACAGATGCTGACTGTGTTTCCATATGAAGTTAAAATAATAATAATGATAATAATACTACTACTAATAATAATAATAAATTGAATGAGAAAGAAATGTTCAAATCTTTCCTCCACTTTCACAGGAGTTTGTATGGCTTTATTTATAAAGTTGAAACAGAACAGAGTAAAGCTAATTTAGAACATGACAGACCTATCTATAGTTGAAAAACTCCAAAGTCTGTTTTAACACTGCCTGTTATAATGGTAAAACAAAATTTTAGACAAGTTAGGCGCCATGCTTTAGAGCATTAGTTAGACATTATGTATGTACAGAGACATAAAAATCTCATGGCTGCACAGAAGCATTCCTTCCAAGACAACAAGATTACAAAAAAAATAATTAAAATAAAAAAAAAAAATACACACTCTAAGCTTTACAAAATACACACACACACCCATACACACACTTTAGCCTCTAGGACAAACAGCCCAGAGGGAAGATATAGGCATTTGTAGAAAGACATGATAACAGGGTTTATTTTTTCTGAATTAGTGGCCATAAAATAATGAGCTAGGATATTTTTTCTTTATCCAAATATTCAACAGTACTAAGAGAGTGGGACTGAGGAAACTCACTGTCTATGTGATAAGACCAAAACCTTGGCTTGGTTAACGGTCTGCCGTCACGAAAATACTCCATGTACAGTTACAAATACCCTCTACTTACTAGTTTAAGAGTAATCACAAATAAACCTGGGCTCAAAAGGTCAAACAGGAAAGAGAAGGGATTGGGTTTTTTTGTGTTTTTTTTAATATGTATTCTGGAAAAGCAGGCTGTTTCTCTCCGTCTTTAGATCCTCTCTGTGGTACATTCAGCACAAGTGTAACAACAAACACCAATAAAACACCGTACGACACCACTAACTCACTCAACGCAAAAGAAACAGCTGTAAACGTCACCGTAGCGAGGTGAGATCCAGTTAGGAGGGGTAGGAGGGGTGGGGTGGGGGGGTGGGCTCATCCAGCAACATCAGAGAGATCAGAAATAGACATGCGTATTGAAAGCGACATCAGGAATATACAGTGTCATTAGGTCCATCTCTCTTCAGTATGAATCAGAAAGTTGCATAAAGATAACAAAATCACTTGGTAAAAGACGTGATGAGCAACAGAACGTATGTAATATACAGTGGTGGTCAAAAGTTTACATACACTAGTACAAAACATAATGTCACGACTGTCTTTGAATTTCCAGTAATTCCTACAACTCTTATTTTTTTTTGTGGTAGACTGATTGAAATACACTTTTTTGTCACAAGAAAGATGCATGTAGTTTGGTTCTTTTATTAATTTAACTATGGATCTACTAAAAATGTGACTAAATCTACTGGGTCAAAAATATACATACAGCAGTAAGAATGATTAAGTTTGCTGAACTGCATCGATTCTGTCAAAAGGAGTGGTCAAAGGTTCAATCAGAAGCTTGTGAGTGGATACCAAAAGCATTTCATTGCAGTAAAAATGGCCAAGGGACGTGTAACCAAATATTAGCTTTGCTGTATGTATATTTTTGACCCAGTAGATTTGGTCACATTTTTAGCAGAGCCATAATAAATTAAGAAAAGAACCAAGCTACATGAATGTTTCTTGTGACAAAAAAAGTGTGTTTCTATCACTATCACAGAAAAATAAGAGGTGTCGGAATTATTGGAAACTCAACATACATTATGTTCTTTACAAGTGTATGTAAACTTTTGAACTCGACTGTGTGTGTGTATATATATATATATATATATATATATATATAAATAAAAGTACTGTGTTTTATTAATTGCACCCTTTGAATCACTAGCGCATCCTATGTGTTCAACACTGTCACAAAAACAATTCACTGCACAAAAATGTCTTAATGCTATGGGTTCAATTCACTTTCACTGTAAGCTTTAAATAAAATCTGAATGTTACTGCAGCAAAAATACATATTAAATACCGGATATGAAAAAAATAGATATATTCTGAGGAAAAGTGCACCTGAAAACTTGACTGAAAGTGAACTGAGCCTGAGCCAGATGTTGATCTACAGTGGTAGAAAACACTCCTTCTGAATGACTGCAGATAACTGGAGTCTTGTCGCCACCTGCTGGCCAGCACTTGTATTGCAAGGACATCATGACCCCACTACAGGCAAGAGGGATCGACACACCTTGTAGAAAATATTGCGCAGTAGCAACTGTTAATAATACATACAATTTGGTTATGATGACATTGGCCAGTGAGATAAAGCTAGGATGCTGTAAACACTTCAGGTTCAGAGGTCAGAGCTCCTGACAGGTCAGCCCTTATTTGGCAATGAATGGTGGTGTCTTAGTAAAGGCTGAGCTTTTTCAGAAAAAAATAGGCTGAAAGGAACATTGTGAGGAATCACTGATCAGCATAATGAATTGACACCTAGTGAAGGATGCAGCACATTGCACCGTGTGAATCTCCCAGGTCAAAGTTCATATACAAGCAGCATGAATTAACATGACTTGACAAAAAAACAAACCAAAAAACACAAAACTGATAATTTTTTCAGCTTATTACTTCTCACTCACACTCACACACACGCGATACACAATAAATCATATGATCGTCCAGCATCTGTTATACCTGGGATGCTTTTTGGACATGATAAAAAGCAGCACGTTCTTTGATGGACATCGATAAACTACAAAGTGCAAATGCGCCTTCTTGTGCTCTGATATCCACAACGTGATCCAAAACCCAACTACAGTCTTCCCCCATTTCACACTGGTCCAGTCCACTGAGCAACGTGGTAGAGTCGTCTGTAATAAAGTCCAGGTTTTAGAGGAAAACATCCATCTTAAAAGGTGCAGGCCAAACATACGCTCTGACACGATGAGTCAAAAAACAACGTAAAAAAAAAAAGGCTATGCAAGTAAACCGATCCATCTCTGTGGATGTACTGCCTTTCCAAAAATAATGCAAGGGAGAAGTTAAAACCCTCAACTCATCTCCCAATTCTCCTTGAGCTTTTTGCCAAAGCCTTTGAAAAGACGCACCTTGAAAGCTTTTGGCACAAACTTTTTCCGAATAAACCATGGAAGGCGCTCCAATTCGTTCAATAAACACTGAGGTGAGAAAAACCAACATAAAACAGAAAAGGGGAAATATGAATGTTTGAATGTGTGACTACTTTTGTGAGCTTGTATGGGAGACAGTGTGAGAGAGACTAAGCTTGTAACACATGTTGTGTGGGGGTGAGATATGCCTATGACACTGCATGCCAAATTGCCAATGTCATAGATGTATCACTGTGATGGCCAAAAAGGATGCATTTCCATAGTTACTCTGAGCATGAGGTTGCACTGGGAGACGGCTACCATGGTAACAAACTAAACTGCTGTGTTGCTTAAGGCATCATATTAGATGACAGAGGAGTTTCTCCTGTGGCAGAGAAGAAAAGAAACAAAACAAAGATGATTAGGTAGACTGCTGTTAATTACACAGCTGTTGTCTAAAATGTACATCATTATGTCATTGGAAAATTATCCGTCAAAAGTCTTGCATCTGCACACAAGAATGACTGCTACAGAAGGATCAACAGGTTGGAGTTGTTCTTAAAACCCCAGACGGAAAAGAGACATGCATATGCTTACCTGGTTAGGACTCGCTCTCCATGGAGACTGTAATGGTTTCACTTCCAGCTGTGAAGCCAAACATCAAATGTGATCAGGTGGAGGGTAACAAACAGTGTGTTAAACATCAATATTAATTATACCACTGCTGGTGGGTCATACCTGACTTGAGGGTGTTATTAGCCAGATGGTCTTCCATGTTGTTGGCATGCTGGTCATTACTCAAGAGGCGGTTCTGCGAATCGCTGAGTGGGCTCACAGGAACATCGGCAGGACTGGACACATACCCAATAAATTCAAAAACAAAATTAACTTTGTACCACCACTTGCCTGGCAAGCCAGACTTATGATATGAATTCATAGTCTGGAGACGATCCATAGACTGAGCTTAAGCGTACGGGTGGGATCAACGGCTGTCTTTCAAACTGCTCTGCATGTAATAGGCCAGTGCTATGACCAATCACAGCAACAAACAATGTGACGTATACAGAGTGATGAAAAACAAGTCTAAATAAATGAACTGGCGTCTATCTCATTGTTTTAACATCCTATAGGCTAGGCTAATTAATGTTAACACACCGGTAACCATGGAGGAAGAATAACCAACCAGGTCTGTTTATATACTACTTATCTGACCATAGACTGGATATAAGTTGATACTTCTTCAACCCTGTCATCATTGTGATAAGCCCAACTTAGAATCTCGCTACACAAATGAAGCATTGTGATTGGACCTGTAAAATTTTACTTGTCCTGGCTGAGGCTCTATGGAGTGTCGCGAGACCAACGATTCAGGCAAAAATATTTTTTGCCACTCGAGGTGGGCTAGTTACCTAGGCTACACCATCACAACCTGACTGTAAATCTCTCTCAGTACCATGTGAGTGGAAAGTAATACAGGTTTAATTCCTGCTATGATTGTTGGTCACCTTTTATTGGGCTCTGGATGCAGGGTCACTGTGCCCTGCTCTGCATCCATGTTCACCAGCTTCGTAGGGAATGTCAGACCATCTCCCTGACTATAGGAAACAAGAAGGACAAGAGAAACCGTGTTAGGCAAGGTCAATTCTAAAATCTACACTGATGATTTCTATCTCAGTGCCATTTACCTGGTGAAGATTGGCAACAGCCAGTACTTCTTCTGGTCCCCAAAGACTTGGACAATATTCTTCCGGAAACCCAGAGAGAAGCCATTTTTATCGGAGCCTGTCCTAAAAACTGGTGCTCTAAATGCCTCTGAACGAGTACAATGTGAGAGGATGGGAACAAAGAAAAATATATCAATTAGATAAACTGAAAAACATTAACAGAAAAAGTACTATGAACAAAGAAATACAGAAAAATAGGACATTAAAGAGACCCATAATGAATGCATCTATATGTTTGTTACCTATAGTGGATCGGTTCTTCCCTACAAGCCACAGGTGGTAGCTGAAGAGGGACAAAATACTGATGCAGAACATGGCCGCCACAAAAAACAGAAATAAGACATGGAATTTGGCGTGATTGTCTGGCAGCTCGTTCTGGGGAAGAGACAAGAGGAGTGAGAGAGGAATCAATATCAAATTAAGATAACGGACATTTGAGGAAAGAGAAAGGCCCAGAGACAAGGAGGTAGAAAAATGAGAAATAAGATGTGTCATGTAAACAAAGTCACAATTATACAACACTGCATGCACACAACGACAAAACACCATGGCAACGATGGTGAGGCACTGCAACGCTAAAGGCTTTGGAGGATGTCTAGGTTACCTTTGGGCAGTTCTCTGCCGATTTCCTCCGGCAAAGCTTTAGTACAAACAGAAACAAGACTTGTTAGCGACACAAGGAGAGGACAGGTAGGAGGGGAGCGACCACTTTGAAATCAGGAGGCAAGTCAAGGCCAAGTTGGTTGAAAGGGGAGAGGGAAGAACAGAGGGTGAGCAAATGGAGAACACAAATAACAACACTTACATGCAAACTAATATTCTACTGGTATTGTCAAAACCTTAAAGGTTACATAAACAGCATATCCATTTTGATATTCTAATTCAGGCCTTTATCTGAATGTAGCATTTTCCAGTAAAGGTGTGAGATATGCTGGGTTATTCAGAGATTAAGATCATTCTTTGGGGTAAAAGGTACAATATTGTGTTCTAAAAAGCAGTTTGTAAGGCTGGGGCTGCGATGCATGCCCAAAGAAAGCAAAAACAAACTTTTTTTATTTTACAAAAGACTGCGATATCAAGGTGATTGAAGGAATTTGCAGAGTTAGCCACTAGCCGAAAATATATCTTTAATCACAGAATCACATGTGTGATCTAAAGCATCAGTTTTAACTGGATGTTTATTTTCATTATCCATGAAAACAGCTTGTTATGGATACTGTCTTTTACAAAATAGAGCCAACAATTGGGATTTTACGTGAATGTAAACATAATCGTTAAAGAGGAAATCAAAAAGGACAAGCTGAGGAACTACAAGAGAGGAATAATTAACACTAAGAAGAGAGTTGGTGGCTACAAGAGTGGTGTGACTGAGGTTCTGATAGTGGGGAGGGAGACAGAAAGAGAGAGATCAGAGAACAATGATCTAGTGTGAAAGAACTGGGGATAACAGCAAGGGAAACAGAGATGGGTCAGAGGGTGAAGAGTCAAAGGGGTCAGCGAAAACAGAGGGGCAGCACAACTTTGCACAGGAGAGGTCAGCACCATGCACAACCAACTCACAACATGCTCACTAAGGCTGTGATGTGTACACAAATCTGCATCCTCCTGCATGTAAAACGATGGCCTGCAGATTCACACCAACATAAAATCACATTCACTTCATGCTGACTGTGAGTGTGCACATCATTACTCACTGTCCAGAATTTAATGAAATATTGCAGTACGGTGGCTGCAATAAACAAACAGTACACCAGTGAATAGGCCAAGAAGAGGATGAAAAACTTGTAGTTGGAGAATCCCACACAGTTGTTCACCCTAGGGAAACACACATGCAGAAAGGTCAGATTTGACATGAAGTATATTGAACATAAATTTTAGAAACTTGAACAGCTTGAAAGAAAGTTTGTGTTTTTCTTTACTCAGGGAATTGTGAAGCGGACACTTCCATCTTACTGTGCAGCATAATATAGGTAATGATATGGTTAGAGGTTGATATGTGGTTATGTTAAGTACCTTTATTATAAGACTTAAGTCTTTGTGATGAAATCATCATGTACAAATATGACTTAAGTGGTGTAAAAAGGAGGCCGTTAACTACAATGTAGGCTGTCAACAAATCTGTAATTATTGCAGCTTTTTTCATATACCGTAAGTATTAGTTTGATTAAGTAACTGTGAATCTCATATGGTTTTAATGTGATGACTGTCAATTTATTCAATCATATTATTACTATTATAATCCCTAAAATATGTTTATCATTAAAGGGATTTGATTAAGCAACTTACAAATATCACCTTCACCTAATTCTAACCCAGTAAGCACCCTGTTTTCATAGCTGGTAAATCAAGTTTTAGTCCTTTTTTTGTGCAAGCCTCTGACAACATGTCTCACTGTAAGTGAGATATTAAGCCAGCATTCCACATCCAAACCAAGTGACCAAAATCTTTTTGCTTTCAGAAGACTTATAAACAGACTTCTAAAATATGAAGAGGCATTACCTACCAGGGACAGTGGTGATCCATCTTAAGCACACACCTACAAAGAGGATGGCAATTTGAAAAACACAAGATTATAAAAAGCACAAGGGCAAGCATCAGTTAATATTCTGTTGTGCAAAAAAAAAAAAAAAAGCTAATTTCTTACATGTCACATGCGGAGCAGTGATGACACCTGTCAGGCTTGATAACTTGGCAACGGTCACAGTAACGGATTGCTGCATCACATTAACACAACAGTAACTGGTCATTTTAATTCAAGTGTACACAGGCAAATAAAAACAGAAAACATACACATAATCTTCATTCATTCCAATGTACCTCCAGCTCCTGTGCGTGTGTACAAAGGCAGACTAGAGGCTGCCCTCCACAGGATCTCCTGCTGAGATTCTGGCCTCTCTTCCTTCTCATAACGCTCCTTCTCAGCTTTGGGCAAACAAAACTAGAATGAAAAAATTAAATTCAATTAAAGTAAAAAAAATAAAAAAAAAATACAGAGAACAATCTTGAAAACAAGCAGTCAGCAACTTGGTTTTATGGCAACACAATATTACAAACATGCAGAAAAAGTGGCCTCGTTTGGGGTAAGTATACCTCTTTGGAAGGGTTAGCGGGTTTGGTGAAGATAGTCTTCCAATAAGACCATACAAACATGATGAACGAAAGGTGGAAGTAGATCAGGTAGACAACTAGGGGGAAACATCAAAAAAAGCATCAGGACCAACAGCATGTATAAGTACACGGTCTTAATTAAAAAGTTGCTGGTATGTGGGAGAGCTCACTGAAGAAACACTGTAAAACTAAATAGTGAACTGATGAGACAGGAAAAACAGTGTTGTATGTGGGGCAGACGCTCTGATTCATGCAGGCTGTCCTCAGCATTTTCAGAGCACAAGAGCATATTTTCTGTGCCAGCCTTTTTAGCTAAGTCTACAGAGCATATTTCACCAGACCGACGTCAGATTATCCTAATAAGCAGAAAACTGGCTCACATCAGTGGAGTTCCTTTCACAACCTATTAAACAAACATTCTTTTACTGGACACCACACTTACTTTTCTCTCCTATACTGGGGATGGTGACTGTAAAAAAACAAACAAACAAGAGAGAGAATAAGAATGTTAGATTTTTAAATAAATAAATAGTAGCAACAGATGTGACAGGTTTAGGGAGATGCAAACGAAATTATACTAAAATCTACCCTTCTGGTTGTCTTTAGATAAATTAGCCTTAATTATCAAGCACGTAAGATAAATACAGAAACATTTCCTCACTTTAAAATTCAGTAATCTGTAACTTTGATTTTCAGAAACAAAAACAGAAGCTTAACAAGCACATAATTCACAGCTAAACTGTATGACATTAACTGGGTGTATAACTGCATTATTCACGATATACTCGGTAAACCAAGTCGAGTCCTAGGAAAATAACAACACGTTAAATAACAGTTAGTTTACTTACAAAACCAGTACTTGTCTGGTCAGCTAAATAAATGAAGTTCAGTTTCCATTTAACTAATAATAAGCCGCCAGACTCAGTTTCGCCAGAACCCTCCAGAGACGACATGGACAGCTTTGTTAACACAACAACGAAAGTTTCCTATGATTAAAACACATTTTCCATTAAATTAAGGCCCCCCGAAGCTCTGGCAGCGGTTTGTTAATTAGCTGTATCTAGATGAGGACAGGCTTGCCAACACCATTGTTGAGCTGCAGTCCATTTACTTCCTGCTGGCCAGCAGCTGCTTTATGTTTGTGTGGACAGCAGAAATGAAAACATCAGCGATTAAACGCTTCAAAAACACAAACGACGGCGGAAATACGTTTACTTACATATACAAAGCTCCACCACATAAGCATAATAAGACCAACAGACAACCAATGCGATAAAAATCACAGGTATCCATGCTAAACCCCGTTGACAGCATCTCAGTACGTGTGTGGGCGCCATCTTTCTCCCTCAACTGAGGAAAAGGGAGTGTCGCCACGTGACGTCACTTTAGCAAAACGACACGGGAGGTGGTCCAAAATATGGTCCAAAACGGCCTAAGGCGGTCCAAAAGACGATGAACAAACAGTCCGACTGAAAAAGATACATGGAAAATGTTAAACCAATGAAGCCTCGTCAATATTATAGATGACAGGTAGGCTACAAGTAAGTACTATCATTATTTATTTGTTTATTTATTTGTTTTTAGTTTACTGTAATTACCATAACTGCCAACACTTCCGTTTTTCCGGAATTTTGTAGTTTCTTCCGGTAATCTCCCGTAATTTATTAGGTCTGAAGGTCAAAAACTAAATCTGAAGATGTAGCTATCATTTGGCTGATGTTCTCCAGTTACCAGAGATCATGTATGGAACGTATACACGTCATTTGTTAACTTTCTGACAACTCAAAGATGCAGGTTGAAACTTTTCCCCCGGACAGTAAAACAAACAAACACACACGCACACACAGTGCGCGCGCCAACAATGGCAGCTCAGTTTTCATGCAAGAAAGCACAAAATATTAATGTTTGAAGATCTCTCTCACTGCATGTGTGATTAAAGTGAGGATGAATTAATAAAGTTAATGTGGATTTAACATTAACAATAATAACGTTAATGTGAGTTCAACAATGCATGCCATCCATTGAAAAAATAAAATTATATTTCTAGATAAATACAGTCTTAGAGTATTTAAACATGCACTGGAAACGAATGACATGCTGCTGTACCATCATTTATCATCATAAAAACATTTAATGTCAAAAATCTCCCGGAGTCTGCGACTGAAATGTTGGCAGGTATGGTAATCCCCCCCCCCCCCCCCCCCCCTTTCATTACTGTACTTAAGTAGAGTTTTTAAACATCTTTACTTTATTTGATTATTTTTCCGGGAACTTTTGACTTTTACTCCCTACATTTTTGTATAAATATCTGTACTTTATACTCTTTACATTCTCAGAATAGGCTCATTACTTTTTCAAACTAGACAAATATGACAGTATGAAAAATAAGTAATATCAGTAAATCATAAATTGTGACTTACTATATCATAATTGTGACTTTTCATATCTCATTATTATGCTTTTCAACAATCTCTGATTTATGACTTTTGAATGCTTTCCTAAATGTCCTGTCCATACCCACAAAACTGAGTACCATGACCCAATTAAACACAGTAACTCACTTTTAAAGGCTTTGTTTTTGGATATTTTTGAAAATTTTCTGTTTTTTTCCCGCTTAAATAAGTATTATTTCATCCATAGCAAATAAATACACAGTTTTACTTTTTACTTCATTACAATTCAGAAGTTGTACCTTTTTAATTTTACTTCAGTGAAGGAGTTGAATCAGTACTTCTACTTTTACCATTTTTTTTTTTTTTTTTTTTTTTTTTTACACAAGTAGCTGTACTTCTACGCATGTACAGAGTTTGAGTACTTTGACCACCTCTACATAGATCACATGATCAAACAACTCTGACCTGCTTCCTTCACAGTTCAAACCAGGAACTCACAGACGTCAAACCAGACCAGATCTGCCTGAACAAAGTCTTCCTGGTGTATTTATTTCTGATTGTCAACACATAGTTTTAAAATCAAAGTCCTGAAGATGACCTCAGTGCAGATGGATGTGAAGACATACCTGAGTCGCATTGGGTTTAAGGGTCTACCTAAGCCCAGTTTGGACACATTACAGGCCATCCACATCTCTCACCTGCGGTCAGTGCCCTTTGAGAACCTCACGGTCCACAGTGGAGGACAAGTCTCTCTGGACCTCTCACTTTTGTACGACAAGATTGTGAAGCAGCACAGAGGCGGTATATGCTATGAGGTCAACAGACTCTTCTCCTGGCTGCTCTCTGAACTGGGCTTCCAGGTGACTCTGCTGTCAGGTCAGGTCAAAGGCCTCATTACAGGTGTCTATGGGCCCCCTTTTGACCATATGATTGTCATGGTGACCCTGGAGGGACACAAGTGGCTGTGTGATGTGGCGTGTGGGTCCTTAGGATTCTTCAGCCCACTCTCATTGGAGACAGGTGACCCTCAGGAGCAGGGTCACAGAGTGTACCGGGTCAGAAGAGACAACGGTGACAGTTTGTGCTTTATAGAGTCACAACTAGAGGAAAACAAAGGAGCGGATGGAAACTGGAGACCGATCTATAAGTTCACCTTTGACCCTCGACGTTTGGAGGACTTCACCAGCATGTGTCACTACCACCAGACCTCTGCCTCGTCCATGTTCTTCTGTAAGTCCCTTTGCACCATTTTGACACCACGAGGAAGGCTGACTTACATTGGTCACAAACTGACCACCACCACATTTCCATCAGAAGAAACAGGAGGTGTGTTAGAAACTGAGACAAGGGAACTCAAGGATGAAGAAATTTCCTGTGTACTTGCAGAGAAATTTGGTATAATACTTAAATCTCCACTTATTCCTAAAGATGAGGCAATCACGCCACATCCAGTCATGTACTGATTGGAGAAAAAGGAAAACTTCATATTTTAATAAATGCATAAATCTTTAAAACAGGGGTGGGGAATCCTGGTCCTGCATCTTTTAGATTTTTCCTCTCTTCCATCACACCTTTTTCTTCTTTTTGGATTTTTTTTGGCGATTGGCAAACAACTTTTAAGGTGCATTATCACCACCTACTGTTCTGGAGTGTGAGTCAGGATGAATCTTCTCATCTCATCTAAACTAAATTAATAATAATTTTAAATAAAAAACAACTCATATCCAAATCTACCTTCTATTATCATACACCACTCATATCTAATAATTATGTAAATAATATTCTTTTAATTAGTTTTGTCTTCCATCACACCTGGGGGCCATTAAATCATTATCAGGCTTCTACAGAGCTGGATGATGAGCTGATCATCAGTTGAATCAGGTGTGATGGAAAAAGGAAATATCTAAAACATGCAGGATCCTGACCCTTGAGAACCATGATTCCCCACCCTTGTTTTAGATGTCACCCTGCTCTAACACACCTGATCAGGCTTTAGCAGAGCTTGATAATGAGCTGATCATTTGAATCAGGTGTGTTGGAGCAGGGTGACATC
This sequence comes from Siphamia tubifer, assembly GCA_020466265.1. Taxonomy (NCBI): domain Eukaryota; kingdom Metazoa; phylum Chordata; class Actinopteri; order Kurtiformes; family Apogonidae; genus Siphamia; species Siphamia tubifer. The sequence goes on along the minus strand of CM035802.1, from coordinate 33,573,899 downwards.
TAAAATACGCAGGACAGTGGACCCTGAGGACTAAGGCTGAAGATATCTGCATCACATGATCAAACAACTCTGACCTGCTTCCTTCACAGTTCAAACCAGGAACTCACAGACATCAAACCAGACCAGATCTGCCTGAACAAAGTCTTCCCAGTGTATTTATTTCTGATTGTCAACACATAGTTTTAAAATCAAAGTCCTGAAGATGACCTCAGTGCAGATGGATGTGAAGACATACCTGAGTCGCATTGGGTTTAAGGGTCTACCTGAGCCCAGTTTGGACACATTACAGGCCATCCACATCTCTCACCTGCGGTCAGTGCCCTTTGAGAACCTCACGGTCCACAGTGGAGGACAAGTCTCTCTGGACCTCTCACTTTTGTACGACAAGATTGTGAACCAGCACAGAGGCGGTATATGCTATGAGATCAACGGACTCTTCTTCTGGCTGCTCTCCGAACTGGGCTTCCAGGTGACTCTGCTGTCAGGTCAGGTCAAAGGCCTCAGCACAGGTCTCTATGGGCCCCCTTTTGACCATATGGTTGTCATGGTGACCCTGGAGGGACACAAGTGGCTATGTGATGTGGGGTTTGGGTCCTTGGGATTCTTCACCCCACTCTCATTGGAGACTGGTGACCCTCAGGAGCAGGGCCACAGAGTGTACCGGGTCAGAAGAGACATCAGTGACAGTTGGTGCGTTATAGAGTCACAACTGGATGAAAACGAAGGAGCAGATGGAACCTGGACAGCGCTCTACAAGTTCAACTTTGACCCTCGACGTTTGGAGGACTTCACCAGCATGTGTCACTACCACCAGACCTCTGCCTCGTCCCTGTTCTTCTGTAAGTCCCTTTGCACCATTTTGACACCACGAGGAAGGCTGACCTACTTTGGTCGCAAACTGGTGGTCACCACATTTCCATCAGAAGAAACAGGAGGCGTGTTAGAAAATGAGACAAGGGAACTCAAGGATGAAGAAATTTCCCATGTAATTGTAGAGACATTTGGAATAGTACTTAAATCTCCACTTATTCCAAAAGATGAGGAAATCACATCAATTCCAGTCATGTACTGATTGGGAATAAAAGGAAAACTTCATAAAGATTGCATAAAGATTTAAAACTTCTTTGAGACCCAGCAAGTAGTGGCCACTGTAAATTACATTCCATAAAACGTAAATATATATGGGGAAAAAATGTTACTTTATTTGGTTAAATTAGCCTCTTAAACATTCAAAGCTGAATAGAGAATGATTCATGACTGTGAATTTTTTTTTTTTTTTTTTGGAAAAAGTGGGATACATTTCTATCGTATCAATCACCATAAACTAGGCATGTCTAAACTATCCCATTAAGGGCCGGTGAGGCTGCAGGTTTTTGTTCCAACCAACAGTTCAGTTTGACCAATCAACTCTGAAGACTGAGATCAGCTGATTTGAGTCAAGTCTGGTGTGCTGCTGCTTGGTTAGAACAAAAACCTGCAGCCACACTGGCCCTTTGTGGAATAGTTTAGACATGCCTGCCATAAATGCATGATCTTGAGTACTATAAGAAAAGCAAATTAAGCTAAATGTATTTAATTAGCTACACATGCATTTTTAACATGTACTGGTTGTCATTTAAGACAGGAGTGGGGAATTGTGGTCCTGCATGTTTTGGATTTTTCCCTCTTCCATTACACCAGGAGGCCATTCAATTATCATCAGGCTTCTGCAGAGCTAGATGATGAGCTGATGATCAGTTGAATCACATGTGATGCAAGAAGGAAATATCTAAAACATGCAGGATACTGACCCTTGAGGACAAGGATTCCCCACCCTTGTTTTAAGAGAGAGGTTCCAAAAGTGTGGTACATGTAGCACCATGGGTACTTGGAAGAAGACCGAGGTACTTTAAACTTTTTTTGCAAAATGTTTTACACATATAATACACTTTAATATGAGGCAGCACTGAAATAAGCAAAGAATGAGTGATGGTGAAAATGTTGAGTGTCATATTGTTAAGATCCAAGTTGTAATTTCTATGCATTTTTAAAAATATATATTTCTCTTGGCTACCTGGGATTAATAGAACTTAAACAAGTGTGATCTTGAAGTGTAACAAATTAGATTTCATTGTATGGCTTTGCAAAAAACTAATAAATTTGAAGTTTTAATGTGAAATGTTTGTACCTTGACTACTTTTATCAGTGATTTGTCTTCATCTTATTTGTGCATTGTTAAATGTATTCTGTTTCTCCTAATACTTGGCACAAAAAGCATGTACTCTTGAGGAGAACGGGCATAAGTTCAGAAATATTAAATATTTGGTCCAAGAAACCCAAATGTACTGTCATTATGTAGATGGCAGGTCTCGGGAGGTTAAATCCAACTTTTCCTGCCTTCACCGAATGTTAGCGAAATATAGGGTCAGAGGTCGGGGCTGGGCAATCTGTTTACAGTTAACAAGTTGAACGAATATCTGAAAAGACAACATATTAGCACTTACATTCCACATGAATAACCTTTTGCTTTTACTCCAGAGACTGTAACTCTAAAAATGCCTAAAGGCTTTATATATACATTTGAATTATTCAGTTATACACCGAACAAATTGGCCTTGGATGTCTTACATTACAAAACAACACTAGAGCATAACTGTACTATTCTAAACTGTGCATCCATTAAGCACCACATGCTCCCTCATGTCAACTTGGAAGGAGACTATTTTCTACAAATTGGTATTCAGCTGGAAAGCTTAGATTATCTGTATTGGGATTTCAATTCTGCAGTTTTTCCTTTTATGTATTAAAGGCAGAAAACTATACTATTTCACTTCTACACGATGCAACAGGATATAAGGGATTTACTTGTCATTGTGTAATTGAACACATGATGATACTTCCTGATGTGCAGGATCATAAGTGGAGTAACGTAAGAGATGGGCTGGGATTTCCGTTAATGAGGAGATATGACTGCACGTCCTGAAATTTTAATATAATTTAGTTAAAAAAAAAACAACCTACACTTAAAACCCATTTTGATTTCTTAGTTTAAAAAAAAAAAAAAAAGGTGGGGGGTGTTCAAGAGCCGTACTGCAAATTTGGTGTGATATTAACACCGCTGCGGACCCATGAGGGTGATGACAGTGATAGTTTTGGCATTGGAGTACTCAAATAGCCCAGTCCTATAAATACCAGAAAGAACAATAGATGAATATCTCCTATGATTCAAAGTCCCGCATTGTTTATTGAAGACTCCTCTGGGAAACGGGTAATAAAAACAGACTGCTACACAGTCATACAGTACCTGCCAGGGGTAGAAGAGGGGGGGTCTGATCTAATAGAACCCTAAGCGGAGCCACAATGGCCTGCTCAGACAGCAGAAGTGGAATGAGTCCAATAACCAGCAGAGCTACAATCAGGGTCTACAGAAACACAACCACCATGCAGAAGGAACATTTATCATACAAACCCAACTCTGAAAAAGATACAGGCTGGATAATTTAATATATCACTTCTCAATATGGTTAATACACACCATAAGTGTCCATTCTGGGACTGGAGAAAATCTTATTCTTACCAAGTGTATTTTTCTTATGCTCATCATACTTAAAATAAGATCTAATCATATAAAGAGTAACTTTTCAGTGAGATATAAGAGCTTATTTTGAGGCAATAGATTTTGAAAATGTTATTTCAAGAAATCTTACCAAAATAATCACTTTTTTTTTTTTTTTTTAGCTTGATTCAATTAAATATTGCTTCATTCAAGTAAACAAAATAATCTGCCAATGGAACAAATGAAAATGACCTTGGTAAGATTTCTTGAAATAACATTTTAAAGAACTTTTGTCTTAAAATAAGTTCCTATATATCACTGAAAAGCTACTCTTTAGGTGAGTATGTCTTAAGTTTCAGATATTTAGTCTAGAAATTAGTAAAAATACAGTTGATAATGCAGCATCTTCAGATGAGAGAATGATGAAGAAGGCTTTGCTAACACCATCTTAATCTCATAACATGATTTATAAAAGAAGAACAGCTTCATACAGGTACCGTGGTCAGTCTGGTGGACTTCTCTGTCAATATGAAGTTCCTCAACATGCAACTTTCCCTTTATATAGGTTTGGTTGTTTACAATAAACATTTGATACCCACACAAATGCCATAGTTCTGTCACAGAACCCCTAACATTTTGACCCAGACTCCTCAGAGCTCATTAAAGCATCCATATCAAAAGCATTTTCGCCAACCTTGTACTGTATATTAACAGCATTTCTGTCAAACTACATAAGCTCTTCAGCCACTATAAGAGTTAGATTTTTTTCCAGTGTGGACCTTGTGTATGTATATGTCTATCTAGTGTGGATGCCCTGAGGACACACTGTATCTATGGTATGCTGCTGTGCACAACTCATTGATTTTGGAGTTTCTAGCCCAGAAGGACATCAGCCAGTGCCCAGTAAATACTGAAAAGCACATGAAATAGTACATGTAAAACACTCTTTGAATATTATCAACTCTTAAAGTGATACTCAAGTCTGACTGAGGAAAAGGGGATTTAGGGAGGGACCTCGAGCCTAAAATAGAAATTCTCAACCACAGGAGAGACCTAAATATATGAGACCTTCAATTATGGTTAAGTGTAAGTTTACAAAGTGAAAAACAGAATTCTGTCTTTCATGTATAACTCTTAGATACTGCCAGACTGGCCACCAGCAGAGTAATGAACATGAATGCAATCTGCAACACAACCTGAAACCAATTAGTTCAAAGAAATAAATGCAAACTGACTATATACTTTCAGGAGCTGTATTCATGTTCAAAGTCAGACTCGTTGAAATGATAGACAGAATACTGGGGAGTTATATTCTGATGTACAAAGAGACTAGTGATGTATTTCAAGTTTATACTTTACTTCTCTCTGTCATTTATTGACATTTATTCCTCCATTTTAACCTTTCTTAAGCAGTGTATTATAGTTTTATGATATTACACTTTTCATGTTTTAAAATCTGTTTCCCTATATTTAAATCACTGAGCATGTAGCTATGCATAAAGATTAAAGTTTGGGTTACTATATCAGAAACAGGGAAAATAACCTTTTCAGTGAAATATATCTTTGAGCATAAAACAAATGTCACTATCCATTGTCATTGATTCAACTCAATGGATTTTTTTTTTTCTGGCAAATCAGTGTTAAGACCAAATATTAACAAGACTCAGCAAAACAAAAATGATGAACCACCTCTCAGAAATCAGTCAACCACTAGGTTAACATTTGATACAGTTGAGCACAAAATAAATGTATGTATATAGATAGCTAGATAGACAAAGAGAGAGAACAGTTCAGCAGCTTAAACCATCAACATGCTTTTGGCTATGTTCAGACCGCAGGCAAGTGTTCCCTAATCTGACTTTTTGCTGCCATTTGACCTGTATCTGAATGGCACAAATTTTATCTTTAAAAAATGCAACCCAGGCCACTTTCATATGGGGTACTAAATCCCATATATATCAGATATTTTTCAATGCCACTTCAGTCTGAACGCTCATGTCGCATGTATCTGACTTTTCCAGTTACTCCTGTGATTTACACAACAAATATAAAGACCCAGAGGTATGATATTATGAGTTTATGACTAGTTTAATGTATTTACAATCCCACAGACACATAAATATGGTAGTATCCACAGGTTGACCTTTAGCGCCGCAGTGTTTTCAGTTATCAGGCTGCAAATCGCTGAACCTTGAACCAAGCACCCATAATAAAACTGTTCATAGCCGTTAAAGAATTCCTCTACTGTGTATTAACGTATGCCCAAAACCAGATAGTGAACTAACTGTAAGCAGGTCCAGGGGGAACCAATGAATCACAGCCGAGCCACGCTATTTAGTAGTGCTTCATCGGAAATGGAGGCGGGGCTGAAAGGTTGTCTTTCAAATCTTCACGGTACTACAACCAATCAGCGTAATCTTTAGGATGACGTAGATAGAGCACCGGAAAGATCACGGAGGAGTCCGGAAATGACGAAACAAAATAGTGGATTATTGAATTTAACGACTGCTGTTACTTCTGTAAAAAGAATGTAAAGATTGCTGGCATTTTCTCACATTCTTCAGTCATCTTTGATAAAAGGAAATCGCCACTCTTCTTCTATGGTTGTTTCCTGTTGTTTCTCCGAATCGTTGCAGAGTCACTTTGTTACACCCGCCCTCTGACTCTATACTTCACCGTGATTCGTCGGCCAGTTTCAGGGAAATCTAGCCAAAAGTTTCATTGATCGTAACTATACAATCTATAGTAGTACATTAGCTTTAACGCCGCTGGACGCATCTCGCGTGACGAGGCGAGGCAATCTTTGATCTTCTCCAAATATCTTCAGTCCATCACGTTGAGCTTCTCTCTATATGAACCTCTTCCATTTTCCTCCGCCTCATATGTTGTTTATGAACTCAGTCAACAAACTTTGTAAAATTAATAATGACCTTGTGCTGAAACTTAATTAGAAAGAACATCTTCACACGTCTTACTAGTTCACCATCACTTGTTCTACTTCTCGGTAGGTCCATCTAGTGGTTATGTTTAGAACTGCATTGATGCACACTGCATATTAACACATCCCTTCTGTAGATCTAACATTAAACTAACACCATACCGATGCTTACTTTAAACATTCATCAACACCATCAATAGTTTTAAACATCCATTTTTATTTTTTACAACCCCTCCCCCCCCCTTTATTTTTTGAAGCAGTGAACCAATATTCAGTCCAGTCTATCAGGTCTTTTTATCTGACACTCAAATCTCCTTTCGGACAGGTAATTCAATCTGAACATTGCTTGTGTCCACCTGCAAATGCCCATCATTGTTTGCATTTGATACTCTGTCTGCATTGAATACATCAGAATCGTTCTCAGTCTCTGTGAAAGTCTCCTTTGTTTTCAGAAGGCTGTGATGGTTCCTTCTGGCCTCAGTAATCACTTCATAGGATCTAGATCCAACCTCCTGGAGAACAGTTGGTTTTCTGTTCCATGCATTTTGATCCTGGAGTCGTACCACATCATCCTTGGTGAGTTGACTGAGAGGTTTAGTGGACTTGTCATCTATTTCATGTTCTCCAATTTTGTCTGTATCCCTGTGTTGTGTTTGATGTCTGTGTTACAGGGAAGGGATGTGCAAATTTTGCAATTAATTAACAGTTCTGCTGGGAATAAACCACATTGAAGTGGGGCAGCTCTGTAGCTTAGATGAGCTAAGAAAGCATCTGACTTTCTGTCTGTTTGATGATGTGCACCCCCTTTCCAGCTTTGCCATTTGGCTGCATATGCTGAGGATTGGATGTGACATGATTGAAGCCATAGTGACTCACAAACTGCTGCCACTCTTTGCAGTTGTAACAAACACCTACAGACTTTGGTATTCCATGCCAAGCAAATATGGACTTCACATGTGTAATGATAGTACTGGCAAATCAGGTTAAGTGTGTGTGTCTGTTTGTATTCCTATCTTTGTGGGGACATTGATATGTTTACACAGTCACATCATGGGGACCTCTGACACTACTGTGTGTGTATGTGTGTGTACTTTTAAAAAATATGTATGTTTTTCATTATTTATCTAGTTTTTATTATTTTTAAATGTATTTGTTCATTTAAAAAAAATTGAATTTAATTTTCTAATGTTTATTTATTTTATATATACAAAAACGATGTTTACACTCATTACCCAATGGCTACTTTATTACACACTTGGTCCCTATGAGACATGGAAATGTGTGTGTGTGTGCTGTTAATATTTTCAGGTTCAGACTAAGACATTATGAGTTATGTTGTAACTTGCCCTGAACTTTGTCTTGCACAGTGTGTACTGCATAAAATAACAATTGGTGCCCAACACAACAAACCCCACTCCCCTGGCACACACACACAAACGTATGTGTGTGTGTTTGTTTGTAAGCAGATATATGCAAAACCTACTGGACCAATTTCTATAAAAGTTTCAGGAAAGGTGCGAGGTTTTCCAGAATAGATCCCATTAAAATTTGGTGAACATAGGCCAAAATAATAATGTAATGGGCCCACATTTTTTATTTTTTAGTTATTTATTTAAAACATAAGATCATGTTTACTGTAAGTTAAAAGCCAAGACACAGGACCAAAAAACTGATGATGACTGACATTCCTGTGCCTCTCACTCCTACACTAGGACTCAACAACTTTACACCCCCCCCCCCCCCATCCCAAATTAGTAGTCTGCATTAATTATTTTTTTGTTTTTCTTCTGCGTGCCCCAACCCACTGAATCCGTTGACAAAAGCTCCATCATGTGACCACTTGTAACTGTGTCTATGTAAATGTAACTGTATGTGTTTGTATTATCTTTGTACTTTACTCTAACTTCTGAATTCTTAGAGAGAGCAGTTAACGCTAGTTTTTGGAAGAACTGTGCAACATAATCTTGTTTGCTGTGACATGCTGAATGTTGTCGTTCTGCTGTGACATGCCAAATAACAATAAAGCGATCATTCATTCATTAACACCATCAGGAGACCTCAATTACTAAACCCTCCAAGACCATATGTAGTCTTTGTGAGTCTGTGAGCGTGACCATTACGACTTTTTGTCTGTTCATCTCATACCAACAGTTCTGAGTGAGTGGTAGTAGGAGCCAGATCATGTGCTTTAACAGACTCAAACTATGTGCACTTATTTGTTTTTAATATATAATTATTTTTTAATTAAATGTTTTTATTATTTCTTTTTTTTTAATTCTTTTATTTAAATGGATTTTTTTTATATTTAAACAATTTATATATATATTTTTTTACCTTTATTTTTAAATTATTTAATTATTAAATATTTTTTAAAAAATTTGAATTAAAAAAAAGAATTTTTAAACCTTCTTTGAAAAATTTGAAACGTAAAAAAAATTATTTGTTTTCTGTTTTATTTTATATTTTTAATTAGCTTTTATTAAATAAATAAAAAAGGAGGAGAATGAGGAGGAGATATTTAAGACATGCAGGACACTGGGCCACGAGGCCCAGATTTGAGAACCATTGGTTTAAATGGAGCGATCTGCATGAAAGCTGACTGAAGACGAATGTTTGAAAGGAAATAAGTTAAATTTTTCAAAATTGTTGAGTCTTATACTCGGGTTTACATTTATGATTTCCAGGAACTCCTACTCAGATCTGAATAAAAGATAATGACATCCCTGAAGATGTAATTTTGATGATGCTTAATGTGTTTCTGCTGTTTCATCTTGTTTTTTTAAACCACACATCATCCACCAACATAAACACACACGATTTTGTGAAAACTTTGCAACAACCAAAGGTAAATTGTCAGTTTTATTTAATAAATTATACATATATTTTTAAGATGTACAATGGTCATTGCATTAATCCATATGTCTTTTTTAAGACAAAGTCTGCGTTCAAAGTATTTACACATGTACAATTATCAGGCAGCACTTTACAAAGCAAGGCATGAATGACAATACGGATGTTGAGCTTTAAATCAAACCCTTCAACACTCACCCCTCCTGTTCCACTTTTTGACAGAGGGGATAAATTCACTTTCCCATGATTATAATACATCTTCTGGTTCCACTTTTGCTGGGTACAAAAGGGGATTTGAGAAACTGAATGACATCCGTCAAGTTCGGCAACATCCACAGGAGATTGAGGGGGATTACAGTCTCAAGAGTGAGCTGAAAATCAAAAATGGTGGGGGTAAAGGATGTATAACCGGTGAAAAAGGACACAACACAAAAATCTACTCAGCGACAGGGTTGGAGGTTGGGACTGAGCTTGTTCTTCCAGCTTTCCGTTCATAGTTAACAAGCCTTTGGCCAACCAGGTACCTGAAAGGAGAGCATATTGGTACCAATTACACTTTTTTTTCTACATTTAATTAGATTTTATACATTTTTCTACATTGCAGATACTAACATAGGAGCATTTCCCAGACTTGCATGTTGACTTATTTTCTTCAAAGTTGTGTTAAACTATTTCTCCATACAGAATAGAAGAGAAAAGAATATCGTCTCAGATATTCTCCTGCATCATCAGATATGTGGGTCTAATACACAATTTACACATTAAATCTTATTCTAAAATTCCTTCGCATCAAAAAGACAACAGCTACCTCACTACACATACAACTGAAAATCTGAAAAAAGCCAATTAGTATTTTCAATTAAGCTGAGAAGAACGGTTAGTTATAGGTGGGGTGGGAGATCTTTGTTTTGTCACATTTTTTACCATATTGCTTGAAAACCTCCTCACGATCCCATGTCACGCACTGAAATAGAATGTTTGCAAAAAAACCGTAAATGCTTTAGTCCAGTCTAGAGGGTGGAACCAGAGGAAAACTCCAGCCAATCATTGTATTGATCACCTTTACAATGATTGATTTGCTGATACGTCCATCGATTATCACTCCACCCCCCCTAACGCTCTGACGAAGAGGCATGGGTGTGTATACTTTCAAACTATAGCTTCCAGGAACTGTTTTCCAAGATCTCCTACCCTACCTTTAATCACTTTGAATCTCAACAGTGGATTTCGTCTCATGGCATTTATTACCCCTCCACCCCAAAATTGACAAAAGAAGTGGGGCAGCAGAATGGGGTTTCTGATTCGTCTTGGCATTCCTACCCAAAATAGGACTTGCTACAATAATCCCAAACCCATTTAGTTCTTTTAGTGATAGATGAATGACTGCTCTTGATGCGCTTTTGTCTGAGGGATGAAAGATGATGTTCGTATTAGGATTGGCTGTTACCCACTGATCATCATTCTATCTTTCCTCCTGAAGGACTAGACCTTTCCTGGATGTTGCTTATGTACCACATTATGATTACAATCATCAGTTCAACTAATTTGTCCTACACCACATTGTTATTTAATAATTTTAAATATTTTTTCTTTAATGTATTCCAGGCCTGACTGGCAGAAACAAATGTATATTCACATAGGGAATTTGACCAGTCTACCACTCAAATTCTCTTGTCAAATTACCTTGTTCCACATGACTGCCTTTCTGTTCTGGGATTTAAAATTCTGCTGTTTTGTCAAGACATTCTTACTTGTCATTCTTGATGTGTTCATACAGCCGCTTAAACTGTCGAATCTGGAACGACAAAATGCCAATCAGCGAGACCACCATCAGGAGGAAAGGGTAGATTCTCCTCTGCATCAGGATCTCCATCTCTGGGGTTGCTCCTGTGTTTAAAAAGAAAGTAATAAAATCATGAATTGATTCACCTCTACAATGTCAATATTTCCTAAAATATGACACAGTCTCAGTAAAAATCTGTAGAGGACAGGTAGTGCTTTCACTCTTTTTCTGTGCCTGTAATTATACATTACTTTACTTTGAAGAGGTAATCCAGGTTTGGTGTGAAAAAAGTCAAAGTAATTAACCACAATGACCAAAAGCACTATTTAATGGTTCCCTTTTCTATTTCAGACTCACCTACAGCAGGAACAATGCCAGCAGCGATCACATACGGCACACACAAGGACAGCAGAAGGACTGAGATGACTGGAGCTGCCAGTTTACGGATGATAAATTGGAGATCGATGTTGCGAATGCCATTTGCATACACCTAAGGGAAAGGTTCTAGTTTATTACACTTCCATCATTTGGAAATACATTTATTTTGAATGGGGGACACCAGGTTTGTTATTTACCTTATAGACTATGGTCAAACATCAAGATGCTAATAATATATTAAACTGAAAAATTAGCAAAAAACCTTCAATGCTGACATCTTGGTTTCCAAAATTCTTTTGCCTCCTGTCACTGAAATGCCTGTAGTATCTATCATCTAAAACCTACCTGTTCTATAACAGTCTTCAGCCACCACTGCGGACCCATGAGGGTGATGGCTGCGATGATTTTGGCATGGAGTACTCCAAGAGCCCAGTCCTATAAACAACAGAGAGAACAATGAATAAATATCTCCTGTGATTCAAAGTACTGCATTGTTTATTTAAGAACCCTCTGGGAAATGTGTAATAAAAACAGACTGCTACACAAACAGTCATACAGTACCTGCCAGGGGTAGAAGAGGGGGGTTTGATCTAATGGAACCCTGAGGGGAGCCACAATGACCAGTTCAAACAGCAGGCCCAAGAGAAGTGGGATGACTCCAGCAACCAGCAGAGCGACAACCAGGGTCTTCAGGATCTACAGAAACACAACAACCATACAGAAGGAACATTTATCATACAAAGCCAACTCTGAAAAGTACACGGTCTGGATAATAAATCACTATATCACCCCTCAACATGGTTATTAATACCCACCATAAGCGTCCACTCCTGGACTTTGCGTATGATGACAGTGCGTCCTTGGGGCATCCACGCCAACAGCACCGTGACTCCACGGATAGACAGCCAGCAGACATACAGACCGCATGCTGCTGTGTACAGCTCATGGATTTTGGAGTTTCCTGTCCAGAAGGACATCAGCCAGCGCCCAGTAAATACTGAAAACCACATGAAATAATACACGATGACCCAGACTCCTCAGAGCTCATTAAAGCATCCATATCATAAGTATTTTCTTCAATCATATACTGTACATTAAGAGCACTTCTGTCAAACATACATATTAAACTACTTAAGCTCTTCAGCCATAATAACAGACTTTTTTTCCAGTGTGGACTTTGTGTATGTATATGTCTATCTAGTGTGGATGCCTCAAGGACACACTGTATCTATGGTATGCTGCTGTGCACAACTCATTGATTTTGAGTTTCCAGCCCAGAAAAACATCAGCCAGTGCCCAGTAATTACTGAAAAGTACATGAAATAGTACATGTAAAACACCCATTGAATATTATCAACTATTAAAGTGATACTCAAGTCTGACTGAGGAAAAAGGGAATAGGGGAGGGAGCTGGACCCTAAAATAGAAATTCTCAACCAGACGGGAGACTTAAATACATAGATACAACCTTCAATTATGACTTGAATGTGAATTTATTTAAAATTATTCTAATTTTGTGGATGCTGGCATACTACATCTGGCTCAGGGAAAACAACTGGCAACTTTTTTTGCCAATACTGACACATTTACAGCAATGTTCATTAATGTGTGCTGTGCCTGTTAAATAAACAAATAAAACCAAAGAAAATTGCAAGTGAGAAGTAGAATTATGTCTTTCTTTTATAATTGTTACCTGGTAGGGTGAGACACACCAAACTGGCCACCAGCAGTGTAATGCACATGAATGCTATCAGCAACACAATCTGGAATAACAAGGAGTAGGTTAACACACACAACTAAATACACATATTTGGTTTTCTGCAAGACTATGAACATCAAAATCATTAAAATGATGGATGAGGGGATAAAGAACAGGGAGTTATGTTCTGGGGCCTGAAATGCAGACAGTGATAGCTTGGGTGTTGCCACACTTCTAAATTTGTCTGGGAAACCACAAATTCTCAGTGCCCACAGTATGCATTTCTGAAGATATAACTACAGTAAAAATACATACAGCTTCTACTCTGTAATTAGTTATGAATGAAAATATGGTATCCAAAAGTTAATATGGTCTTTCACATTGTAATTGATTGTACTCTTATCACTTTGTAGTTCTTAACTACAAAGTAATCTCTGCTGAATGAAGCACAATTGGTAAATGCAGATTTTTTTTTTTACTTTTACTCAGGATGAAACTCTATTGTGTAACTTCACAGATTGTCATCATTATTCAGAAATTATTTTAATCAAAAGTGCATATGATCAATATTTGACATGAAGACAAAAACCCCCTCAATGACCCTATACAGTAGAGCTACACAAAAAAGTACATTTGTTTTTTGATGTAAAGATATGGTGGCCTCACCCTAAATGGGAAGCGCAGAGGTCGGTGGTAGGGCTGGAAGCCTACTGGCCCTCCTTGTTGCAGGATAGCCTGGTGGGCTGCATGCAGCCCCTCACCAACAGCTGGTGCAGGGTTATTATTGTTGTTATGGTGACCAGGAGGGGGGTTGTTATTATTGTTGTTGTTCACAGGCTGGTTCCCGTCATTGTCCTCCTGTTCCCCAAGTAGGTATGAGTGAAGATCTCTGTAGATACAAAGAGAAGTAATCGATTATTAACAGTCAATATTAAAAATTAACTCCATCACTGAAAATATGTGTTTGACGAAGAATTAACAAACAATCTCAAACTACAATATAAAAAAACAACAACATTTAAGCAGTGAAGTTAATATTTGACTCACAATAAATAACCAGCACTGACTGTCCATGCTCGGACCAGGCCTTTGAGCCACTGACGAGTGTGTCCCTGCTCCAACAGAGCTGGCAGCACAACCTGAAGCAGTAACAGCTCCAAAGACAGCTCACTGACTGGGGCATCACTGAGGGGAAGGAGGACAGGATCAGAGGGAGACCAAGAGGCAGATACAGGGAAGACACACACGTCCTCCATTCATCTATATTCAACAGCACATGACCTGAATAGTGCTGCTAAATTCTGTTCTTGATTGAGTTGACATAATCAGACCTTTTCCTCCGTTATTCAAAATATGCTTCAACAACATAAGGCTTTATGACCTAAACAGGGTGTTTTTTTTAAGATGGAGAAGGAAGTGAAGGGAGTGTGCCCCCTATAATTTATTGAGTTTGTCCTTCTGGTTACCTGTATAGCATCACGTTGTAAGGGAGGAAGGCAGGCAGCAGTAGTTTAATCAGCCTTATGGGAAGCCACAGCATGAGCAACACAATTGAGCCAAACACCACAACAGACAGAATGAACCGCCTCAGGTGTCTGTAGATGGGCAAGTGAATCATCTCCTGCACTGGGTTAAAATCTGGGTCATTGAGGTTTCTTAGAAACCACAGAACACCAGGTCTCAGCACCTGGTGGATAAACAACAAAATAGACAGCACATTCTATTAAATTAACTTTCTTATTATACACAAAAAAACACATACTAAAGCCTTGTAAAAATAAACCAATGTTTGCAAAGTACTGTGTGTTTAAGTTTCTTATATACACAAAAAAATACATACTAAAGCCTTGTTTGTCAAAATAAACCAATGTTTGCAAAGTACTGTGTGTTTAAGTTTCTTATATACACAAAAAAATACATACTAAAGCCTTGTTTGTCAAAATAAACCAATGTTTGCAAAGTATTGTGTGTTTCGAGGATCTCACCTCTCTTAGTAGGAGAATGAAAGAAGCAAAGTAAAAGACGTAGACCATTCCCACAAGCCAGTGGAGGAACATGGTGGTACCAGGTGCTGATTTAAAACTCAACTCTCTGTCTTTCAAGGAAGCATCAAACATCTCCTACAACATAAAAAAAATGTATTTTAATTTACCGTTTCAGATCATTGAAGGTGTCACCAACTGGTAACTTACTGGCAATAAGCAAAAATGCTATGTCTACGTTTGGTAACAATATAATAAAGAAAGCTTATTGTGTTTAATTGAGGTCAGTTATTGTGCAGGTAAACAGCTGCATAGCATGTAGGGTGGGCTTTCTTTGAATGTATATTGTGTACCTTTCTTCAGGCTGAGAGGTGAAAATCACACCATTCCTGATACATAAGGAACAGTATTATTTTCACTTCTTCACATGTGCAGTGGTGAAAATATTACAATACATGAGAAAAAGGTATTATTTTCACCACTGTGTATACATGCATGTTGTAGATTGACATGCTTAGGTGGAGAATGAGGTGAGATGGTTTCTTATTACTGTTTCTGTTAAAATATACAAACTCACTTAACACAGGTGAGTTAAGAACCGCATTAAAATACAAACAGTTGCTGCCCACCTGCCAATCAAAAAGGAAATCCTTGATATTAAAATGTACTTTGATCAGTATTTCATTGCAGATGGTATGAACACAACATTTTTCATGTTTTGTGTGATCAACTTGATTTTACAAAAAAAAAAAATTACATCACCTTTTTTTTAATGGAAAGGATATAATTTAACAGACGAATACAAACATATGAAATGTCACATCAAGGACATTAGACTCTTACTAAGGAGCAGATGTCAAGCCACCAGCCACAGATTAGTGGAAAAACACCTATTTCCACAACCACCAGCAGAGACACCTGCAAAAGAAACAAAGCCGCATCTCAATAACAGTTTAGAAATATGGGTATTTATCACAGCTCTAATATGAAGAGAAAATTATTATGACACATTGTCTCAGTTTCGGTGAAAAATGTCTGATATTAAGGCTGGTATTTACATAACTAACCCAAAGCAGCAATGCACTAAGAGGTGTTACCTTGACAACAATGTAGCAGACTCCCAAGAGACGTCGAGAGCGCTGGAACCTGACAAGAGCAGCCAGTCCCTGAGGCGGCCGTTAAGGATCGACACCGGCACTGCGCACACATTTCTAACACACCTAATAGAATTAATTACACGTGCATTGTCTGCTCCTATAATCTCTCGAGATTACAGACAGTGAACTGTAGCGGAACAAAAGATAACAAGCAACATCCCATTTGGTCTGCCTTGGCATTTACAGTTCGGTAGAGATGGTGGAAGGATACATGACAGAGGATGAGTGTCATGGCCAGTAATATGTAGCCCACGATAGTTGTGATTAGACCCTCAAAGTGAGAGGCTTGGACCTGAAAAAAATAAAGTAATCCAGAAGAAAGCAATTATTAGTCTGGAGAGATATGACTGAAAAATAAAGATGACATGATGAAAGCGGGGTTTCTTACATATTCCTCAAAGCCGAGACCCACAACAGAGAAGTGCCCAATGTGGTAAGGACAAAATGCTGAAATGAAGTAAAAAAAAACAAAAAAACAAAAAAACAAAAAAAACCAAACTCCACATTAATTCAATACCATCACTCCTTCAGTTGCATCATACACACAAAGGAAACGTCTTTGAAACTGACAGGAAAACAATGTTCGGTTCAATTTACTTACCAAAGACAAGGATGAAGAGTGTGTTGAGAGACACGACCCAAAATACATGCTCCTACAAGTCACACATGTGGAATTATCTATTAATACATGCATACACAAGCCTACAAAAGAAATACTGTTCTGTTAAATTAAAAACAGCTGTGAAGTACAGCTCAGAAAACTTACCAAAAATACAAGAGAGCCATCCAAGCCCAACATCTGTGAGAGAAATGGAAAAACAGATAAGAAACCAATAAAATATATCAAGTGCACATTGGAGTTATTTGTAAATCAACGATGCAGAGACATGCACACTTACCCTTTCCCAGGTGAGCTCCTCGGCTGCTCTGTCCCACTCTAAAGCATTCCAATTCATGTCATCTACAGACACAGAGATATCAACTTTAAGTGAGCCAACTGTTCTTAAGTTGATACTTTAAAGGAATATATACATTAAAAGCATGGGTGTTATCCAATTTAATCATAGCCAAACTCTGTATCTTTGTAATTGTTTGTTATGACAGCATTGCAGTGTAATTATATAGAGACAATAAAGACATTGTGTTTTTTGGCAAGTTTTAACAGTGATTTAGCATTAGGAAAGGAAATTCTTAATAAGAATATAAATAACTTTAATGTGGAAAATTTGTCAGGATGAATGTACAAAACAAACCATAAAGTGAGGACTTTGCCTGCGTTCAATTAGCAGTCAGTACATGCAAAGCTAGAATAATGTGCAATTCACTCACAAATGACTGTCACTGATTTTTTTTAGGCTGCAATGCTGCCAACAAGAGTGACAGAAGCATTCTCTGTATTACTCAGACATTCAGTTACACCATCTTCAAATCTTAGTGCGATGCCAAAATATTACAATTAAGACCATGCACTTGTGCTCTAATGATGAGGGTCTTGTGTTGTTATTAAGATTAGATTACTAAAACTGCATTAATACAAATCCAGTGGCATTCGCTGTGTTTATACTCTATAGCAGAGTAAACTTTTAGCTTGACACCTCATACTGGCCAAACAGTCTGGAACGTATGGTATTTTGATTATCATTCACATCACTATGACAGTAAGAGCTATTTTCCAGCCTCTAACCTTGAGCTCCATTGTTAGGATCTCCATCTTCGGCAGCTGCTCCCTCCTCTTCCAGCTCTGGGTCATCACCCTGGTCTGGTGGGGCATCAGGGGGCTCAGGTTCTGCCTCATTATGGGCTGGGGGATCAGCAGGGGCTGGCTGGGCAGCAGGAGGTTCATCAGCTGCTCCTTGACCTGCAGCTTGTGCCTGAGGGCAAAGCAACAAAATAATTGGCTTTAATAAAAGAATCAGGGGGCATATGTGTCGACGTGTGATTCTGTATGTCAGGGCAGGTTACTGTGAAGTAGATGTAGGGTTTACAGCAGCGAGAACACACAAACAAAAAAATAATGCAAACAAAACTATTGCACACCCCTAATTTCTTCACGTCCTCCTTTAATATGCAGTATTTAAAGGCGTCATTCTGCTGAAAACCACTTTTCCACGCTCCTTTTGGAATTTGATGGGTCACCCCAAGTTACCACACATACTACGTTTGCTGCGTGGTGTGTCCCCTCCACTGGCTTTATTTCCAATTCATAGAAAACAACACAGAGAAAGGAGTGATTCCAAAAAGCCTGTCCTCAATACGTGATGTGGATATTGGTGTCACTCACGTGGGGTGAAGCTCGTCCCCCACTGCAGTGAATCTGAAGTAGCATTAGCATCTACAAGAGAAGACGGCGCCACAGTTGCTGCACAAACTTGAAAAAAAAATGGTGGACCAAACTCATTCATGTGCTCTCTGTGGAAATAAAACTTCGCTTTTTTTCCTACAAGTTTTCAAAACAAGCAACAGCACGAAACCTAACTGGATGCTACTCTCAGATGGTAAACACACACAGAGTAAGAGGGGAGGGGAGAGTTTTCCTTCACGCATTTATTCTCTGAGCCAATCAGAGACGCCTCATCACCGGGTCGTGGATATGTATGCAGAAGTAATTTTAAACTCTGTTGTTCAACCTCAAGTCTACCCTCCAATAACAGCTTGAAACAAAGCAATCCAGACATTTCTAAAAACAGAATCAATGCATTCAGTAACAATGGTGCACAGAAATATTAATGAAATAACGATGGAATGACTCCTTTAAAATCTGGCTTGGAGAACTATCTTGTGTATATCATTCATCTGCAAGCGAATTGTCACAGGACAAACAAATTGTGAACCAATTTTCAGTAGATACAGATAAGATACTGTGGGATTCCAAAGACCAACAGTCCTACACAAGAAGAAAATGATAAATACCTCATTGGCTTGCCCAGCTGCATTGGGTGGTGGTGGCTGGTGCTGCTCTAACCACTGGGGAGCTCCACCATGGACTATTTGTTCTCTGAGCCACACAAGACTGATAAAAGCGCACAGGGTGCAGGTGACCACAAAGCAGCCTTGTAAACAGTCTGCAAGCAGGTTCTCTCTGCAGGAACATGCACACAAGAAACAAAACACTATAACTGAACTGAAGAAAAAAAGTCCAATTTTGGCTGGTTCAGATGATTTTATTTGACATATTACAGAAGGCTATGCTTTAAGAAACGTTTCTCCTATACCATATGAAACAGAGGTATGGTCATTTAACACTAAGCAAGTTGAGCTTTACACAATGCAGCAAAGAGGTTGAATATTCAAGGCTGATTTTAGGAAATAAAATAACATTTGGTGTCATATTAGTACTTTGTTGTTCTACAAAATACTTACGTAGAGAGCATGTCCAATGGCAGTGTCAAAAGTGAGCTCACAGAGCCGGTAAACAGACACTTATAGATGCGACCTGACACAAAAAGAAAAATTAAATAAATCAACAAAGTCCACATAATCCTTTCTTAAATACTTATGTAAATGTTAAAATGCATGTAAATGCTACATTGTTACAACTTACATAATGCAACTAATAAATACACCTAAATAACGTTTTGTGTTGAGCGCTGAACGGGATTAACATACACCTCTTATGTAATGCTGTTTAAGCCACAACCCTTTTCATGATGCTAAACCATATACATGAGCTCATTTGTAAAGACTAAGTTTTGGTTATTTCACTTATAGCAGCGTGGTGTATATATAATGAAAAGATCAAGACTAAACAACATGTGTGCAAAAAAAAAAGTTGTATCACATCTGTGAGTATTACTTACATGCAGTGAGAGGAACTACCCCAAGCCATGCGAAAGCCACAAGAGTGTAGTGGAACCAGTAACGAATGGCTGTGCCAACACTGGTCAGTAGGCCTGCACAAATGTCTTGGATTGGCAGACGGGATGGCATGTCTGGGGAGTAAACTACAATGGAAAGGACACAAAGGGTGAATTAGAGATAACATTTTAGATATGATGAATTTTTACATAATTGCTGACTCTTATTTCTATTTTTCAAAACTATGCTTTCAGTATTGTTAACTGCTGAATATGAAATGGTTTGATACAAAGAAAAGAGCCAAATGGGCCTATCTGTAAGGCCAGTTTAGATGCCTTGAAGTGCTTTAATACATTGAGAATCATCAATCAGTGCCATGTGTACTTACTAGGAGTGAAAGCAAATCTGTGCTTGCATAATTCACAATACTCCTTCCTGCTGTGCTTCAGCCACTGGACCAAACTGGAAAGCAAATGTAGAAGGTGAAAAGTAGCACAGGAGAGTTTTTTTTTCTTCTTCTGTTTGGCTCATTTATATACAAACTGGGATACAGTATTGTGTGTCTGAAATCAGATTTGGGTACTAAAATTTGTGTTTTATGATATGATAAATATTTGATCATAGAAAAGGCTTATTATATATAGTGTAATATATAGTGTTGACATTCATAAATCACACTGTTCAAGCCAATATTTTGTCTTTTGAATAATTGCATTCTTCTAAAATAGAAGATAGGAGAACTGCATGAGGGTAACACAAATGAACAGAGAGAAAAGAATGAATGAGACTGGACAGGAATTGCTTGTATTCAAGTCCCAAATCAGACATAAATCATATGGGATACAATACAGTATGGGGATTTTAAATAATTTCAATGCTAAACTTACAGGATAGTTACATTATTTATTTAGTTACTTTATATAACATTGCATATATTGAGATTAAATGTTCTGACCATATTGCCAACACCTAACTGGTCCAGAGTTTGCACTACGTCGTATCACAAGAAAAAACTCATGTGTTCAGATGTAAACCCCAGTCTGAGATGCAGAGTAGACAAAGGTCTATAGTGTTATCATCGATTTGACATAATCTTTCTTATAGATACCAAAACCAGGATGAGAACAGAATATGATGTGATGAGAACACAAGATCATTTTTGAGAACCTCTTCGGGGCCTGTGAACCTCACAGATACTGACTATGGCCACTTACCATGTTTCTGTCCTAGTCTCAACCAGTGATTATAAACTGAAAAACTGTGTTTATGTTTCCCAAAGTGATATCATCTTAGATAAGAGAATGTTAAACATATAACTGAGCAGAACCTTATCATACAACAATCGCAGTTAAGCATGGTTAACCATATCCTGTACACTGTGATGAAAACATATTTGCATGCATGAAAACTGTTTTTCACCAATGTCATTCACAAATGACATTTCTTAAAGTTGAATATCCAATACTACTAATACTGAATATTATAGTGCTAATCTGGAGACGATGTCTCCATATTATAAAGTATTAAATCAGTATTGATTTAACACTGCAAAACTGACTGTGTACTTGTAGATTAATGTAGCACAACGACGTGTAGGGTTGGGTTTCATTTGGATTTAATTTGTTCTCACTCACAGGTATTATGCTTAAGGCCTTAAACACTTCAAATCAGTTGATTACTTTCTTTAATAATGAAAAATTACTTGTTAAACTGGTGTGAAAACAATAACAGATTTGTCTTTTAACCCGGAAACATCTGTCAACTACTTGCGTAACACTAGCGATCTGTCTGCCATTTTTTTTTCTTTTAAGACATCAGTATTTCAAAATCAGCAAATCCCTAGTCCCTGAAGGTTTCAAATTAATGTCTAACAGGTCCTGGAAACAGTCAATGTATTTCATATTCATAATTAATTTACATACACCCAACAACAATGAAGTAAGTACATACCTCAATGAGCTAACTACTAATCTGCTAAAAACAACTTTGTGATGCTAAATTATGGAGGATGCAGACTAATGTTCATGGCTGGTCAAGCCTGCAACATCTCTTCTTGTAACCTGTGACACTTAACTCACAGGAAAGTTGAGAACATAGGTCAAAAAAACCACAGAAGAGAGTGTTGTTACCACATGCCAATGCCACACCTGAGGCAAGTAATCTGGGATTCTGTGTAACCTGGATGTGATACAGAACAAACCGGCTCTACACCCCGAAGAGAGTCTTCTATTACATTTGCCAAAATCAAACAGTAACGATATATATATATATATATATATATATATATATATATATATATATATATATATATATATATATATATATATATATAATATTCAGTAGTTATACTAATCTCATTAAAGTATTCCTCAACCAAAAGTCTAAGTACAGAAACATGTAAGAAATTTGGTTTGGTTTTCTATATATGGATTATGAAATTAAAAATAACCTGACGATGGGTAATGTTATTCAGTACAGCACCTTAAGTACTCATTTATTATTAACAGCTGTTTATGGTGTCTTTTCTGCACCTGTAAATATTTCATAAACAGGAAAACGTTTACAGTCAGTAAAAATGGAGGAAGAAAAACATGACAAAAATTAATAATGGCATAAATACAGCTGATGATACTTACCATTCCTGATGTATGAACTTAATACTGCCAGTACAGACACAGGGGTGGTACAGGGGTTTGTCTGGGGTCCCCTCAGAGCGGCACACACGACAAATATCCGCTGGGAGCGCACGAACACACAGACACAAACATATAGTATGTAAGAATAGACTAGTGAGTACGAGATACCCATTGTCAAAGCAGAGCAATACATAAAGGACGGGCAGGGGGTGTGTAATCGGGCAGCTGTGTCAACAAGAAACGCTGTCTAATAAAAGTAAATATTTACGTTTATTTTCCAACAAAGCTCCTGTCTTTAACATTAGATGGCCTTGTTCAAAGAAGCTGATGACATCACTAGCAACTTCTGGTCCTTTCTATACTGAACTATGTCTTCATATGTTAATATCGACACCGGCTCTATCCAATAAAGGTTATTTCTTTTCTATACAGTTTCCGTGATAAGTAGTAAGCTACACCATTCAGTGACACGCCATTAATCTGGTGTATTATCTGTAGATACTTGCTAGTAGGCCACTTCAGACGCAGACTCGGTTGTCTGTGATGCACCTATGAAGCTAATGGTAGATAAGCTGTCAAACAACGAGTGTAATTACCTTCTTCGGCTGTATCCATGTTCTTGACTATGCACCGGTCACGGTTTCTTCAAAGAGTATATATTGTACAGCGAACCCATCCACGGCACGGATGTTACCGTTTGGCTAGCCGATTTAAGCTAGCAAGGCGAGTGTATCCTTAGCCATGGGTCAGATGCACTGACAGTCATAAAATGGTTCCCCCACACAGAACACCAGCAAATGCTTGGTTGTGACTTTTCGCATCCAACCTGTCCTCGCCGGTAAATATGTGGTTTTATTTTTTACAATGTATTGTTAAGGTAAATCAAATTTCTCAGACAATGTGACATCCTCAATGTTGCTGAAACGACAATTACACCTCGGAGACAAATAGCGAGCTAACGTCTTCGCTAACGCATGCGCTAACGTCACTGCTAACCTCAGTACTGCCTGTCGCACAACATGTGCGCAGGATTTCAGATTACCACAGAGTGACATGTTTTACGGCACATAACTTGCACAACAACTGTTACATGGTAGGTGGACCATTGGACGATCGGATGTTAGTAGTATGTATTTATATTAAAGAAAGGCGAATGTGTTCTCTCTTTTTCACTTTTCTTGTCTAGATTATTTTATTGTAACCAACACCTTAAAATATTTTAAACTGCCTTTATAAGTAATCTTATAAACGAAAATACATAAAAAACAGCGTACAATTCAAACCACAAGAAAAAACTACTACTACTACTACTACTACTCCTACTCCTACTAATAATAATAATAGTAAATAAGGATGAACGGAAATTATTTTACATTCATGAATCAAATAAAAAGTACCGAGGAGAATAGTATTGCAAAAACGGAACTGAATCAAATATATTAAAAGCTAACACGTCTATGTAACAACATACACCACCAACCCCTGTGTGTGTGTGTGCGACGATATGATATAGAGACAGTATTTATTTTGGAAGTAATGCATGTATATGAGGACTTCCGTGAAAACGCATCAATCGATGTTAATTTAATATAAACATAATATATGTGACCCGTCACCACGAAACCAGGCATAAGTCGCGCTGAGCCGTTCAGAGCTACAGCCAAATTTAGGCTGGAAGGTGATTTGTTATTTGTGTTTACACCATATCAAAAAACGGTACCGTAACACCTCTATGTTCAGTTCCTGTGGTCATTACATTGAAATCCAATCAATAAAGGTGTTTATTGAGTCAATTATTTAAGCGGTGACAAAAGTTCAGGTATTGTTGAGCAAAGACAAAGACGACTTCCACCTCTTTTCGCCGAACAAAACGATCTCTGTTCCGTGAGTAAACATCCAAGTGTTCGGTACGAGGTAAAAGCTTATATTGAATGTTCTTGTCCAATGGCGTAAGCCAAATGATTATAATACGTCACACTTCTGTCCTATTATTATAATATATAAAACTTCTGTGACATGTCCATCAGAGTGTCCTTTAACATCTGTGAATATTTTTTGTCAATCGGATACAAATTATTATGCGTTGCTAAGGACTTCCTACCCCAAAACAGTCCAAAACTTTAACGGACAATATCTAAAAATATGCAAATTGCATAATATGTCCAAATGTGGATATTAAAATGACCATAACTTTGGTTCTACTTATGATAGAAACGTAATTTTTCACCATCTTAAACCTTACTTTCCAATCTACCAATCTACACAGATAACTCAGTTTTGATTTCCAGACACTTATGCCTGGTTTCGTGGTGGTGGGTCACATATATGGCATAACACCCCTGCCATTGGCGCCGATTGGTACACTAATGGATTCGGGAAACACCGGCGCCGTGGCTTAGTTGGTTAAAGCGCCTGTCTAGTAAACAGGAGATCCTGGGTTCGAATCCCAGCGGTGCCTTTTCAATGGGAACAACACACATATAGCTTAACTGAAAGATCACACATGTTAGGACCTTATCCTTGATTAAGCACAAGTCAATAGAAAGTGAATCTAGCCCAGTTTGCCTTGACAGAATCCACCAGCAGTCGAGTATTGATACGAATTTTGTGTGTGTGTGTGTGTGAATTACATCCACTTCTGGTTGGATGTAATTCTTGTTGTAATTTGTATTGCTTAATATTTATTTTTTACTGATTAACATATTATTACCTTATAACTATTTTATTTTAATACAAAATCCCCTTGGGATCAGTAAAGTAATTCTGATTCTGATAAGTGTATTCCATTGTTCTGTATTTGTACAGGAGCAATAAGAGTAAAGTTGAATCTTATCTAATCTCATCTAATCAGCTGTGTATATTGAGTCAAATGGTGCCAACATACGGTTGTTTTCTGTGTTACAGAATAAAAGTGACAGGGCTGGCATTTAGAGGGCCCCTGACAAATACAAACTGTGAAGGGGAACGGTTATTCTCCAGACTGGCTTGAATTAAAAATGAGCTCAGGATGAAAATGTGCCAAGATCAGTTGAATTCACTCTCCCTTCTTGCAATAGAGTCAGAGTTTGTTCGGCATCTCAACTTTGATGAGTTAGTGGATGACTTTGAAAGAAGGAAGAGCAGAGATAAACTTTTGTAGAATCCTTGGGTATGGTGGTGTGTGTGTGTGTGAGGGGGGTGATACTAACTCCCAACCCCCCCCCCCCAAATCCCGTCCTGGTCAAGCAAGGACTGGATTTTTTCTGATTCACGCCCCTTTTTCTGATTCACATGAGCGCGTGTGCAGTATCAGCCAGGGCCCCCATTGGTCACCCCTATTGGCCACGCCACTTACATGTACTAAATCAAAGTTGAAGAAATAGGAGGCACTTCCTGGTTCGGGCAAAACAGCAAAGACACCACTCCAGCACACAACCCAAAGACTTGGTAGCAAATTGGAACCACACGGAACTGTGCCGAATCAAAGAACTGAACGGACAGCCGGTAAAGTCACGCGTATCCCCGTCATCGTTATGAATGCGAGTGACTTGATGCACTGACGAGGCTTGAAAGGGAGGTGTGTGTGTGTGTGTGTGTGTGGGGGGGGGCGCAATGTGTGTGTGTGTAAATACTTACGCGATATACTGTGGTGAATGCGGGTTAAGAATCTTATTTGTATACAGCACGTGGTTACAATGACTGATTCTATAGGTGACACGTGAATTTATAATAGTGTTTATTTAAATTGTCCTTAATTCTTTTTATAGTAATTGGTAATTCATTATGATTCAGTGTTTAAAATGTAGTCTATTGATATTTTTTCATGACAATTAAATGCAATAAGACTTAACTTAAAGGGGAAAATGTCTTGTTTTTGCATATGTACTTCATGTTAAAACTTAGTAATTGCTTGTAAAATGTTTTTGTGTTTTGTCTTTTAATGTTTTTCACCTATCGACCAGTAAAAAAAAAAATCTAAAATAAAGTATTAAAAAATGAGTTACTGTGTAGCTAATGTGTTTGACAAGGTGGTATGGGCATGGAATTTATATATAATTAAAAAAAAAACATTTAAAAAATATACAAGTGCGATTTAAAAAAAGTCCAAATTTTAAGAAAAAATGTCAAAATTGTGAGATAATAGTCATATAATTATAATATATAAAGTCACAGTTCCTCTGCTCCACTGATTTTTCCTCTAGTGACTTATTTTTCTTACCGTCACATCTGTTTAGTTTGAAAAAGCAAGGAGTCTATTCTGAGAATGTAATGAGTATAAAGTACAGGTATTTATGCAAAAATGTAGGGAGTAAAAAGTTGCCAGAAAAATTAATACTCAAATAAAGTAGATACCTAAAAAATCTATTTAAGTACAGTAACAAAGTACATTTACTTAGTTACTTTCCATCTCTGTTAATAATAGAAATCTGTACCTGACATTTAAATGACAGTGATGTACCAGGTTATTTTAATGTTTGTCTTTTTGTTTGTGTCTGCATCAACAGATGGCAAACGAAGCCAGACCATGTCCCTGTGATATCGGAGATCGGGTGGAGTATGAAGGGCTTGGTCAAGAAGTTCAGGTTGAGCACATTAAAACTTATGTAGTAAAGCCAGACACTGCATCTGACAAGGCTATTATTGTCATACAAGATATCTATGGATGGCAACTTCCCAACACTAGATACATTGCTGATCTGCTGGCTGCCAATGGATATATGTGTGTAATATTATTTAACTTTATATCTGTTCATAAACATGGGTTATTAATGTATTTGGTTCAGGAGTTTTCTTGATGAATGGAGGGGGGACTAATGCACAGTTGCAGTTAACAGTGTTCTTGTTTGACTTTGTGCAGTGCTGTTTGTCCAGATTTCTTTGTTGGAAAGGAACCCTGGACTCCATCACATGACTGGTCAACCTTTCAGCAGTGGCTCGAAGACAGAAAGCCAAAAAACATTAATAAGTAACTTATCACCGACTCAGAATAATAATTTTCTCTATACATTATTTTGCAGACACTGTTATTGAGTATATGTGCTGTTTGTTTCCCAGAGAGATGGATGCATTAGTGAAGTTTCTGAAAGAAAAGTGTGGTATCAAACACATTGGAGTTGTGGGCTTCTGCTGGGGAGGTGTTGCCACACATTTTCTAGCTCTGCAATGTCCTGACATTAAAACTGGAGTGTCAGTCTATGGTATAATAAAATTGTGCATATTATCTACCATTTTGCTGTATTAAAATGCAGCTCTGATTAATACAGAATTCAAATGGAGTGAAATATCCCAAAGTATTGTGAAAACATGTTTTATGGTGGCTTATTTGATGCTTTGCAGGAATTATCCAGGACAGGGAGGACAAGTATGACCTAAAGTGTCCCACACTGTTCATCTTTGGTGAGAAAGATCATGTTGTTCCACTTGACCAGGTAAAAGGACTTTTATATACCACCGAAAAACTGAAATACAAAGGCCATTACCATTCCACAAAATACATTTTAATAACACTACTGATGTAGTTTCTGCTTCTGTCATGCAGTGCATCAAATTTGAGACTCTCTTGTTTGTTTGTTTGTAGGTGTACATCCTGGAAACTAAGTTGAAAGAGAAATGCACAGTTGACTATCATGTAAAGATCTTCCCTGGACAGACTCATGGTTTTGTCCACCGCAAAAGGGAAGATGTCAACCCTGCAGACAAACCTTACATCCAGGAGGCCAGAACAGACATACTCAACTGGCTGAATAAATACATGTAAATCAGCAGCGCAGTGAACAAGTGTAGTATATAATCAGTCAAAAAAAACAATCCAAGAGCTCATTAAATTAACCTATCAGTGCATGTGTTTGGATGGTGGGAGGAAACCAGAGTACCTGGAGGACACTCACGTAGACCCAAGGAGAACTCTACACAGAAACGTCTGGTGTGGGATTCGAACCAGGGTCCTTCTTGCTGTGAGCTAGGAGTGCTAACCACTGCACAACCATGCCACCCCCATCTCTCATTCTGTTAAGTTGAATTAAATTTAAACATGTTAGGATGATTTACTGAGCTGGTTGTCTTTTTTTACAGTGTCAGAGTTTCTGGATGACTGGAGCGCTTTCTGCTTTTCTCTATTTAGCTTTTACTTGTTTTGTTATTGTAGGTGTAGCTAGACGCTTATATCATCTGGTTATTTTTTTTGTAAAATTAAGTTCAAACCATGTAGAATATCTATGTTATGCAGTTTTCTGTGTTTAAAAGTGTGCATAACTGTCCCAAATAAGAGCACAAACACTGATCTTCAAGGGCTTTTTTTCCATAGTAGTATGATTTTACCTTGTCTTGTGTGTGTAGCACATTCTGTTATTTTCATGCATCCAGCAGAAGTCACAAGGATAAAAAGGGGAAAGCTGCAGTGATGCAAGGTATGTCTGCATGACGGATGCAGGACAGTGGCAGAGCCAAATGATTTATAGTTAGGCTGGACAATGTACATTAATGTGTGCGCACACACACACATATATATGTGTATATATATATATATATATATATATATATATATATACACACACGTGTATGTCTGTTACTAAATGTTACCAAGAGTAACTCTTACAGCACCACAGAGAGCACTGCTCTCACTCCTGTCAATGTCAACTCTGAAACTGTTTGCATCACAAAAACAAAATTGTGTTTTGTCAATCTGTGAAGGACTTTTAATGAGGAGACAATTAATTTCCGTCCCACATAAACTCCCACTCAGACTCTATAAATAGACCTACATTGTGTAAATCTCTTGTTTTCTATGAGTCGGTGCTCAGTCAATCATGTTGTATTTTGTATTATTTACTTATCTTACACAAGTAATATTGCATTAATAGTCAAACTATGTATTTTCATCAATTAAAAAAGTTCATTAATTTTGCATCACCATTGTCATGATCCTCACAGCACCCTCCACTTGAAATGGGTTCCCATGGCTATGAGCAGAAACACCAGCACTTTGAGCATAAAGGCACTGGCACTAGGCTGCAAGCGTGTAGATAAGATTTTTGAACTGGTGGGGGGGCAAAGGTGTCATCACCCCACAAGAGGGAAGACATCAAACCTGCAGACAAGCCCTCGATCCAGGACACCAGAACAGACCTGCTGAACTGGCTGAATAAATACATGTAAATTAGAGGTGCAGTGAACAAGTGTAGTATATATAGTCAGTGCACTTAAAGAATTACCATAAAAATGACCAGATTTCATGACAGCTAAATGTAAAATTATAGAACTGGAGCAATACATTTTCTTAATTTTTGTATATGTGTAATTATGTCTTAACCTTTATTTTTTTTTAAGTGATGAGCTAAAATAGATTTTCCCTTTCTTGCCTTATCAAACTACATAATGACATTACATTGTTCTGGTAAAGGAGGCCCCAAGTTTTGTAACAAGCTATATGCAACAAAGTGAAATGTTCACGTATCTATGCCTTTTTCTCCCCATGTCAAGTTCTTACATAAGTTGTCACAACATTAAACACAGAAACAAAAGAATATCAAGAGTTATGGGATCATGAATAGAGAGAAACAATGGAATATTTCAACAGACCCATATTTTAATGTTGACTTTGATACTACTTGACAGGTTAGAACATTTTGTATCAAATGATAAATACCGTAACGCAGTGCGACTTGAACATGGCGCTCGGGGAAGTGCCTAAAACTTTTAGAACAACTTAAGAAGTTATCAAGTGTTCTACAACACAGCCGAGTCTTCTGGGTGTTCAGGAGGGCTTCAGTCCTCACTCTCTCCTGGACTTCGGATGTCATCGATCTTTAGGATCATCTTGACTACTTGAGTAGCCAGTAAAATCTGCTGCTTCTTGCCAATGAGGGTCTCGATCACATGTTGCTGCTTCATGTCTAAATAACAGACAGAACATAGCAGAAATGTATTTTGTTTGATGAGACAAAACATTTTAAGAAGACAAAATTAAAATGGAAAAGAGGTCTTTATGAAAATGTCAAAGTGCTGTTTGTTTTCACTAAGAGCAAGTAATAGTGAATTTACATGCTCATTAAGATTAACATAATTTAATACACTAGCCACTATGGCGCATTACAGCATGTTTACATTAAATGTTAAGAGAGAATGATTTTTTGTGGCTAAAAAATATCCTACACAGCGCAGATGGTCCCTTACCGTTGGTGTTGTTGTGAAGACAGTCAATGCCAAGGAAGGGATTGGTCTCTCTGACTTGTCTGGCTCTGACCTCTGTCATGGTCTGGATTGGGTTCAGTCCACTATTCTCAGCCAGGGCCATTGGGATCACCTCTAGAGCATCAGCAAATGACCTCATTGCGTATTGCTCCAGTGATGGGCACTAAGACAGAACAATTTGTGTCAGAAGCATATTTAAAGGAATGCCATGTTTAAGTCTCTTTATTTAACAAGTGTTCTGAAGATTTCTTACCTTATCTGCAGCCTGATTAACAGCCAGAGCACATGCAATCTCAGAAGCGCCTCCTCCATATACAACACGGTTATCTTTGACAAGGTTGCGAATTACACATAGAGCATCATGAAGAGCACGCTTAGCCTCCTCAATAATCTACGGAGAAGATGATTAAAAAAAATAAATCACCATGGAAATATCAACATTGCTAAATATTTAGAAAAATAACATAACTGTGCTTACCATCTTGTTGCCTCCACGGATGAATATGGTTACAGCCCTGGTGTTTTTGCACTCCTGGATGACCAGCATGCGATCCTTTGTGGTACCAAAGGAGATTTCCTTCACCACACCAGCCGTACCAAGTTTCTCTGGTGTTAGTTCACAGAACCTTGGGACGATGCGACCTCCTGTGGCGATTGCAATCAACTGTCCAAGAAACACAACATTGAAAACTTGCATACCACAAATATAGCATAGGAAAATGCAAGCAAGATTTCTATGAGGATGAAAATGGACATATTTAATTCGAGGACAGGATTTAAACAGTTCAGTTTGTGATGACAGTCTCACCTCAATCTCAGGTCCTCCAACCCAACGAACAGCTGGTAACTCATTCTGCAGCAGAAGATGGTTAGCTTCATCATCAAAGCCCCACTGGCAAATGGCCAAGTTTGCACCATTGCTTTTGACCTAGGAGGAACAGAAAAAACATTTTTAAAAAACCCCAACAAAGTAACAAAAAACACAAAACATGTCAAGTAAATGCCAAGAAGTCCAATTAGTTGACAGTGGGAGATTATTTGCTGGTTCATCAGCAATGCACATTTGATGAAGTACAAACCTGCTGGATCATTTCCTCAAACTTTTCCTTTTCATATTTCTGGAGAGCTTTGTAGTCTTCCACAGAGGTGACATCCAACTTATGCTTGGTCTTGGGTTTTGGAGGCTCAAATGGGCAGGTGAGGATAGCAATTTTTGCATCTTTCAAGACCTGATAGTGACAGTGTGACAGTGAAAAATGTATGTTAACATCACACTATTAAAAATTGTTGGACAACCGAAGAAGGCAACAAAGCAAGTCACAAATAATCTACTGAATATGGCTTTTGTTGTAAAAGCTGTACCTTAGGCATCTGAGGGTGGCTGAACTCTTTGTCAACTATGACTCCCTTGACAAGCTGTGTATCCTCCAGCTTTCCTCCCACCTTTCCCTCCATCTTGATGAGTTCAAAATCTACATCCTTCCTCTCCATGTCAGCCACAGTGAGAATAGCATTCACTGCTATCTCAGCCATCTGCCTGTGGCACCGGTTGATACTGGAAAAAGTAAAAATAAGCAAAACATCAATACAGAATTTCACATATAGTGTTACTTGAATATGTTTATTTAGACATCCCATAAGACTCACACTTTGGATCCCAGTGTGGTCATTGCAGTCTGAATAAGTGGTTCTGTGTTGCTGGGATCAAAAGGAAAGGTCTCAGCAATTTTGTCCAGCTGCTCAATGGCGATGCGTGCAGCCTGGTCGTAACCATCAGACACCCTGATGGGGTGGATCCCGCGGTCCAGCAACTGTTCAGCTTGTTCAAGCAGAGCCCCAGCCAGCACTTAGAAAAAGGAGGGGAAAACAGTATTAAGTAAACAAAGCAGTCATATGGTTAAATAACAGCTGCCTTGATCAAAACTGGAATAATTTTGCCAAGATCAAACAAGGAGCCATTACGAAAATCTGTCATAATTTACTGTGGAGAATAAATGGCATTTAATGTTGTCATACCAACAACTCCAGTGGTTCCATCACCAATCTCATCATCCTGTGACTTGGACAGTTCCACCATAAGCTTAGCAATCTGGTGATCCACATCCATCATGCTGAGAATGGTGGCTCCATCATTGGTAACAGTAACCTCTCCATCCCTGTCAACCATCATCTTGTCAAGACCTTGAGCCGAGAACATACAAAGAATTAAAATGCAGCCATGCCGTTTCATATCTTTTCAAGACTGACAATTTTATTGCTACTTACCATTAGGTCCCAAAGATGTTTTAAGCGTCGATGCAACCGCCTTAGCTGCCATAATGTGAGACTGCAAATAAACATCATCATCTCAAATTACATTGACATAACATCCTTAGTCTGCGCATGTACCGCATGGGCATAATAATTCCACATTTCAAGTGTAGTATGTTTATATGGTACAATATTAAGTAAGAAATCGCATCGATTATACCCATTTTTGTCAGTATCTAAATAGCAAAACCCATTAGCTGACAGTATGGGCTGGACGCATTGACGTTATACAGAAAGCACATGGGCCGCAGTGTTAGCATGGCTAGCTAATCCTCAAGCTAATGCTAAAATACTGCTACTGAAAAAACGACTTGATTTACTAGCTAACGACATACATATAAATCATTATTATCTTATAAAGCGCCATCAACCTTGCAGATTAAATGTACGTTACAGAACAACAGGAAAAGAAAGCCATGCTAAGACTAGCATGCCAAAAACTATATTCCGTTAGCTAGCCCATTGTACCTTCAATGCATCAATGCCCGATAGCCGTGTCTTCTTGTCCTGGTCTTTAATGATGATGAAAGGTCTCCCATACTCATCAAACGCTAGTGTCCCCAACGTGGACATGTTGACTGAAGGACTGTGACACTTAACAGAGACTTAAACACAAAATAATGACTTTTTAGAATGAAAATCTGGAGTGTGGCTGATCTGCAAGCCGCACGGGTC
Source organism: Siphamia tubifer (assembly GCA_020466265.1). Classification (NCBI taxonomy): domain Eukaryota; kingdom Metazoa; phylum Chordata; class Actinopteri; order Kurtiformes; family Apogonidae; genus Siphamia; species Siphamia tubifer. The sequence goes on along the minus strand of CM035802.1, from coordinate 33,539,992 downwards.
TGCCGGCGACTTCTGGAAGGCTCCAAGGGTGGGGAGGGCGGAACCAAATAGTGTCAAGTAGTCTTCGTATACTCCAAGATACCTTATATTCAAGGCTAATAAACGCGAAGAAGGAAAAACACATATTGAAATGACTCTCAATAATTATTACGGGGCTGTCGTGCAGAATGTCAGAAGAAGAAAACTTAAGAAATGTATTGTTTGTAACATGGTTCATCCCGTTCACGTCCAGATTAGATGATCTCGCGGTAATTGTAATGTAATAGAATTCCCTGAGAAGGACTGGATGAAACAGGCAATTTTGAAAAGGTACATTTAACCTACTTCAAGAACATACGATGCATTGTCATACTTATTTATTATCTGTGCTTTACGTGTGTATCATATGTATCAGTTACATTTCATATTGTAATCTAGGGTAAATTGTTCGTATGGTTAATTAGTCATTTAACTGTAGCACTGACAACGTTACACGTCAAAGAAGCATTATCTAGCTATGATAAAGTGACTGCATTTGTTTCATTAATGTAAATATTGGAGGATTAATAACATGTTGGAATCCACGTGCACTTTGGTAATGTCGACGTCGAAGTTTGACGTAATGTCCGGGTACTTTGTAGTGATGTATAGTTGCGCTCCACTCTGTTTCCAAACTGCCTCTGTACCAGTTTTTGTAACTTGTGAAACTGAAGTTTAGAGGTAAGTTTGTGAGAAAAAGTCATCTATCAGTAAGTGTTTGTGTAGCTTATTGTCATGAGTCATATATACAACGTGTCTTTATGTCTCTTGAAGGACCTGGGAGGTGTTTATGAATCTAAAATCCACTGTCTTTCAGTTGTATATTTTCAACAGATTCTGGACATACATATGCAGTGCACTGTATGTTACTACATATCTGGATGCTTATGTGTTATGTTTTCTATTGTCTAGAATGCCATGGGCAGTAAAACACCGGTTTGTGGTGCTCTATGGATCTCAAAAGGGCCAAGCTCAATCCATAGCAGAGGGAATTGCTGAAGAGGCTGAGGAACATGGGCTGGTTGCTGAGCTCAGCTGCTTAAACCAGAATGAGAAGGTAGCTATTGCACATTAACATATTTGTACATGAAGCAGAGCTATCTAAACTTCTCTTGCACTGGATACACGATAGCACACACAGATAAAAACATTGCAGTTAATTTGATGTGGTGTAATAAGCTTTTGGCCATTTTAGTTTTGAGTTTTCATGTGGATTATTGAAACACCTGGCACTAATTATTCATGCAACTGGTTCCAGTACAATTTGGAGCAGGAGAATGACCCAGTAGTCTTTGTTGTGTCTACAACTGGAGATGGGGAACCGCCAGACAATACTCTGCAATTTGTGAGGCGCATCAAGAAGAAATCCCTGTCCTCTGATCACTATAAACATCTATGCTATGCACTTTTAGGTAAATTTTATTATGAGGGTCAGAGTTGACACTTCATGGATTTCATCTGTAAATAGAGTGGACTTAATTTGCAAATATTTTTTCACTGCACAACACTGCACAATGTTTACTTTCTGAACAGTTGCTTCCTTAAAAATCATATGCTTTTCCTCTGTCTGCTCCAGCTTTAGGAGACACAAATTATGCAAATTTCTGCAACTGTGGGAAAACAATTGAGCGTCGTCTACAGGAACTTGGAGCCAAACAGTTCTATGCGACAGGATATGCAGATGATGGTGTAGGGTACGAAATGAAGTTAACAAATTCAACTTTTGTGTGAAACGTTGGACTTTAACCCGCATAGCAATACCTCTTCCTGTTGTTTTTGTGACTTGCCTGTGCACTACTTGATCCCAGTGTGAACTTTGGTTTCTCAGGTTAGAGGTGGTCGTGGATCCCTGGCTCGAAGGTCTGTGGAAAGCAATCAAAGGAATTTTATCAAAAATGGACTCTGACAAAACTGGTCACATGAAAGGGTTGACCCTAGATGCAGCTAAGGAGACTCCTGTTCCATCTATACAGGATGTCCAATTAAACCTACTAAGCCTCACTGACCACCAGAATGGTGAGGCAGTCCAAGAAACTGAATCCAAATATGCATCTGCTGCTGTATCTTCCACTTCTGTTGCACAAACTGCCGTTTCTGATCTTAGTCCAGCATCTCCTACGGGGGGCCCTGGGTTGGCATCCCCGTCTGGAGGCATTGGCAGTGTTTCTTCATCAACACCGGAGGCTCAGATAGAGGCTGGTGGAGTTTCCCATGTTGAATTGGCAGCCTCACTGACATGTTCCCTGCCTCCACTGTGTGAATCAGCTCTCAATGTTCCAGTGCTTCCTCCTTCCTACCTGGATGTTTCACTCCAGGAGGGGGATGCAGTGGAGGAGGTGAGACGTGATGTTGAGAATTTTACCAAACGCCTCATAGTTCACTCTTATCTCTTCTTATCCCCCAAGTAATAAAAGTATTTTCTTTTAGAGTTTTGGACCTTTAAATAAAGAGACTCTTCACGAGGTGCCCATTTCCAAAGCGGTTCAGCTCACCAGAGGAGATTCAGTTAAGACAGCCCTTCTTGTAGAGCTGGAAATATCTGTAAGCTTTGTATTATAATTATTATAATATTAAAAGTCACTTAAATGAATTTAGATAGAGTTTGAGCTGAAACTTTTTTTTAATCTCCAGGCTTTCCCAGATGTGACATATCAGCCTGGAGACTCTTTTGATGTGTTCTGCCCAAACAGAGATAGTGAGGTGGAGGAGATGCTCCACAGACTGGGCCTTCAAGACCAGAGAAAACATTGTGTCTCTGTGTGTCTCAAAAAGGATACCAATAAAAAAGGTGTACATGTCAAACCATTTCATATATACATAGTATACTGGTGAAGAAGAGTTTTGCAATGAGTCTTGTTAAAATCTAAAAATTGACAACATTTATAGTCATACATTTCACAATTGAATTCTAATAATTCTCTAACACTAATAATGTCATATTACATGCCTACATGTTTTTATTTGAGTAGATTCTTTACACTCTTTTTGTAATTACACAATATTATCCCTGCTTATAGGTGCCCAGGTGCCATCTTACATCCCCACAAATATTTCACTGCTCTACCTCCTGACATGGTGTCTCGAAATAAGAAGCGTTCCTAAGAAGGTATGTGCAGATGTTGATAATGTGATGAAATATTTTGTGTTTAATGTTAGTTTGCGACGTCAGACTCATGAAACTTTGACTTGTTTTTTTTTTTTAACCATTTCACTCTACAATTGAACAAGCATATTTTTGTTGATTCTAATTATATGGAATTGTGTTGGCTGTAACACATTGTGTTTTTAAATTAGTTGTATTGCTAGATACCAAACAAAAACATGTTTTCATCTATTTCTTTTGTCCTTAAGTGATGTTTATCACATTCTTTTCATTCAGCAAATGCAGCCGGATCACAAGAACATATTTTTAAAATTAACATTTAAAAACATTTAAAATAAACATAAGATGTATAATGCAGATGTATATAATAAACTATAAAAACACTCGGAGAGCACAGACTCCAGCCTCCCCCTCCCCTTTCTCTGCCTGCGAGCTGCAGTCTGCCCCCCGACATATCTCCACTGATCACCACTAACATTGAATCATGTATTCCTTGTGCCAGTATCAACATTTCCTGAAAATTTCAGCCAAATCTGTCCATCACTTTTTGAGTTATCTTGCTACAAAACACATGTGTGTCCCGTCGGATATCTCCACCATAACTTTTTGAGTTATCTTGCTCACAGACAAACAGATAAACACTGGCAAAAACACAATGGCAGAGTAATAAAGCCCAGTCAGATTGGTTGTACTGTGACCAAAGTTAACTGTCCCTGGTCAATTAACTAACAATTATCTTCATTAAAATCTGCAGCAAGAGTAAGTAGGTCATGTGTGACCAGAAATAAACATGAGAAAAAAAAATGAAAGGGTCTGTTCAGAACAATATGGGCTGTAAGTTTGGCCTTTTACAGAACATTTTGTCTTTGCTACTAATAACATAAAAATACAAATAAAACTGTTGATACTGGAGCAGAGCTGTGTGATGCAAGGGCATGTCTCTAGGTCTCTTTCCTACAAATGTAAAAGGCAGTAGTCGACTTGAAGAATCACAGCTGGCAGCATGATATCATATCAAACCACCACAGAACTGCCCCAAATTAGATAAACTGTTGTGATTGGACCAGCCAGTGGAAATCACTTTGAATGGGATCAGTGCCATACTGATCTGCCAGAGCAAAGAAAATCTCAGCCTGATATATCTGGTTCCCACATTAGTGTATTGGTATTAAGATAAGCCAGAAGTAAGCTGAAACAATCTGAGTTGAAATGATTATCTCCTATTGCAGTTACATTTAGTGTCTGGAATTGTCAAATAACTGTATTCTTTTGCTTTGTTAGTACTTAACAATTGACCAGGGATTCGCCCTACAGATAGTTTTAAAGGACATATTGTTACCATTGTAATGGCCTTTATTATAACTGTTACCTTCACTACAACTGTAGTCTGGTATTCTCTCCATACAGCTCACTGAATGACCATTTTCAATTTGTGAAATGTCACAATACGGCAAAAAAATAAATAAAAAAATACAATGGCTCTTCAACAAAGTAAAGCATTTTTAGAGTTAACATCACTTTCTCATATTTTCCATCTTGCTTTTGTACAATGAAACCTTTCAGTGTTCCAAAACCTGCTGATAATATGCCAGCGAGGTATAATATATTATACCTGCACTAGTCATCTGCCACTACGACCTTTGCACAAACTCCTTTTCTGTTTTATTAAAATTTTGCACATAAATTTAATGCTATGGGTCAAACTGCTGTCCACAGACTTAGAAGGCCGTAAAGGTTTTATATTACAACACCTGTCTGTGCAAGCCAAGTTATTAATCTGTTTTACAGAGGCATTTAAAGGGAGTATAATTTTTTTTAAACACTCCAAATCTTTGGGAAAAAAAATCATTGGACCACTTAATTAGTAGAAGTCTCAGTACTAGAGCATTAAACACAAAATGACACTGCATATTTAGCATACTCTGACTCGCTCTTTCTACTCACAAATGTTAGGCTAAATGCAGAACTCTTAATTACTGCAGCCAGGGAATGACAGACACCATTGTTTGTCAAATACTCACTTAAGAGCTGGCTACATTAGATGGATTGAAAGATGAGAGATAATAATTATTTCCAGTGCAAACTAACTACAATGTGCCACTAATCTCTACGTACATACACTCATAAACTATAATGAATTGCTAAAATTGTAGAATACCGTAGAGCATGACAAAGATTTGGAAGCACTGATTACCATATTGGTGATAAATGATGCTGTAATAAAGTGAAATCACTACAGACGTTGCTCTGAGGATGTGTTTTAATATTTTTTCAATCGTTTACATGTCTGCCTGGAGAGAGATTAACAACAATTGATGAATGTCCATCCTAACAGCAACTTGTCAGGTGCAAATGTAGTATTGTAACCGATCGCATTAATTGATTTTGATTCATTTGTTTAAAAAAAAAAATGTGTCTGTGCTTCTGCTGATTTCTCTGTGGCTTTAAAATGTCTGACAGTTTTATGTGCTTTGTGCATATTTAAATGACTTTGCTTCATTAAAAAAACCTCAGGATTCAAGGTCGTCACCTAAAAGGCTTTCCATTTCAAAGTTTTCCCTTAGAAAAGTGTCAGAAATGACTTCTGTTTTTACAGCTAAGAATGAAAAGCAGTAAAAAAAATAAATACATACAAAATGTATAAATGTAGAGGTGAAACAGGTGAAACAGCTTGGAGTGTCTTAACACCAGATTCCTTTGTCTGTCAGGCGTTTCTTCGAGCGCTGGTTGAGTATACCGGGGACAGTGTGCAGAAGAGGAGGTTGCAGGAGCTCTGCAGTAAACAAGGCACCGCAGACTACAACCTGTATGTGAGAGAGTCAAGCCTCAGCATTTTGGAGCTTCTCAAAGCTTTCCCATCCTGTGTGCCTCCTCTCAGCCTACTCCTAGGTCAGGATACCTTACTCTGCAAGTCCATAAAAGATAAAACGATTAAACTTGTTTTTGTATCATATATTCTACAGTAGAGAATATTTGACTCACGTCAAACCCTACAAGTGCAAAAGCTTCTCAAACATAATTTTTCCATGTTGCATAGTGTTATATTTAGTATTTATCCAATGACTGACCAAGAAAGCGGGCTTACATTTGGCATACTTTCAACACCCTTTTTTTAAATCAATTATAATAAGAGATGCATTTGTTTAATTAAAAACTGGCTCCTGTGCTGCTCGAAGCAAACGGGGAATTAGAGTGATTGATGTGAGACTGGGATTTAAACTGCAGCTCTACAAAATATTAGTGGAAGAACTCACTTCATTTCAGTTCTGAAAAATACCTCAGGTTATGCTAATTATGGCTTGTGTATTTCCAAGTGTTATCCAGGTACTTCTGGGTTTAGAAAATGTCCCTCCTGTAGGGGTCACTGTAGCCCCAGTAAAGCAAAAGGCTGTGAGCTCAATCTCATGGCTGATTTACACAGAGTTGTTAATTATACTGAACGGTCCGACAGTGTACTTCAGAGAGTTCCCCAAAGGAACCACAGACTCCTTTATTAGTCCATGAAGCTCCACATTGAATTTTGCCACAGCTGCTGTGAACAATCTGACAATATTTCGCCTATAAGTTTAGAACTATCTGTTCTATCTCTTCCACTGAACTAATAACACTGATCAATTTGTGAGGCTGTTTGGCTTCTATACCATTCCTCTTTGATCCTTTAAGGCAAACGTTGGTTAAAAAAAAAAAAAAACATTTTCTCTCTGCCTATTAAGATAGTTGGCTGATCATTCAATATGGATCTAATAAGCTTTGACTGAAATTTACCAGACAGTGAAATTAGTTGGCTACAAGTTTGTTTTTGTTTTTTTGTTTTTTTTTTACAACTTGTGTTGTCCTCTAAAACAGCTGTGTCACAGCTCTTGGCCTACCCACTGTCAGATATTTTTGGCCTACTTGCCAACAACAGCACCTTTTTCAGTGGTGAAGTGATGCAGAAATTGGCAATCGGGACAACTGTGCCCTAGTGAAAAATGTGATGTTGGAGGGCCTTTGGGGTAACAGCTGTTATGCAAGGGACAGCGCCCTGTTTACGAGTAGGGGACTGAGATTTGCAAGGACACAATGTGCATGGGGTCAGTTTGGGTCACAGGTTAATGGTCAGTTCTGACGCATTGCGTTACTCTGCTGCATTTTCGTGCTGTTCATGGTTCATTACTCCGGCCGTAAGCGAGGTGTTTTGCTGATCAGAGTTTCTGCTGTTATACACTAACTATAAATAATGAGGAGAAATATGTATAGGCCCACACGTCTTTGGCCAAATGCAGACTGGGTCCGAAAGTAAATACCAGGTATAAATTGTGAAAGATACTTGTTTTCCAGACTCGGCTCTCCTTTTATAAAGTTCATTGTTTCATATAATGTGTCAGATGAAAACTTTTGGGTCATAGCCGCAGGGAACTGAATGCTGTCCATAAGCGTCTTCTTCAATTTTTATTTCTTTTTTTTTTTACCACAGAGCTCAAATGAAATTGTACCCAGCAGCTTTTATTTATTCTGTTTTTAGCAGGAATAGGACCAAAGGAGCAAAGTAAAGTAAAGCAAATGTGTTTGTATCTCAAGAGGTTGTAACCCCTTTCTCGGAAAAGCTTAACATTTATCCTGGCCACAGAGAGAGTGCTGCATTTCAAGTGTATTCACATTGCATTAATTTAACCTACCGCAGAATAACACAAAAAGAACTAATACATTCTTCAGAGAAATTATGGGCATTTTTTTCTTAAGTAACCTGAAGTTATCATTTACAGGAAAAAATAATTCCAGGGAGAATCTTTAGTGTCACAATACTAACTACTACCCTAATGTCATCTGCATCCAAAGAAACTATCCATATATCATAGTATAACTTTTATGTCCAAACACATTGCTATATCTGTTTTTTCTGAAATAGTAACTCTGCATATAAATTGCCTCACAGAAACAGACTTTTGAGATAGACTAGATTATATTGTTGTGCAGTATGATCGATGATACCGTGAAAATGATAATTTCAGAAAACTGTGTAGATCCAGGGCCTGCACTTTTTTTTTTTTTTTTTTTTTATATATATATATATATATATATATATATATATATAGAACCAAGACCTTTTTTCCCCTTTTTAAAAAAAAATCTTAAGAGATGTATCCTCAAGCAACTGTGGTTAGAAGTGATATATGCTTTGTATCTACCAGTAGTATTATTATGGTGCAGTGAAGTGAGATGATGGATTGATTGTCTTGCGTTTCGGACACACACTGTCACACTGATAGAAAAGCAACAACTTGAGCACAGTGCGACTGCAAAGGATTGTGTTAATGTACATGGTTCACAGTCTGACACACTGGTATGCATCATGTGGTGTTTGCCTCTTAACCAGAACATGGAAAAAATATGGAATATATCCAGAGTAACTAAGTAAAAGTACTTCATTACTGTACTTAAATAGATTTTGTAGGTAACTATTTTACTTGAGTATTTATTTTCCTGCCAACTTTTACTTTTACTCTACAGTTTTGCATAAATATCTGTACTTTATATTTCTTACATTCTCAGAATAGATGCGTTACTTTTTCAAACTAAACAGATGTGACAGTGTGAAAATTAGTCACTTGAGAGAGAAAATCAGTGGAGGAGAGAAACTGTGACTTTATATATTATAGTTATACGACTATTTTGTCGAAATCTAATAAGTTTGGCTTTTTATCTCACAATTTTGACTTTTATCTCAAAATTTTAATATTTTATCTTAAAATTATAAATTTCTTAATGTTATATTTATATATATATATATATATATATATATATATATATATATATATATATATATATATATATATATTTTATTTTTTTTTAAATCTCATGCTTTTTTTTTTTTTTTTTTTTATCTCAATTGTGACATTCTTTTTCATTTTTCCTAAATTTCCTGCCCATACTCACAAAACTGAATAACTGTGGCCTGATCAAATGCAATTTTAACATAGTAACTCACTTTTAAATGATTTAATTTTGATACTTTTGAAACAATTCAGATTTTTTCTAGTTAAATAAGTATTATTGCATTCATGGCAAAAAAAAATAAAAATTTAATTTTTTACTTTTGTACTTTATTACAATTGAGAAGTTGTACTTTTTTACTTTAAGTAAATCAGTTGAATCAGTACTTCTACTTTTACCAAAGTATTTTTTCACATAAGTACCGGTAGCTGTATTTCTACTAAAGTACATAATGTGAATACTTTTAACACCTCTGATTATATCCATATCCTTCCGTTTGTTCTTAGTACTAATTATTTATTAGGTTTTCTTTTAAAAACAGCTTTTGATTATATCAATAGTGCAAAGATTTTGACTGCTACAAACAAGGTCAGTGTCTTCTTTAATCAGTACATTTGAGCCTTTGAGTCGAACAAGTGAAGTTATTTTTCAGAATAAAAAAAATGAGCTTCACTAAAAATGAAAGCATTAGTCCTTCAGCCTGTCTTATGTTGCAGTATCTAAAGGAATCTAGAATGGGATACTCCTGTTCTTTGGCTTATCTTATTTGTCTTTTTTTTTTTTTTTTTCAAGGTTACTTTTAAGTGCATCATGCAAAAAAAAAAAAAAAGGTTAGGTCAATGGAATGGACTTCAAATTGTAGAGCTGTCTCCAAAACACCCTGAGCTGTTTAGGTCCAAACAGAGAGGAGAGAGCAGATTTAGTCCAGCTGTTTGTCTTTCCGAGTAATTTAGCAGAAAAATGTGTTATTGTAAGGGCTCAGCTGGTACATATGGTACAGCTTTACTTTCCTAGGTTCATCTATCTTTGCGATAGAAAAAATATATGGGAGAGCGTAACAACCACATTGCACATGTGATCCAACTTCCAATCATTCTCCTTGCCTGCATTTAATAGGCAGTGCTGGTCATCACACAGCTATTGCTACAAGGGGCCAAAGTTAACTCCAACTCCTGTAAGTTTTTTTTTTTTTTTCTGATTTCACTGACATCTCCTCAGATGCAATCCAATCTACCTATTAACCAAAAGAGGGCACCTTCATGGCTGGCATTGAAATAAGGTCTGCATAAGCAATGTGTTTCCTACTGGTTCCACATCTGGACACTTGGGATTCCATAACCCTGAGTTTGTAATTTCATAAATATAGAAGTGTGTCCTAGAAACAAGGCTCTAACCAGGGTGGGGGTTATTGAGGATAGATTGGTAGGTAGGACGTCTCGGTAGACTACGATGACTTTCACTCATTCTGACTCCTCTTTGTCATGGTTGTCTGTGTAACAATAATCCCATCTAGACAGCAGGGTGATTGACGGCTGTGTTTGCTTTTCAGAACATTTGCCAAAACTGCAGCCCAGGCCTTATTCAGCAGCAAGGTAGGATGACGAGAAAATAAAAATGAAGCTAATATTTTGTGATGCATAACGCTGTGCACCGGTAAATGGACTGAAAAAAAAGCTGTGCAACTCTTTGCAACTTACCCTGAGTTTAAATGTTCCCCCTTCTTTTCTTTTTTTTTTCTTCACTTAGTCAGACATTGATTTGTTGTTGCCGTTAAGCTAGAACCCCTTAAGGCTTCCTTTAAAGATGATGCAGAACGGCGTGGTCCAAACTCTGCAGCTCCTCTCATTAGTCCCTCACTTAGCTGCTTGCATGTACTTTTATGCATGTTTGCGTTAAGGGACAGGGAACGGACAGGTCAGAAGAGATGGTAGCTGTAGTTTATCAGATGGTGCAGAGACATTAGAGGCCTGCATTATTGATGCTGCGGTCAATAGAGGTCTCTAGTGGCCCACAGGAACAGAGAGAGTGAAGGATGAGAGAGCGGCAGAGTGCTTCAGCTGCTGGTACAAGACTGGGATGGCAGGCTGTTTATAGCAGGAACTCACACTGAAAGTCATTTTTCACAGCCAGCTGTATTTAAAAATTTTTAATGTTTGGAGTCTGGCGTGAAACAGATGTAGTCATGTTGCACATCACTCCCAGTCATCATTAGTCAGATGCTATCCTCATACTTTTAACTGGCATCCTCACATCTCTAATCTGTAATTGCTGATTTAAAAATATTTCTAATAAAAACAGTTGCTCTGGAATAATTTCCTTTTCTGCCACAATTGCCCGTCCTTCTTTTTATATTACCCTTTTTGCCCTCTTCATGTGTATTTCCCTGCCTGTCACTGTTTCCATGCAACACACACACACACACACACACACACACACACACACACACACACACACACACACACACACACACACACACACACACATATATATATATATATATATATATATATATATATATATATATATATATATATATATATATATATATATATATATATATATATATATATATATAGTCACTGTTGTTTCCCTTGTGTCTCCTGTCTTTGTCTTTCTCATGCTCTCTGTGGTTCCATCTCTGTAGCTCCTGTTTTAGGCACCCAGGAAAGCTACATTTCGTCTTCAATGTTGTAGACTTCCCAGCATGCTTTGGGCGACCTGCAGGGAGGCGAGGTTTGTGTACCGGTTGGCTATTTGACCTCATCAATCCTGTCCTGGTTTTCCCTGGGAAGTCTGACTCCTCCAACAGCCTGGCTCTGCCAAAGGTAATGAGTGCAGTCGAAAATAAAGAGTTGAAAGTTGAATGTGCAGATTCTTGGACTCCTGGTCTTGGCTGATATATTTCTAAGTGTTCTAATTTGCAACCACAAGTGTTCCAGGGTGCTGTAATGCTTATATCCTGCACTCATGGGGAAAAAAAAAAATATGTAGCTCTCTGAGTCTGGCTGAAATCCTGCTACACCTTCCTTTTGGATGTGTTTTTGTCTTTGATTGTTTCATTAAAAGTGGACTACCCCTTTCCTTTTGAACATTACAGTTCAAGAGCTTTTTAAAATAAAAAAAGCAAGAGTTGAGAATACCAGAGGATTTTGCTGTATCTTATCAAACAAAAGAATTTTGGACTTAAGGGGATCTTCCTATCACATATTTCAGACTACTTTGGAAACGTATTTGTAATCTTGCCAAACATTGGTTGGGAGAGATTATTGTAATCACTGTGTGTGTGTATGTGTGTGTGTGTGTGTGAGGCTTATCATGTTATAACTCAATGAATACTTGAAATATCACCATGAAATTACACGGGCATATACATATAGCTAATGTGCATCAGATGCAATGATCCATTTGCGTAAAGGTCAAAGGTCAAGGTCAAGGTCACAATTAACTAAAAGGACAAAATCACATCATTGGTTTTAACCCAAGAACGGAGGGTCACAGAACTTTCAAATTGGTATCAATGTGGAATGAAGATTTCTATAATTCTCATAATTGGTGTGATCACCTATGACCAATAGTTTTTGAAATCTGTGGAGGTCAAAGGTGACATGTCACAAAATTAACTTCTGTAACACTGTTTGCGTGTGTCAAGCATAGACATATCATGCTATAACTTAATCAAAACTGGATATATTATAATATTACACACACTGACGCATATATACATATGTCAAAATTATCAGTATTGTCAATGGTCAAGGTCGCATTTAGCATAAAGGTCAAAATCACATTATTGGCTCCTAATTCAAGAACGGGTTGTCATGGAAACGTGAGTTTGACACAAAGTAAGGGTGAGATTAGGCATTCTCTGAATACTTGTTAATGCATGAGATTACAAACAGTACATGTGGCCAATTTAGTGTAGTTCATTAAAAAAATTATTTATATTGGGGCAAGTCAATCTGCTTGACCACAGGCTCTATGGATTCCTGTCGGACCTCTTGTGCTTTGTCATATGTATCATATTAAGCAGATCAATAAATAGACGACTATGTCCACAATGCATTCTCCGTATTGTTGTAATTGCTCTCATTATTTAAAATACTCTCTTAATGGCCTATGACCCCCAGATCCATGTGAGTTTGAGACCCAACTGCTCCTTTCGACCTCCCCCTGACCCATCAGTGCCTTTCATAATGGTCGGACCAGGCACAGGAGTTGCCCCATTCATCGGCTTTCTGCAGCAAAGGTATGGCAGTCGTATTTTACTATGTTAGATCACATTATAACAATAAATTACATTTGCAGATGTTGCTATCAATCTTTTTTTGTGTGTATAAATGTTATATGTAATATAAAATGCATTGAAATAGGTCAGTTAAATGTTTATGCCTGTGTTGGAATCAGTGGGCTGTACAATGCAGATTATTCTGGTTAAAACAGGATGCTCATTAATGAATACTTACCATTTTCAAGTGATGTTAAGTGTATATGATGTATGCATATTTTTCAGTTAAGCGCAGAGACAATTAAATCAGACCCATAAACGAAAGCGTATAAAGGTTTATGTCATGTCCTTCTCAAAGCATAATAAATCTATTGGTGAGGGCTGTGATCATGTCAGGGATTATTTCTGATGCTCTGCTCATCTCATCATGAATACATTAGCCCTTTGTGATACTCAAATTTATGGCTTGGTCTGTAAGGAACAGCGGTGTGTTAAAGCAGCGCATGGGTTGTTATTGATTTAAAAGTAAAGAGTCCGGTAAGCCGACAGGACAAAATCATAACCAGTAATTGATGAGTAGGAGGTGTGAGGATTATGTTTATTGAGTTTATCTCTAACTTGTTTAACCATAACTGTAAGTTTTGAAGGAGAGCTGAAGGAAGCGGGAAGTGTGACTTTTAGTTAAATTTTGAAAAGCATCTGAATTGTCTGCTCAAACCAAGTCTGGACAAAGATAACCTATCAGAAGGATTTAACATGACTGAAGTTTCTCTATCCAGCCTGATGCCCATTTGTTGAACTGGGCTCATGGCCACCGGGGGTTGTCAGAAAGCAGCGTAAGCCTTTTTAGTCAGTCTGACACGTCTAACTCTTGGGTGGCATTGTATGAATGAGGTTATGCCCTAGTCAACTCCAATTGTCTCTAAATCCCTGGGATGTCTGTTGTGTTGTGGCGGGTGGCGTTGGCAGTGATTGCACGGAGCAGTGACACAACATTGGCAGAGGTGATGGAAGTGACGGAGTGTATGTCGTAGACTCAGAGTAGATTCACAGAGTGGTTATTGGTCCTGTGGTGTGAAAGGTGGTGTTTGCGCCTTTAGGATGCAGGAGCACTGAAGATAACACAAGTTATCTGACTGACCTGGTCACACCAGTCATCAACAGGCGCCTCCACTTAATCACGGAGTTCATGTTAGAGGGACAAGGCTCTGGTGTAAGATAGTGACGGCAGCGTATCCATACTGTAATGGCCAAATTTCTTTAAAAATCTGGGGTATATATTTATATATATATATATATATATATATATATATATATATATATATATATATATATATATATATATATATATATATATATATAGATAAATTGCTGTAAATAATAGCTTGTTCTTGCAGATATGATTATTGGTGAGATCAAAAATTTCTCACCGTGATAGATTTTTGTAAAGCTTTGTTTTATAATGCAACTAAAACTGCTCATGAATTGCATCCTTGAACGTTCAGATTTTATTTTTTTAATTGCTTGTATTGAATGTTTTTATTTTTATTATTTATTTCCCATTGAGGTTCTTATTTACACTGCTGGAGGATAAAGTCATAAACCAACTCATGGGCTTACTCGATCGTCTCCTAGACCATTTTTTTCCTCCTCTCTTCATCCTGCCTGTGTCTTCAACCTCTTCCCTGCTGGCTATGTATTGTGCTGGAGGATTGTAAAAACCTGTCATGGTGTGCGGCGTTGTACAGAATCGAACTTGAGATTCCAAACAAAGCCTCTGTGGCTGACGCTGCACTCTGATAGGAGATAACAATCACCAGTTTGTCAACAGGACGTCGAATCTGCCTCCGAGGCTCAAGAAGAGTCAGCTTAGCAACAAAACAACATGGGGACAGTTCGATCTTCTTACCTACCCTCCTTTCCACCCCACTGTTAATCGATAGCTGTTTTCAAAAGTACTTTGTGTAAGTGTGTGGTGTTGTTAACAAGTGGAAGAAGAGTCTTTAAGGTCAGTAGCACTGTTGGTGTTACCTAGAGATTTTAATAATGCCTCCCAGTACTCTGGTATTGATTACTTGTCTAACCTTCAAGAAAGAATTTCATGCAGAATAGAGCTTCCAATGTGTTGGATTTAGCTTACGGCAGAAACAGTTAAATAAATATTAATTTTAATGGTTAAGCTTAATCTCCTTAACAATTTTAACAAGCTTTTCTTTTGAAAAAAAAATCTGGTTTTCTCAGTTTTATACTTGGGTACTTAGTTTAATACTTATGTATGCCAGTAGGTGTACTTGGTGAATATTTTAGTATGAGTTGTGTTAAACTTTGTGTGTTTTTTGCCAGTATTGAGCTTCCACTTATACATATCAGTCAAACCAGACAGCTGATTACAATTAGGCTGCAGTGTCTTCTTTGGCAACATTGTCCTATATTGTGAAAAGGTTTTTAATTCAGAGTCTTGAATGTATAATGGTATAATTTCAATGATTAAGCCTCGAGGTGTTGTTATGTTTAGGCTTTTTTTTTTCCTTCTTCTTCTTGTATTTGTATGCCTGGAAAGCCACTGAGTACTGCTCACACTGAGCAACAAAGAAAACGGATGAAAGTTATGAGATGATTGTGATGTTTACCAAGTCTTTACCTCAGCTTCCCTCGCCCCCCCACCCCCTCCCGCTGATCATCTAAATGGCACTGAAAGGCAACCGCTTCTGATTTCGACCCCAAATGGAGAGCTCTGTAGATGCTGCCTTTCCCCTGGGATTGTATTGCAGGCTGTTATAGTGTGGGTATGTGATGTGATGTAATTTGTATTCAGGGAAAGGCGCCGGTGTGGTCTACTCAGAATGGAATCCAGGTTTTTCATATTGGTATTGATCCCTTTAGGGCAGGCGGCGAGAGGAGAGAGACGAGCCCACTAAAATGAGTTTACTTGAGGCTGTTTGCAGATCAGAAGAACCTCGTCCAGGATGCTAATGGACAGGATCTGAGTGCTCGGATCAAGTCAGCCAGACAGCTCTGTTACTCAGGCCACAGTCACAGACACAAAGTTCAAATAAACTCCTTTTGTGGAGCTGATAAACTGGCGAGCTACTTGTTAATTAAAAACGACAAAACATTATCCAATCAAGGTCTTTTGAATGGATTTAGCTACTTCACAAATGCTCATTAGTCTAGAGCTATGACTAATTCTATCCCCAAATGGAGTTTTGGGGATATTATGTTTTTGGTTCGACCACTACTGCTGGATCCACTTCTGCCAGATAGCCTTCATGTTAATGTGATAACTTAAAAAAAAAAATTGGGTTTAGAAAATCCATATTTTACATATGAATTATCATGGAGAGGAAGAACTGATTCGAATTTTGATGATTTTCCATATCTAGATTGGCCACAAGGCGGCGCTCAAAGGCTTAAAAATCAGTAAACATTCTTTTGTTCATATTTCTGGAATTATTTGACTTCAAATCAAATGCAAATGAAAGGTCACGATCTGGGGATGCTTCACATCATGATATTATTAAGGATTGGAGGTTAGGCGTAGTTATTAAGTTGGGAATTGTAGGAAATTATCCACTTTGATGACTGATTTTTCTTTCCCAAAACTAAGTTTCAGGGATAAAATTATTTTCCTCTGGAGCTCCACCACTGCTGGATTGGCCGCAGCCAGATATTCTTAATGTGAACATGATAACTAGGACAGATTTGTTTGGGTTTCTTCTCCCTTGATAAGCAACATAGGAGACCCCTAGTGGAAGAACCCCATTGATTTCAGCTTCTCTATGAGTATTAAAAGTCATCCAAAAGGGGGCACTTTAGTTGAAAATCACTTTTTTTGGACATAAATCAAGTAATAGCAAGCTTATTGAGATACATTTTAGTTCATATAGGTTGTCGTATAAATATACATTTTCTCTCTACCATCCAATGTTCAGATGATGGAATTTTCTTTCACTAGGTAGACTTGGTTCTTTGACCATTATTTTGCCACTATCGGGTCAATGTTAACACAAGCTGAATTAATATCAATTGTCTACCAGTTACCATAGATGGATGAATATATAGAGGACTGGGGGAGATATATACCTCATTATTCTTTTTTTTTTTTTTTTTTTAATTAGAACTGTTTCTTCATGTTACACATTGTGCCTTTATTTAAACTCCAATATTTTGTCATGTTCAGGATTTTAAATCAAAGTCCATCTTTTACCTAAATAACATTTCAGTACTTATTTGTTGAATTAACACTTATGCACCACGCAGCTCCATCAAGCATAAATGTTGGCAGCTATCCTTAATTACATAACTGCTGGAAAAATAAAACACACATCACGGTTCACTGTGCTGGTATAAAAGTCAAATACAACAGTGCAGTAATGCAGTACAAAGGGCCTGGACTCTACGCCTCTTTTCTGAATTCCACAGCCCCTCATCGTGGTTGGTCATTTCAACACCCCCCACCCCCCTGACCAGCAGACATGCGTAACAGATAATGCCGGGCTCTTTAGAGACTCAGCTGACTGATGGCATCATGAAAGGTTGGAGGTCAACCGTTGTTATCGGAGGGAGAGCTGTCACCTTTGCAGCAGGTGTGCAGCATAGATACTGGTCTCCTCAGAACTGCTTTGTGCTGCTGCATTGCCATTGCATGCAAAGGATTCTGGGATCTTAGCCAAACTTCCAAGCCACAAGAGGAATCACTTTTGCAGGGACCATTTTTATTTTGGCTCTCCAAGCTCTGTTGGAAAAAAAAAAAAAAAGAGTGTGCATGTAACACATACCCACACACACACACACACATACACACACACAAAGTATAGACCCAGTTTCATTTTCAGTAACTGTTTATAGTGATGAGATCTATCCTTTTGTTTGGGTGAAATTTAATAATACATAATATAATGTCCTTGCTGCAGCATGTATTGTTGTTTCCGTGCATTA
Source organism: Siphamia tubifer (assembly GCA_020466265.1). Lineage (NCBI taxonomy): Eukaryota > Metazoa > Chordata > Actinopteri > Kurtiformes > Apogonidae > Siphamia > Siphamia tubifer. The sequence goes on along the minus strand of CM035802.1, from coordinate 33,521,954 downwards.
GGCAATTGTGGCACTCGATGTCCTGTCATTGCAGACAGTGCTTAATGGTGTCACTACTCTTCTTTAACCTCTGCTGTGAGGAAGGACTCACTCTCCTCCATCTGGTCTGGTCGTCTGGTAGTATTGATTGAACACTAACATCCGATTGTTTGACTTTCAGAGAGAAGGAAATGCAGGAGAACCCGGAGGCGGTATTTGGTGAGACCTGGTTGTTCTTTGGTTGTCGCCACAGAGACAGAGATTACTTATTCAGGTAAGGCTGATTTCTATTTTCATTGTGTAGGGTGGATGTGTGTGTGTGTGTGTGTATATATCTCACTCATGCATATAACTGCCTGCTGCCCTTCACCTTTTCTAAGTACCTTATATTTCTGCACCCCTATTCACATTGTCAATGTCACTCCATATATGCAGCTATATTCTCTGAACTGCATTACGAATATCTTTCTTTGTAGATAATGATGATGTTCTATCTTACATAAATATAGTGAATAAAGTATTGAACACTGTGCTCAAGAATTTAATGTAAAGCACTTCCACGGAGCTGTACCCACCTGAAAAAAATACATTGGACTGTAATGATCTCTCAGGCCGAGATAGTTATTTAGCTGTTTAAAATACATATGTTTGGGGATGTACTGTAGTTTGAAATTAGGAAATGTTTATTAGGTTAGAAAGCTAAAGATTATGTGTTATGGTGTATCAAACAGAAAATAATGTTCCCCAACATAGTCAAGACATAATTGAAGTCTTTGTCATGTATGACAAAGGTGTCATTCCGCTGAAAACCACTTTTCCACGCTCCTTTTGGAATCTGATGGGTCACCCCGAGTTACCAACACATGCTGCCTTTGACAGTGGTTCATCACCTCCACTGGCTGCATACTGCATTCACAGAAAACAACAAGAGGAACGAGGGACCCAGAAAAAGCCGGTCCATCTGACGTCCGATTCACTTTAGCGTCACCCACGTAGGGTTAAGCTCGTCCTCCATTGCAGCGAATCTCAAGTAGCATTAGCATTAGCATCTACAAGAGAAGACGGTGCCACAGTAGCTGCTGCACAAACTTGAAAAAAAAATGGTGGATCAAACTGGTTCATGTGCTCTCTGTGGAAATAAAGCCTCAGTTTTTTCCCTGTACGTTTTCAGAACAAACAATGACACGAAACCTAGCTGGATGCTACTCTGTTAAATGTAAACGCATACAGAGAGCAAGAGGGGAGCGGGTAGTGTTCCTTCACGCATTCTGAGCCAATCAGAGATGGCTCATCACCACGTCATGGACATGTATGAGGAAGTTCCGGTAAACTCTATTGTTTGACCTCAAGTCACTAACCAACACACAATGTGTTCATTAACAATGGAGAACACAGTCATATGAATGAACTAACGATGGAATGACACCTTTAAAGTAAACTTTTATTCTGATCTTAATACAGAACCTCATTGTAGAAACACAACTGAGAATTAACTTAATAATCTCAAAACATTTCCAGAGCGTGACTATGTCTGTCTCAAGCCAATACAGAAACGCTAATGTGTACTTTCATTACCTGCAAGATTGACTATTATAATGCACTCCTGTCTGTCTCACTAAAAATAACATAGCTCAATTGCAATTATGTCAAAATCAGATGCTCGTATGTTGACTATGACCAGAAGGAGAACTTACATAGTCTCTAGTACACTGACTGTCTGTTTCGGAATTGATTTTAAGACTCTTTTATTGGTTTATAAAGCTCTTTATGGTCTTGGAGCTACCTATTTATCAGATTTTTTTTTAGTTTATGAACCCTCAGGTCTTCTTTTAGTGGCCTAAAGTCTGAACTGAAGCCTGTGAGGCATCCTTTTATAATGATAGTCCATGCTTTCATTGATGACCCTACCTTTTTAATCTGGCTTTTAACTGAACTTCACACATTTATTAGTCTTTTTTTATTGTATATTTTATTAGCGGCACTCGTGTTTTTCAAGAGTTATTGTGTTCAAATAATGATGTTTTATTGTTGTAAATTAAAGCAGCAATTTAATAATGTGAGCCTTACAGTAAATCAGTATGTCAGCAGTGTCTGTGTCTGAATGAATGTATGTAGGTAGAACACAAAATGCAACAAAGGAGAGATGCCTGCCAGCCAAGGGAGAGAGTGAAAAGATGATGCCGGCCTAATTTATGAGCTCCTGAGCACAGCTTGTTAATGGTGCTTTTCCACTGACTGTATCAGCTCAACGTTTCTCAACTTGGCACAGCTTTTTTGGTGTTTTATACTGCATGATGGCAGGGACAACCAGGTCCTATCAGATACTATTTTTAATATCCTCCTGAGAAAGTGAATCTTTTTTTTTAATTATTATGTTTTACCTAATTATCTTGATTAGAAATGACATAATGTACCCGTTTTCCAGATATGTTTTAATGTATTTTCTTGTTTTGTTTTAATGCAATATCCAAAAAAAACCAGACAGCATTTTTAAAGTAAAACAGTAAAACTTGTGTCCCTTACAGAGGACAAAAATACACAGAGGTGGTCAAAGTACTCACATTCTGTACTTAAGTACTCTGACAAAAGAAGAAGTACTGATTCAACTGCTTTACTTAAGTAACGTTGTAATAAAGTAAAAAGTAAAAAGGCATTTTTTGGCATGGAGGAAATGATACTTATTTAACCAAGAAAAATCATAAAGGGTTGAAAAGTATCCAAAAATAAAGCCCTTAAAAGTTGTGTAGATTATGTGTTTGATCAGGTCAGAGTTCTCAATTATGTGGGTATGGACAGGAAATTTAGGAAAAATGGGAGGAAATAAAAGTCACGATTAAGGTAAAGTCATCATGCGAGATTAAAAAAAAAGTCTAAATAATGAAATAAAAAATCCAAACTATGAGATAAGAAATGCATAATTATGAGATAAAGAGTCAAACTTATGAAATAAAACCCCTAATTATAATATAGAAAGTCACAGTTTTTCTCCTCCACTGATTTTCTTCTGAAGCCACTTATTTTTCGTACTGTCACATCTGTTTAGTTTGAAAAAGTAATGAGTTTATTCTGAGAATGTAAAGTGTATAAAGCACAGATAGTTATCAACAAATGCAAAGTAAAAAATTGCCAGAAAAATAAATAGTCAAGTAAAGTACAGATACCTAAAAAACTTAAGTACAGTAACAAACTACTTTTAATTCAATTCAATTTTATTTATAAAGCCCCAAATCACAACAAAGTGATTTGGGCTCACAGGGCTTTACAGAAACACAATCAACTACAGAAATAGATAAAATGTCATCCACTGTCCTTAGACCCTTCTTCTCTGCAAGAAAAAACTTCAAAACCCAAGGAAGAAATCTTGAGGAGAACTACACTGAAGGACAGATCCACTGCCATGGACGGACAGACTATAGATGAACATCCATTTATAAATGAAGAAGGGGGGGGGGGGGGGGGGATCCATCCACTAGACACTGGACAGGCGAAGGAGGAGGTCTGGGGTCACAGGTCAGAACAGGTGAGTCACCGCAGATCCTGTCGCCCATGGCTCCCCACACAGACACTGCCAAGAGAGCCACCACTGTGAGATAGGTTATAAAAATGACAAAAACAGACACGAGAGAGAGAGAGAGAAAGAACTCTGTGTCTGTACAGAGTTACTTCCCACCTCTGAAAATACATTAGTGGGTCTCAGGTGGATATAGTGTAGCATATAGCGCTGAGGCTTCAATCAAACCAAAGTGATACTTAATGTGATATAAAGTCATCCAGAATTCTGATTGGCTGATCAAGCATATCACTGTGTTCGTACGTGCAATATGTATTTAGAAACGGAACGCATTTTCAGTCGAATCTCTATTTCTTGCCTTAAAAACTGTTAAATTTTTGCTTCACTCATAGTTGTGCTGAAGATGTCACAATAGTTTGTGCTGCGTCGCTATGACAACCCTCTGTGCTGAGGGAGTACTACACCTGCAGTGGAAATGCTGCATGCTGGTGTCAAAGTAAGTAAATTCGAGGCGAGATGAGCCGATGCTGTCAGTGGAAAGAAGCGTTAGGCGTGTTGCATCTCTGAGGTCTCCACTCCACCCACCAGCCTCCTGAAACAAAACCAAGGAACGATGCTGTCACGATTCTCTTTCATTGTTCCCACTTTACATTTTCTGCTCTGAGTACTTTTGTTTTCTACCACTAAAATGAGAAGGGGTGCACTGTAATTGAAGTCACATGGACAGAAAAATACACTGGGAGGTTTTATAGACCTATCTGATTTGAACACAGCTGATATAAAGTGGGGTGCAGTACAGTCGAAATATGAGGAAACAATGTTTGTGCATCAGATTCAGATACATAAACTGGTTAAACACATGTACATGTCATTCAAATCTGTCTTTATCTGAGATATTAATATTACAGTTATGAAAATGATCATAGGCATATTTTAAATGCTTAGAAGGCATTTAGTAGTACTAGTAGTAATTTATTTATTTGATCTGTGGGCAAATTACAATTATTACATGCACTTTTCCTTCTTTTTTTGTATATTTTTTTGTGTCTGAACAATAATAACTATAATAATGATAATAACAACAACAAAATGAAACAATACAAGATAATATTTTACAATTGTGATAACCAGACCAAAAGGTATAGGCTGAAGCTTGAGCTTATTATGCCTAACCTTTGAACTTAAATAAACAGGATGCAAGAAAGAGTTACAAACTAGGGTTATACATACACAAAACAAACATCATACAAAAAAAACTAACAATGAAGAGAGGAGAGGGAAGAAAAACTACTGACCTCTTCTTTGTTGCTCGTTATTTTGTCATCAAGGACTAGACAGGGCACACTTCATTATATTACACACACACACACACACACACACACACACACACACACACACACATGTTTACATGTCTCATGAGGACCAAATTTGTAATCAAGTAGACATTGGGTTAGTGTGTCAACACATTTTTTAATAAAATAAAATAATGTTGATACTACTACTAATAATAATGATGATAAAATTTTAAAAATAAAAAACAATTTGAAAATTAAAGGAATGAATAAATAAAAAAGAATAATTAAAAAATAAATAAATAAAAAGAAATAATATTTTAAAGAAATTCTCAATAAAAGTGAAAATAAATACATTTAAAAAAATCCATACAAATACATATAAATAATCAAACCTTTGAAAAATACATCTTTCACTTTGCACCTGTTTTTCCATCATGCTTTATGGGGACTTCCAGAAAAAAAATGTATTTATAGGGCCACGTCATTTCTATTTTACTAGTAGGAACCTTTATTTACATTTAACCCTTGTGGAGACCTGAACTTTGGTCCCCATAGTGTCAGAGGTCCCCATGGTCCTGCCATGTAGTGGTTCAAAACTGTTCATTGAACCAGGCCCACCTGTGACACACACACACACACACACACACATATATCCACACACACACACACACACACATGTATATCCATACCCATACACATTTACAAAGATTAATCCATACACTCTTATGTCAAGATATATATCACTCTTAGGTTCTGTATTTATTTATTATTCAATCTCTATACATCTTTTAAAATGTATTTATTGAGCTGCAGTTTTTTTGTTTTTTTTTAATATCTGCATCTAAGCTGTTCCATAGTTTTAATTTAATTCCAGCGACAAATGATGAATGGATGGAAAAAATAATTAAACAAAGCTCCTGTGTACCTTTTGATGCACATGGTGAATATTTATGTCTGTTTAATGGACCCAAATAAGCTTCATAGAAATCTGGACTACCTTTCATGGATTGACCTCCAGTGTGGTGAATACATTTTTCCAACACTATCATATTAATAGATCACCTCTCCGGCTATTTTGGCTGCACTGTTCCCTGACTATGCACCGATTGATTGGTTCTTCCTAGAACCTGCCGCGAGCATGTACACAGTGCTGGTGGAGTTCTTTTGCGGGATTAAATAGTGTGAATGGATTAGCATCCTTAATCACACAAGAATAGATCACAGAGGATGTTGTTTGTTCCCCCTTGTTTTCTCTATCCCTTAGTTAAATACAACTCACAGCCAGGTAGTAGGTGGTGTTTGTTCACAGTGTGGTCGTCTCTGATGCACACCCCCACAGTGTTGACCAAAGCGATTAGTCTGTGTTTTATGAGCCTCCTGTGAAGAGCTGTACTCAATTTAAATAGGTTACCAGGATGTGAACAACATACCTGCAGTCGAATGTCTTGACCACATTCATCACTGTTGGATTTCTTTCACAGTGAGTGCAATTTGATGTCTGGCTCTGGCCCGGAATGCACAATGCTGCTCAATAGAGTTTAGGACATTTTTAAATATCCCAAATTTATGAGAAAGAAAAGTGCATCTCAAGCCATAAGTATGGACGGAAGTTTAAATCTGCATAAATATAGTGTAAATGGCCTTTTATGGCTTATAAATATTGCAATATGGCAAGACAGGATGTGGCCAGGACTCTGAATTTTCCACCAGTAAAAGAAAAAAGTCCCTCCCTGTAAGAGGTTGATGCCAATCTGGCTGTTTATCACATCAAACTAGACGTCCAGTCCTCCCATTTCCCCTCCTGTACTTACTCCTTTACCCTTCTCCTGATTTCTCAGCCTTTTTTTTATGGCATGTGATTTCATGTTGTAAGGGAAACGTGTCTGGAAGGCCCGCTGGGTTCATGTTGGGATTTTGAAATATTGCCACAGGCTGTTGTGTGTATAAACACTCAGTGGAGCCCGGCTGGCAGGTTAGACTCTCTGGAACATTCATGTGTTATTTCTCCAGGAAGTCAACTGTCCTTTGTCATGTGCCAACTTCCTTCCACACAGGTAATCAGTCTATAATGATTAAGGTTCAGATGTCAAACCAACAAGTCTTGGCCATTCTTCTTCTTCTTCTTCTAATTGATGTTGTTTTCCCTGTTCAAACAGACTATGCAATGTTGGTCAAATCAAAGAGTTTTTTTTTTTTTTTTTTTTTTTTTAAATGAATCCATCTCTGATCAAAGGTGAAATTGTAAATTTTTCATCAGAAACAACACCTCTGTACATTTCACACAGAATAAAGACAACAGTACTCATCCCTCCCTTTTGTATTCATACCGCAGCGTTTTTCAGGGATGTGTTGTTATAGTTGAGGGGTTACTGCAAAAACACAGACCCCTTGAGGTGAAGACCTTCACCCATGATCTCCAAGTCATGTTTGTTATTATTGTGTGCACTACTTCGTGTTCCGGCTCATTCCAGCTGCTTAACTTTAAACAAGATGCTGTGAGCTGCCGTAAACCTTCCTCCCTCACCGCCTTCCTCTTTTCCTCCTTTTCGAAATAGTACCCCAGGCCCTGTAAACACTGTGAGGCAGAAGAGGCAGTTTGGCAGGCAACCCACCGAAAAAGAGCAAGGTTATACCAAACTCCAAGGCTTGGAGGATTGATTATGAAAAGATGCTTACAACAATGACTTGACCTTGCTTATGAAATCTATATTTTTTTCAAGTCTCTCGTTAAATGAGACAAATTGGTTGTCTGGCGTAGTTTTACTTAGACCTCTTGCCCGGAAGTGTTCTATTTTATCAAGACTGACAAGGTTTTTATTCACAGAAAATGTGTGGGTGGTGATGCCTTCCGAGTATGTTGATACTATTGCTAAATATCTTAAAGGTGGGATGGGTATTGACGCATTGACACACCATATAGAATTAAAATTTCCCTGTTTTTTTTCTCTTCTATAAAATCTTTAAAGGTTCAATATTTATGTGTGCTTATGTGAAGTTTACATTTATTTATTTATTTCAGATCCCCATTAATTACTGGCTCAGCAGCAACTACTACAAAACTCATTCAACAACAATTAATAATAATAATAATAATAATAATAATAATAATAATAATAACAATAATATTGATAATATTTAATAACAATATAAAAAATAACATTTTAAAAAGAAAAAAAATACAATAAACAAAAACTATAAACAGGACTAACTATCCTAAATAAAAACAAATTAACAATCAAACTAATGAAAATATATAACTATATCTGGCTTTACTTAGTTACATACATACCAATTAAGGAAAAACAATCAGTTTTCCTAATAATTGAATATATGCAAAGCCAAATGTCATGCCAATTCAATCAAAACTTAATAAACTAACATAAAACAGTTAACAATATATAAAATACTAATTTGTTATATGTAGTATGTTGTTTGCTGCAAATAATGTAAACTTCAAACAAGCACACAAACAATGTAGGAAGCAGAAAAGAGACATTATTTCCATTTTTACACTTGGTTGGTTTTCTTTATATTTGAAAATGAAAAGGTTGTGAAGAGAAAATATAAATAAAACATCAAATGATCACCAAAAAAAAAGTTTTTCACTTGAGTGAGGTGGAAATGCAGTTTTATCAGTGCAAGTTAAATGTGTAAAAACATGCATATTTTTAAAATTATTATATGTATACAGTATGGGGATCAATGAGGACGCGGCAATGCTCATTGATTTTAATAAAAGAAACAAACAGAATTAGATATTAGATAGAAGATGGCAATGAAACGCCCCCATTTATGAAGACCTGCAGGGATCAATTAGGCAGAGGATTTGATGAAACAGCATTTATACGATCCTTAACTGTAGTCTGCTTCAGTTTGAAGGTAAAAGCTGTCAGCAAGATTTAGGGTTTTTAACAAAAATCTTACCACCTCAAAGAGTTCAGGCAGTAGCCTCTATTATTATAATGAATACTCCATCTAACAGACAATGTGATGGATGGAAGCAGGACGGACAGATGGATGGACTTGTTCATTGATTTCTATGTAGAGGCCACTGGCTGAATATTACATATAAATCCTCATCGATTCTATCTGGGTGCTTCTATGAAACTGGGTTCATTTTGGATCCTGGCACTTTTCCAGCTTTTTTAGACCCAATAATAAAAGAGAAATGTAGACATATTTCCCCTCAGGATGAACCTAAAGATGACCTCAGATAAATGCAAAAGAATTATACTCTTGCTCTGAGCCACCCCAAAATTAATTATTTTTGCAATAATATATTGAGGCCAAAAATAGGACCAAAACTGAGACATCAAAAGTTACCTACATTGTCACTGTATTTCATTGAGAAAATATGGCTGTAGTTGGTCTTATATACTGCTATAAATAAAGAGACTGTGTTAAATTTGTTGATCCTAGTAGTTTTTCTAATCCAGACATGCAGATTTTAAAAATGAAAATGATTTTAGTCGACTAAATTACTCGACTTAAATTTTATGAATTTTGGTCAACTGAAACTAGACTAACACGAAAATGATTTAGATGATTAAATTGTAACTAAAACTAAAATTACATTTTCGTCATGAGACTAAAGCTAAATTAAAACTGCAAGCAGTCTCAAAGGCCTTCGCTGTCCCTTGCGACCGCCTCCCCACACGATGTTGGAGTCAAATTTGAGCCAAATCTGTGTTCGTATGTCAGAACTACAGCCTTTTTAGTAAAGGTGAATTTGTAGAGGGCGCTATAGAGCAAAATCACAATTTGTATTAATAAACTGGTGTAGGACCGAGAGGTAAATGTCTGAGTCAAATTTCAGCCAAATCTGTGTTCGTATGTTTGATCTACTGCCATTTTAATAAAAGTACATTTCTAGGGGGCGCTCTAGTACAAAATCAGAATGTCTTTAGCTAGATGGATGTAGACCTGGGAGATAGACGTCTGTGTCAAATTTCAGACAAATCGGTGTTCGTATGTCCGAGCTGAAGCAGTTTATGTGGTGGTAATTTGTAGACACATTTCTTTACCGAGTTTTATGAAACCTATAAATACTCTCAATTTTTCACACTTCTGAGGTGTGTGCGATATTTAGTGAGTTTTCGTGCATGTTCAGGGGGTCAAATTAGAGGTCAAAAGGCAGAATCAGATCAAACTGCAAGCAGTATCAACAGGTCTTACGCCCGACATGGGACACGGCAAAGGCTTAAATATGTTTATCTAAAAAGAAAAAAAAAGTGTCTTTTATCTCAGTAAAAATGTACACTGCCAAGGAGCGATGGAGTTGTGTTTTTTTGCTGGTGTTTATCTGTTTAATTGTCTAATAGCAAGATAATTAAAAAACCCATTGATGGGAATACATGATAAAATTTGGGTGGTGATCAGTGGAAGTATGTGGGGGAGGGGTTCATGTATGCGTTTCATTTGGTTAGTCGGAGCAGACTACTGCTTGCAGAAGTGAAAGAGGGGGTTGATCTGCCTTGGCGGAGTCTGCACTCTCCAAATGCTTTTCTCGTTATTTTTAAAATACACCCAAAGTCAGTATCTGTTTGGAATGTTTAAGCCCACTGTTTTGTATTTAGGCACCAGTTTCATTGAAGTTCCCATACAGTATGTAGACATTCTAAATAGTGGAAAACATACATTTATTTTAATAGTATTTTACATGTTAAAACTTAAAAAAATATATAGAATTCTATGAACATTTCTTCTCATATCATCCATACTCTACTTTTAAAGCTGCTACGTCTGTAATATTATTAAGTATTAAAAAGATATCCACTCTCTTTTCCCAAAGTCACAAAATGTATCTAGGCTCTTGCTCTTTTTAACACTGACAAGAAAAATGTTCACAAACCAGGAACAAGCTAGTACAAGATAAAAAAATAATATATAAAAAATTTAAAATAAGTTGGAATGTTTGGCTGTGTCTATTTTCCCAGAGAGGAGCTGTTGGGGTTTGTGTCCAGCGGTACCCTGAGCAACCTCAAAGTGTGTTTCTCCAGAGACACCCAGGAGGAGGAAGAGGAAGAGGAAGAGGAGAAGGACGAGGCCACCAACTCTGCAGCACGACCCAGATATGTCCAACACAACCTTTTACTTAACAGCAGACACATCAGCAATGTCCTGTTCCAGCAGAACGGTTATCTGTATGTGTGTGGGTAAGAATGACTAATTAAATTACAAAAATAACCTGAGTAGATTTCCTTATATTTTACAGTATTTCTGACACAGTGCAACTAAGGTCAAGTCGTATCTATAAATGTATTATTCACCACAGAATACAGTATACCACCTTAAATATCAGAATTGAGGAGGGAAAAAAAGTCACTGTCATACCGCAGGATGATAAATTTCAGTAAATATACCATACCCCAAAAGCAAGATCGAGTTTTTAGCAATTTCCTTCTGTAGAAAGCACAGCTGAACTAGCAGAACTTTTTATGACGTTAGAAAATATTGCGCTGACACTGTCAATAGATGGCCTAAAGTGATTATGTCAGGGTTGTTTTTTTTTTCTTTTTTTTCTCAAATCTCTCTACACATTTGTCCTCACCAGGGATGCCAAGAACATGGCTAAGGACGTCAACAACACCCTGATTGAGATGATTAAAACAGAACTCCAGGTGGACCAACTGGAGGCCATGAAGAGTCTGGCAAGGTTGAGAGAGGAAAAGCGCTACTTACAGGACATCTGGGGCTGACAGCAGATTGCTTCCGCTGAGCTTTTTTATACCTTCAGAAGAAAATAAGCACGCTCAGCTCTAACCTCTGGAACCATAAAATTGTGACTGCTAAAGCCCGGAGGTAGTTTACACCACCCAACGCTACCAAGATGGAATGTAGCATGACCCAGGGATATCGGTTCACTACATCATCCTGGGCTTTACTGTTCAAACAGAAATGACCTTGGTCAGGGCAATAGTGCTGGAGATTGGTCCTGCAGTGTGAAAAAGCTTTTAGTGTAGACAGGCCTTTTCCTTTCGTCCCGTCTGCAAGGAAACGACATTTACTTTCGTCAGCTCTGATGGAGTGATTTTGATGAGACTGAAAGTGGGGTATCGTTTCAGGTTAGATGGAAACAACACAACAACGAGTTGGGATTTTTTTTTGTTTTTGTTATTGCCACACACTTGAGATTTTGTTTATTATAATCTTTCAGGGGGTGTTTTATTTTTATTATCATTATTTTTTAAATATCTTAACACTCGCTGCCAAATGGACACACTACAAATTACCCCTGAAGCCAAAAATTATTCGAAAATCAAGCTTCAGAAACAATGTTAATTTGTAATATTTTTACTGCCTTGATCAAGTTTTATCGACACTCAGAAAGGTTTGACTGTTTTCTACATTTTCTGACTATTAAAATAATTTAATAGATTTTAAGTATTTCAACTTTAATTTAAAAAACTGTCATTTTATTAAGTACATTTAAACATAATCATTCAATCCAAAATCAGGAAATTATTAGTTGAATTATTTTGATTTCATTAAGATTTAGTACATGTTGAGTAAATCCAAATCAATTTTAGGGAGAAAACTGTCCAATATTTAATAGTTATCTGGAAAATACTCATTCAGATATACCAAATATCTGCAAAAAAACATTTAAGACTGATGAAGGTGGAAGTCATTCATATTCCTAAACTTCTGGATGATATTGATTTATATGTTGTTGACTTTTACTGATAAAATATAGTTAATTTCTACTCAGTGGTTTTCAGCTGATATTAGCCAAACGAAAATTAATAAAATGCAATTGATAAACTAAAATGTCATTAACTCAACATATCAATATACCAAACTGCACAAAGTATTTTTTTTCACTTAGTTTAATATAATTTATTTTGTTAATTTAATATTAAACCGAGTCACACTTTTTAGAGTGTAGTATACAAACACTTTTTAAAGAGAATTAAAATTCATCGAATGTAGTTAAACCCATGTCATATTTTGGAAATAATCAAATTACAATATAACATCAGAGGGCGTGAATCTCCCTGATAATGTGCAAATGTGAGCAGACTCATCTATCTTCCTAACTTTGTTTGTGTCTGTCTGTCTGCCCACGCGCACCCTGCCAGTTTGGAAAAGAGACAGTGAACTCCCAACTTTTCTAACACCCGCAAAACCAGCTCAAATCTCACAAACTGTGGTGAAGACAAACACAGCTGTGGACTGTGTGATCAGAAATTACAGAAATAAAAGAGGCTTCTGAATAAATTGTCTACTGTTGTGAATGTGATGTGCCGAAGAGTACAGGTGAATCCGTGTATCATTAGGTCATTCGTTTTTCAAAATAAAACAAACAAAAGACAACAAAAAAACAAGGCGTTTCTTAATTATTTGTTTCCAAAACCAAAATGAAAAAATGGATAGTGATACAGTTTCAGTTTTCCTTTTTGTGTTTCAATGAATAATAGAAAAAACGGATAATTCCCGTTCTCCGTTTTAATCTATTTTGACATGAAGCAAGTTGACTAAACCGGAAGTTAATCTTAACAACTGAAAGAAACATGGCCACTGGACTCGAAGATCATTATGGTATGATATGACACCAATTTTCTTTGTCGGCATATGTTCATGTCTTAGTTTGACCTTCTTAAGCCTAATTTATACCCTCCGTTAATTACGGAAACGGATGTTTTCATCCGGTTCGGGTGGTAGTTTCACCCGGTAGTTTGTCCGTTAGTCAATAGTTTAGCATTCCGGTGAACCCCGGGCGAAACGGAACGATACCACAGAAAATTGTGGGGCAATAGAGAGACCGAAGTGTAAAATCTTGGAATTCCACCCACGAAGAAAGTTCCCGGTAGGATTTGTGCATTAGTTTCTCGAAGTAGGACGTAGGTTTCCATCTTTGTCACTGCGGGTAACGGTCATTTCCGGTTTACTCAACTTGCTAAAAGCAAAAACGGCCATTATCAGTTTTTCCATTGTACATTTAAATACAAAAAGTAAAACTGAAAAGCCGCATCATTATGGTTTATTTATTTTGGTTTTGGAAACAAAATGAAGAAAAGACGTGGTGTTTCGTTTTCTTATATTTTTTGTTTTATTTTGAAAAGCAAATGGACAAATGATACAGTTTTTTTCATTTTCCTTTTTGTTTTTAAATGAATAATGGAAAAAAACGGATAATGGCTGTTTTATCCAATTTCGACCTGAAGCAAAGTCCTGAAGCTAGTTGAATAAACCGGAAATTACCGTAACCCGCAGTGACAAAGATGAAAACCTACATCCTATTTTGGGAATCTCAGAGGGTCAAACTAAGACCTGAAGATATGACAAAGGAGAAAATGGGTGTCATATCATACCGTAATGATCTTCAAGTCCATTGGCCATGTTTGTTTTGGTTGCTAAGGTTAATTTCCGCTTTACTCAATTTGCTTCAGGTCAAAATTTAATAAAACGGTGAATGGTCGTTATCCTTTTTACCGTTAGTCATTTAAGCACAAAAAGAAAAACTGAGAAAAATGCATCACTATCTTTTTTTTTTCATTTTGGTTTTGGAAACAAATAATGAAGAAATTAGTTGTTTTTCCATTGTCTTATTTTTGGTTTTATTTTGAAGAGAAAAAAAAAAAGAATATACTAGATTCAGGTGCTTTTGTGAACTCGAAGTGAGTCCGTGTGGGTGTGAAGGCAAATATAAGGACGGAGGGAAAGGAGGATTTCATTATATGATCAAGAAGGAATTAAAATCTTTTGTAGATAATGATCTAATGAAAACTGATTGATTGGGTATGATTGTTTTATTTAAATTTAGAGATAACTGGATTATTCAAGGTGACTTTGGTCAGAGGATGAAGGCGTACTCCACTAATTGGAGGCTTTATGCAATGGGCTTCTTGGTGCTCCAGAACCCCAGAGAGAGGCTTCTCAGAATTAAATCTTCTAACAGCAGTCTTTTATTTATCCTCTTGTAGGGTGGGGAGAGAAAAACATGTTTACAATCTCCACTCCTGGCGCTGTAGCTGACACCCCATTTCAAACATTTTTTTTTTTTTTTTTGAGCCAAGTAAACAAAACATACAGTGTCGAAGAAAACAATTCCTGGTAGTAAATAATTAGTTTAATGCTGTGCTGTAGAAGGTAGAGAACCTGTCCTTGTGTTTGTCCAGGCACAGCTGGCTGCACCTCTTCGCCCTCTTCTACAGTGTCCTGCTGCTTTTGCCAAGGCACAAAATAGCAGAAAAGGACAAAATCAAAATAATGATGTTGTGTATGCCTGACAACACCACCAGTCTCATCTTACACATGATGATAGATAACCTCAATTTAATGCCAGGCTTAGATTTGTCGAGGTTTGCTGGGGAAATGACAGCGACTTGTAAAGCTTCATCAAAGTGACGTGACTGTGGTCTTCAATGGCATGCGTGACAACCGCTCATTGTAGTGATTTGAGCTGGACTGCCCTTATTTACCCGCAATGTTACCACCCCCACCCCCCCATCTGCTTCTAAATAACGACCTCCGCCTTGCAACGTAAGCCAAGAGAACCCGTCGACAGCTTAGTATCCTGCCCGGCAAACACCTACGACTGATGAAGACTTGAAATTATGGCTTTATAATTAAAAAGGTTCACTGTGGTTTTGTCCTGCAGCGAAACTGAAAGACGGAGAGCTGAGGAGACGCTTCGAAATAAATCAGAGAGTTGGAGGTCAGTGTGACCGGAGTGTAGTAGCACCTCCATGATAGATACTCCTTGTTAAGAATGGCTTAAATGAAGCAGAAAGATGTGTGCTGAAGATAATGACTGTTATTATGAAAGTGTTGAGTGAGCCAAGTTGGGAGATTGCACTAGATGTCAATGAGCTGAGAGAGTTTGGAAAGACCTGTTTAACATTTAACTTCTTGGTGCAGAAAGTAGACGCAGTGATTAGGAGAGTAACTGTTACCTCCTACATTCTCCCTTCCCTTCACTGTGCTTTGTAAGACTGTGCCATAATTAGGCAAGGGACAATATGTCCAATACATTTGGTTTGGGTCTGTGGGTATGACTGAGGTTGAAATGATGCCATTGTAGTTTCAAGACTCAACAGCAAGTAAATATAAAGTTTCATCCCTTACAAATGCCTTAACTTTAGGGTTCAGGTTTGCAAGGAAGTAAGTGTGTGTCTTTGTATGCATGTTTCAAAGGCAGATATGCTAATGAGTTTGCATATTTAATGGACACTTGGGTGGCTATCCTCCAGTTCAACAACGAAATAAAAGTTTGTAGGGACTTTTACAATATACCCATGAGGTGTGACTTCTGGTCCATTCCATCCTGGGCTCTTCTTACGTACTTGTTATCATTTACCATTGCTAGTATTTGTCACTTCCTTTACCATTGTTAGTTTGCAATATTGTTGAAATTACTATAAGTTCTGTAGACTATCATTTAGGTAGTTATGATGTGTAATTTGTTTCCCTAATCTGTTTACTATGTGTTATTTACATTATTAGGACTCAAACAGATGTTAGTTTATTATTAAAGAAGAAAAACTAATGTGTATGAAGTATATAATGTGAGAAGAGGGTGGGATTTAATACACCTCCTTCTTCCCTCTACTTATTATTATTATTAATAATAATAATATAATGATGGATTGGATTTATACTCTGCATTAAAATAAAAATTGAATAAACTTGGCTCACAACAGTTTTACGGTTATTAACTGTTAAACAACTCTTGTCTGGTGCCTGTCATAGAACAGTCAGACTTAACATTTACCGTTACTTAACAGCTCCTTTAACTCTACTGGTATGACGTCCAAACTCAATCTGTCCATGTTTCTTTTCATCATAAATCTCTCCACCCTTCTGCCATTTTTTTGATTCGTGCAACTATATAATGCTCATAAATACTTCAGTAAAGATTCGTACACCCCTACAAAATGGCGTGGTTCATATATAGTGCAATATATAGAAGGTAGGGAGTTATTTTGGACACAGCCAGTGTCTTTTCTCAATTTCCTCCTTTTTGGAATGATTTTCTGTTAAACATTTAATAGTTCAGATTAGTTATTGCTTTCCTTGTTTTCTGTAGTGGTTTTGTGTTGCTCTATTTTATAGCCTATTTGCGCTTCTTGTTAACCTGTGAAAAAGGGGGATTAATCTCTGCATCTGAGTCCTCTGTTTCCTGAGTGCCTGTCTGACAGTATTTTAAAGCAAATACCATTAAGTATAAATTATATTTACTCTACCATTGGTATCTTGTGCACAAAAAGTGCTTAATTTTTTCTCCCCTTCTCAAAACAAACAAATAAATGTTAAGTTATCTATCTCTTACACAGTTTTGGCCCTCGTATTGGAAGGCAGTGTTGTGGTTTTACTGAATCTGAAGGCTGTGCAGCTGTGTGGACTCAGGTTGTACTGGCATAATCAGCATTCATTCATTTTCTCCGACTTCTTCCAGTTTTGTCTCACCTGCGTTTTATTATTAAAAAGGACACATTCACTCTATCTCTGCTGTTCTCAGTTTGCAGTCAATGACCCAGGAATGTCAATTCAGCTCTTTGATGTGGCATCAATGACAAGCCCGCGAACACACTCGCACGCACACACATACAGAGACATGCAAATACACACATAACACAGCAAGAGCCATAGTCTGCCTGCTCTCCAGAGTGCCAGCTGTGCACAAACACTTTAACTTCAGCATCTGTCAGGAGTGGTGGAAGAAAATCTATGTTTTTCTAAAAAGGCTGTAGCTCTTCTATTGAGTTTCCTGTTTTCACTGTGAGATACCAGAGTTGTTCGAGTCTGTGTTTATTGATAGAGCAACAGAGATACCCATGCTTCCCATTCAGCAGAACAAACATTTGCTGTAATTGATGCTGGCAGGACCAGATACTATTCAATAGGAAAGCATTGTTCTCTTTGATG
This sequence comes from Siphamia tubifer, assembly GCA_020466265.1. Classification (NCBI taxonomy): domain Eukaryota; kingdom Metazoa; phylum Chordata; class Actinopteri; order Kurtiformes; family Apogonidae; genus Siphamia; species Siphamia tubifer. Next base: position 33,504,299 of record CM035802.1, on the reverse strand, counting down.
GATTAAAGAAATACTGTACATCTGTGTTCAATTTAAACGGCCAAAGAAAGTAAATAAAAAAAAAAATCGGAAAAACTTTAGATAGTTGCTGACTGTACATGTAACCTGTATTAGAAGTATGTGCTATATGAGTCCGTTGCTATACATCCAAAGGAATTAAGCAGAAACTGCTTGGCTCATCAAATGTATTAATGATATTTTAGCGATGGATGCTTTTTCTGTCTCCATTAGTCAAAGAAATGTAAAAATTGGTTGAGCATTTTTAAACTTACAACGATGGATGAACACTTAGCAGAATTTATAGCCTCCTCAGTCTTGACAACCATAATGACTTATGCAAATTGGAGGTTAAGTGCTGAGATGAGACTGTTCAGCAGAAAGGATGCGTGCACACCAAAGATGGGAAGAGGAATAGATGAAAGGTGGGGGGAAAAAAAAGGAAAAATGGAAGAATGATATTCACGTGCATTGATATTTGTCTCTATTTGTTGCTGTCAGACTGTATGTGGTATGCTGAATGTGTGTTACCATGGAGCTTGATCAATACATCCTGCTCTGTGGATACCTTAATATGCACATGAAAAGCTTCATTTGGAAGTTAAATCCTTCTGTATACTTGGTAATCATAACTCATCCTATGGACTGTGCATTTGAATGAGACTGTATTGTGTAAGATGAAAAGTGATATATATAGCTTGAGATCTATACTATATTATTTGCTCAAATTCAATACCGGGTCAAGATAAAGGTCAGTGAGAGATAAAAGCTGGAGTGATGTTTGATTTTAGAGGAATTTATCAGAGCTATAATAATACTTCAAGCCCACTCAGTTATTGTTTTCAGTGGGAATGGGCTTCTAGTTTTCACACAGAGGCATCTGAGAAACGTAAAGGCAGTGTTTTTAGCCTAAATCTTTTTTTTTATCGTCTTTATCTAAACGTCGTCATGGAATCAGTGACTGTCCTAATCTTACTCAAGGCCTGATAAGCAGTCGTGAGTCGTCTGGTGAGTGGGGCTCATCAGTGCAGATTAATGTCCAGCTGTATTCCCTGCACCACGCTGCGAAAGGGATGAACAAAGGCAAGCAGAGGGGGAATGACATTGTAAAGAGGGAAAGATTGGCAGTTAAGGCCCAGAATATTGGGTGAAATACAGAGAGACAGTAGAGCCTTACAAAAAAACATTTATCTTTGAAGAGAGAGGGATGAACAGATAAAGATGGTGAGTATAAAATGGCGAGTGACAACAGGCACAGGCAAGGGTGCAAGAGGAAAATATAAGAGGTCCCTGACTCTGAATTTATGACTGTGTTTTCTCTGCAGTGGGAGGTGAGCCAAGGTGAGTTCCAACATCACCTGACCCTTTTTCAGATTTGACTCCTGCAGAGCTGGCCTCTGAGTCACCCCTAAAACACATATACACAAACACGTTGTTGAACATTAATAAAAACATACCCCACAAACTCAGGTTCACCAGCACTGGAAAAAAAAAACTCTTAAGTTTTACATTAACCCGTTGTTGATCAGCTCAACTATTTGGTAGAGGTAACTTTGAACCCTGATATCTAATCTAAATTGAAGTCCTTTGACACCAAACGTCTTGTGCAGTAAATGATATATTCAGCTCATGCTAATATACCACCAAGAAAGACGATGGTAACGTTTCTTTTGGACACAAAATTACAGGCAAGTTAGATTTTTTTGTCATTTATTAACTTTTACAGAGTCTATTTTACATAAATAGTCATCGTGTTTCAGAAATGCTTTGGTATTCATGTCATAATTTTTTGAAAACATGCTCCACAAATTAGTAGAGATGATAGTAAAGGGTCATCAAATGCTAATGCTAATCACAAATGATACAAACACAAAGAGTTAATACATTTAATTTGAACCAAGTCAAGCATTATATTGGTAAGATTGGTGAAGGATTGTTTGAGTTTTAATACTTTAGTTAAATTTAGGGTCAGTAAAAAATAAATGAATCTATGTTTTATGTTATAATAGTCCTTGTGAGGTGGAAAAAGTAAAAAAAAAATAAAATAAAAAAAATCTATATTTTTTTAATTAGATGGCCGCCGTTTGCTGCTTCTTAACTGTTCGCAGTAGGCAGAGATTCTAATGTCAAACCAAATCTAATTATTTAATTTATTCTAAACATGACTTTATTTCAAAGATTGTACATCCCTCATGAATACAATAGTTCTACATGATTTATACATGTGAAGAGAAGGAACATAAAACTGTTATATGTAGTAAATAATTACATAACAAATCAACAACTCCTGTTCTCCCTTTTTTCAGTGAGTGTAACAAAGGGTCCAAAAGCTATGTTACAAGTGTATTTCCTCATCACACACCGGACGTGGAAAACAGGTGATATATAGGCCCCTGAGGAAAAAGAATTCATTAAATGTGTTTTTAAAAATGAACAACCATCTATGTGATTAATCATCTTCTTATTAAATGACAGTGCATGTGCATGTGCATGTAATAGGACAGCAGGGATTTTGCTCTGTAATTACTCTTTTATTGCAAAATCTACACATGCAAAGGCCAATTAGACAGGTTGCAACATAAACTGTTTTTGTTGCAGTATGTCACCATTGAAGCCAAACCCAATAACTAAACACTATCATCACTTTATTTATTTAAAGACTGGGCAATGAATGACTTATTCAGTGTGATACATCTTTCCTGGCTGGAATTCTATAAATAATAATAAATTAAAAAAAATCTTAGATTAAGACATAATACTTCATCATGACTACTAAAACAGAGTATGATGATGTAATTTCTCTGAAACTGTCATTTGTTTTACAGTTATAAAAGATACATCCAGATATAGTGTGATAGAGAACATCCCAATTTCCAAAAAAAAATGTTGGATTGCTTTGTAAAATGTAAATTAAAAACAGAACACAATGATTTATAAATCTCATAAACTTTTATTTACTATAGTCTCTAAATAGTTGGACAGCCATACCATGGCAGATGAAGGATGCTCACACATGGGTTTTAGTATTAGGCTTGATTGTTCCTCTTCTCTTCAAAGGATGCACTTTCCAGGTTTTCCATTAAGATTTGCCTAAGGTGCCCAAAGTTTTTTTAGAGGGCAAGATTTGATAATGTGGAGATTACCAGGGGCCAGTGGTCCCTTCTGACAGTTTTGAACAATAGAAATTACATATAAATGCACTGTTTAATAACAGTTTTATCTTCATTGTTACAATATTTTTTAAATCAATGTAACCAAATCTAAGGCATTCAGATGTGAACAAATTAACCCTTTGATGCATGAATTATGAAAACTTTAGTCAAGATTTTTTTCCCTCAAGTGTTTTTATTCCTCTATCATCAATGCAAAGTCTGTTCACAGTTAAGATTAAAACATATGACTCTTGCTCTTGTCTTTTACAAAATAATTCCAAATGTAATATTTTGTATTACACATACAAATACATAACACCAGTAGTTCCTGGCAACTGTCTTGGAAACTTCCTTGGTTGCCACGGTGACGGATTAATTTAACTCACAGACTCGAGCTAGTTTATCGTATGTTAGCATGTTTTGTCTGGTAGTGTCTCTTTACATTGAATTCGTTAAAAAAAGGCAGGAGTCTCTGACTAAATTAGACAAACACAAGCGCCTTGATTTTCAGTTAAAAAATCTAATTACCTTCTGTCCTGAAAGTGACTGCCATCACTGTCAATTTTTTTCAGGCATCCTTCTACTTCCGGTCCATGGGTGCTGAGCTCGCAAAAAATGTAATGGGAGCAAGTCAAGCTAAATTCTGATTCCGTTTGACAAGTACTCTGAAATTCACATATGATAGCAGTTAAGAAGAAATATTTGATGTGTCATAGGCAGACCACCCGTTTTTGATGGAGAGCAAACATGACGTTCAGTTTTGTGTGGGTTTAGTAAGAGACTACAATGAGTCGCGTATGTGACGTCACAGTCCGCTCAGCTGCGGTGTGGGGTCTGTGGTGACGTCACATATGCGCCAGGAGTGTAGTCCAAATTATTAACTGATTTTACTCGCAAATGAATCAGCTGTTGGTTAACAGAAGCAGTTGAAGCGCACATCGATAATTATCATTTGGGGTACATTATGGGGTACAACATGTGTGTGATTCAGGGCACGTGATAAACCAGATACGATTTTAGCATTTTATTTTCCATTGGACAACATTCATTAATTTTTCGATCTCAGGCACCATGAGCCTCCCGGAAAGGGGGCGGAGACTTAAACTCGCCATTAGGAAGAAAGGTTCACGGCAAAGTCAGATAGAGTTAAAGTGGTGCTGCCATCATCGGGTCAAAGGAGGAATTGTATTTTGAAACTTTTAGGATTTATTTATTGTGTTGGACAGACTGAGCGGGTTATAAATAATAAATAATATAACTGAAGCTGTGAGCCCCCGGGCTGGACTTTGGGTATGCCTGTTCACAGGGGTAGACAGTTTTTTTCACTTTGCAGGTTTCATACTTGTGCTTGAAATCCTTGAAAATACTTGAATTTGGAAAAAAAAAAAAAAACTGAACTGAAACTGAAATTTCAATGTTATGTTTTCAAGGTCTGAAAAGTGTTTTCAGTTCAAGTGCTCGAAAGTACTTACAGTTATGTGATTTATTTGTTTTTAATATTAACTGTTCCAAATTATATGTCAAACCAAAGCTATCTATTGAGAGGTAATACATTTTGAAAAATAAAACTTTAGGTCAAAATAGAAAAGTACTCGGCGTACTCAGGTCAACATCAGGTACACTTTTATTTTAATCTTTTTTCTTAGTGCAAGTGTGTCTGATATTGTGTGTCTGATATTTATCAGTATATGTATTTCTGTAGAGGTGTATGTTATCTCAACAATACGGTGCTGTGCTGCAAATATTTAAAAAGGACCCATAAAAGTACTTGAATTTGACAATAAGAATGTGTCTAAACCCTGTTAAGGTCATTAAATCCATAACGAGCTAAACATCTACTGATGTAAAATATTTAATATTTGTTGTTCTATAAATCCTATGAATTGTTATGAATGGAATTGTTATAAAATGTAGTTTGTCGTCATTCCATGGTCTTCAGATATGATGCATTTGGACACTAAGAGGCTTTACAGAGTATGAAAACAATATCATCTTGTACAACATTGATACACAAGTATAACCCATGGAGTTGCATCAATGACCATGGATGGAAACATTTGTCCTATAGATAGATAGCCTTTATTGTCATCATACAACAATTTACAATGATATTTGAGCATCTCATTTCAGTGAGTACAACATAAAAACAATAGATTACTAACATAAATAATAATAATAATAATAATAATAATAATAATAATAATAATAATAATAATAATAATAATAATAATAGTAAATAAAGAAGTAAAGAAGTAATACAATAATTAATGCATGAATAAAACACATATATTTAAATATATACAGCATCCTGGGCCAAGTCAAATTAAAAGAATAATAATAATAATAATAATAATAATAATAATAATAATAATAATAATAATAATAATAATAATAATAATAATAATAATAATAATAATAATAATTATTATTATTATTATTATTATTCATACAATTATGTTCAATTATTGGTATGTTGTTCTTCAGTTTTCTTTGCTTTTAATACACTAACCACTGAATTTATTAAACTTTCATGAACATCTAAATTAAATATAGGAAATTGAATACAAGAAAATACATGATTTTCAGTGAAATGTGCAAAATTCAGAAGGTATTATTATAATAAAGTGTGATAAATAATTTAAGCAAGGTTAAATGGAGAGAAAAATTCCTTTAGGAACTGCACAAAATTAGATCTGGGCATTTATGGGATAAAATAGCGTTAGACCAGAGAAGACAGCATTATGTCTGGTTCATATTCACATATTATTATTTCTATAATAGACCTTTGACCTTCAATTGTGGTTGGCATGAGTAACTCTGATCATGTTTGTGAGCCTATACAATGATCACCATAAGAGAATAATGTTTGGTATTATGCCGTTCCAGCTGGGAGTCTGAAGAACATGGGTGTCTTTTATAAATGTTCAGCCTTGACCTTTTCACATAGATTTCTCCAGACTTTTCATTATATGTACCACCCATGGTGAGGTATTTAAAGTATTCACAATATCATGCTGATGAACATTATTCTGAAACGTTTCTACCATTTAATTCAATTCAGTTTTATTTGTACTTCCTTATATCACAATAAGGTTGACTCACAGGGGTTTACAGAATTACCGTAGTTGGATATGAGAACAAACAAACAAACAACAGTCATCTTTATCCCTGTGAGACTGACTCTCAAATATTTTCTTTTTATACCTGATCGTGTCACTATTAAACATATTGCTAATTAACCTTATTAGTTGAAAAATGCTCATTTAGCTCTTTCTTCTTTTTTAATAACACTGAGGCTTTATACATGACAATAAAAATCGGTTAACTGAGAGTAATCAGGCATTTACAATAATTGGATCTGATCGGTGTAATAATCAGAGATCCCTAGTTTCGACATTTCAGTCAATTATTGGATTTCTTTTGGATTCTGTACAGTAGCGAAGGCAGATTCAAACTTCCTGCAAACGTTTAACAATGTCACTTGCATTTTCTTCAATAGCTTATTCTTTTTAACATCACATGTGCAGATATAAAAGAACTAAATAAATCAGATGAACAAGCATGAAGACATCAGAGTAGTGGGGATAAAAACAGGTGTGTTAATCCCATCTGTCACGATCACATAAGTGCTTTTATCTGTTATACTGTTTACACAATTACTTGAATAATGTGATAACTTTAGATATCAGATCATGATCAGAGTGTCAGTGAGCATGAAATGGGTTACCTTACTTTACCAATGTTCCACTGCATTTGTCCCAAATTTTTGTTGACATGTTGCCACCATAAAATAATTCTGCATTCTTTCACTTTAAACATTTTAGATGCTTTTTACCTTATACTAGTCCTGTTTACATGGGAGTTTTTTTTATACCTGTTTAATTCTGAATAAAAGTTAATTCTGCTTTAAAATGACCATGTAACACCATAACTCCCAATTAAAGTAAATTTTGAATAACGTCACTGGTTTATTCTGATCTTAATTTTGAATGTGATAATTCCTCTGCCGTGTAAACAATTCTGCTTTAATACTATTCCTGTCATTCTGCACATGCGATGACGCACATATTTCACATTGATGATGCACATATTCTCTGTGTACCTCCAGCTCTTAAAGCCCAATTAACTAGAGTGGAATACACACATTTCCCAACATGTCCATGGAAACATGAAAGAAATAGCTTTAATTCTGAGTTATTTTTATTATGAATAAATAATTCAGAAGTAAAAAAAAAAAAAAAAAGGAAACATAGCAATTATGAATTAAATATGTGTTTATGAGTTTCACAGCTCACTAAATTCTATTTCTATTAACATTTTATTCACTTTTTAACCCATTTCCAAAAACGGAGGCAAAATGTTATGTTTTTTTAATTAAATTTTATTTTTTTGGTTCAGTTTGTTTGTCTAACAGCAAAACTATTGGTTGAATTCAAATTGGTTTCATATATTTCCAGTGACCAAGAATAGACTTGATTTCATTTTGGAATTTAATGTTAAAAATGTTTAAGAATTTTTCAACCCTCCCTATTTCCTTATAAAGGATGACATTTCAAAAGTGGGTAGCAGCAAAATTATTATTTTAATTCATGCCAGATTGCATTTATAGATTGCCAGTGACCCAGAATATATGTCATTAAAATTTTCACAAATATTCTCATTCTCTTTATTTAATGAGCAACATTTATAATGTATATAAAATGTCAATTTGGTTTCAATTTACTTCAGACTTGGCATATATGTAGAGGCAATTGACATACTTTTGTCACCACACACACACACACACACACACACACACACTGTACATCATGACATCAGCTACATTAATGTCAAAAAGCGACACTATGTGCAAGTGAACAGCAAACCTACAATATTAAATCTGCTGTTAAAGAATCTTCTGTACTCATCAGACCTACAGTTTCTTAATGATTTCCTGTTCATCATAACAGCCTCTCATTTCCACTTATTTTAAAAGTAATTTGATCCACTGACAAAACAACAGGGATACAGAACACATTATGATCAAACAATCTACATCCACATATTCGGGTGAAGATGACTTTTCCGCAGCTATTCTATTAGTGTTTGATCCAGAGATAGTGATTATTAACAGCTTAAACATGACAGTTTTCTTTGGGAGTTGTGATGCTACAATACACTACCGCTGCGGTTGCTAAGTAACTGGTGCAGCGAGTGATCTTTTTAATAATTGCTCTAATATTAGAGGGGGTTTTATTATTGGCAGCAAACAGATCTTAATTTAAAAGTGGTGGCATAGCCTGTCAAGTATGATGTCAAGTATGCCATTTTGGGTGCAGCGTTGAGAGAAATATCAACCAATAATAAGCCACATATGCAGATATTGAGAGCTTCATATAGTGTAACAGGGTAAATAACAGGAAAACCTTTAAAATATTGTGATCATCTGCAAATGAAAAACCATATTAACTATATTCTGTGACATTTATAGGGGCTTCATGTAATATTTCTAATTCGAAAGGCCTAAAAATACCATTAGTGTTTAAAATAATAAGCACTGGACATACACTATGATCCATATGTTGGATTGTATAGACAAAGTGAATATACAGTATTTACTTCCACAGACCAGCAGGCTTATGTGACCCAATAGGGATGACTCTATAATGTAAACCACTGGCTAATACAGCACGTAATGACTGTAAGACACTGTATTAATTTTATTGTCTGGCTGGGACTTTTAGTTTGAAGAAGAAAACTTGATTCCATAATATAGATGTGTGTAAATAAAGAGTTTTGTACTTTAAGTCAGTGAGTGATACAGTCTGTGAATACAAAGCACTGATTTTTTGGTGGCTTTAGTTGTCCTGAATGAGTGTTGAATATCAATATTACTTACAATTGCTTTATGCAAAGCAGGGCATGCATGTATTTGGAATAGGGGGTCTTTATGGGGATATTTCAGCTTTTGGAAAATAAAACTGATAATGTGATTTTGTTCTTTTAGTTAATTGTGACCTTGACCTTTGACCTTTACTCAAATGGATAATTGCATCTGATGCGTATTAGCTATATGTATATGCCCGTGTAATTTTATGGTGATATCTCAAGTATTCATTGAGTTATAGCATGATATGTCTCTGTGGACACACACACACACACACACACACACACACACACACACAGTGATTATAATAATCTCTCCCAACCAATGTTAACTTATCATGTTTCATGTGTTTATTGTGTTTTATGTATGTATTTTTTGTGGATGTCCAGTATGACTGTGACTTCTATTTTGTGTAACTTCTGCTGCTGTCTCGGCCAGAACATTCATTTTTAAACACATTGAGCTTTTTTCCTAGTTAAATAAATGTCAAAATGAAAAGAGAAAAAAAAAGTAAAATTACAAATGTACTTATTTTTATATTGCTTCGGACACCTGCTACTTCCTGAAAATAAATATATAAATATAAATGATGTAGACACAACTTCACAGGCAGAATACTTATACTAGTTGCCATTTTTAATTATCATTGCCTTCTGGCTTTTGCAGTAAAAAATAGACACTAAATTTCATGTCCTGGACACCTACACAGGTGTTTTCAGCTAATCTGCTGATTAGTCCTCTGCCTAGGTTGAAGCTGGGTGGAGTTTTCCTGAGTTCAGGCAAATGCTATTTTGGTGTAAGAAATTACTCACAGATGCAGCTCATTCAGGTTCACCACTGCCAATGCCGTAGAAGCACTCGTTGACATGCGCCCCAGCTTAGTGGGATACACCTAAAAGGGAGCAGAGCCATCATCATTGCTGCTAATACAACCTTGTGCTCATCTGTTCGGCATTGTCAGTAATTTGCTGCATTTAACAGAGAGTGACACAAATGTAGTGCACAGGATTAATCAGGCAGAGTAGCTTAAAAACTCCTGTAGAGTTTGAGTTACTCAGTTAAGAAAGTGTTACTGAGATGACTACTAACATCATCTCATAAATATAGGAAGGGCTGCAATCATGTATTTTTTATTTTTTCAAGGCTACAGGAATAAGACAGGCAGTATTTTAGAATACTGAATTAGTGACATGGGTGTAAATGCTATGGATGTGTGTGTCCATATCAACATTTGGATGTTTATAAAATGTCCATACCAATTTTTGAAGAGGAAATTACAAGAGATTTGGGAAATAAAAGGTTAGTGAATGGGAATTTGGACTTTTTATCAAATAATTTTGACTTTTTATCTAACAATTTAGACTTTTTATTTAATTATTTGGACTTTTTATCGAATAATTTTGACTTTTTATTGAATAATTTTGACATTTTATCAAATGATCTCATAATTTTGCCTTTTTTCCTCATAATATTAAGTTTTTATCGAATAATTTTGAGTTTTTATCTCATAATTTTGAGTTTTTATCTCATAATTTTGACTTTTTATCGAATATAGACTTTTTATCTCAGAATTTTGACTTTTTATCGAATGATTTTGACTTTTTATCTAATAATTTTGACTTTTTATCTCATGATGTTGACTTCACTTAATACGCTTTATAATCCAGTGCACCTTATATAGTATGACTCTAAAGAATCTAAAAAATCAACCATTCATTGACCGTGTACCTTATAGTGACTAAATATTCTCATCAATGAACCTTTATCACGTGACAAAACTGTGACGAAACTCGACGTAAATGTCAGCCTTGTGACGATAACTATAATTAAATATATAATGCATTTATAAATGACTAATAAAAACCAGACATAATATGGCTTAAGAAATAAAAACATTTCTAAAATGTCTCTTAGTTTTTGTTTACAAAACCAAAATATATTTTAATTATTTCAGCTGTGTTCTTATTTATTTATTTATTTATTGTTGTTGTCGCTCATAAGGAAGTCGTCACATTATTTCCCCACCAATGTCAACATCATGATTACACCCATGCTTAGTGATGATATATGTATTTGCACTTGGATGAAACAATACCCAAGCTGTAACATCCAGCACATCATAATGATTAATTTCTGTAACCAGCACTGATTCCTTTCGTCAACATGCCCTGAAGCAACCAATTTTAAGAACCAGTCAAGACACCATGCAGATATATCACCTCTGCTGTGGTTTTACTCTTAAGACACTTCCTTAAATGTCAGGTTGTTTCTCTTAAACAATATAATATGATACGCTGCTACCTCCTGGTTCATTTTCTTGCACTTCTGATATGTCTGGTTGAGTCGTGTGCACAGGTGTCAAACATAAGGCCTCGGGGCCAAATCTGGGTCTAATCTGGCTGGTAGGATGACTAACGAAGATATTAATGGTGAAAAAATTACTTTAATTCAGCTTCAAACTAGATAATAATTAGATCTTAATTGGGTCAGACCAGTAAAATATGATATTAATTACCTATAAATAATGAAAATTACAGATTTTAATGAAAAAAAGTCACATTACATGATACTTTTTATATTAATTAACAAACCATCCTTTTACATAAACCTGAATACATACATACATATGAACCAGATGAAATATCTGAATAGAAGTAAGTTTAATTTTACAAATATTCTGCCTGTTACTAAATGTTTTCTGTATTTGCAATTAAAATGTAAGTTGTTCTGCACATGTGCAAATGACAAACTGATAGACTGAGGCAGAAAATTGTTTAAAAAAATATACTTGTTTTTGTTAAAACATGTCAAGTTGTTGATTTTATTCACGTTTTGAGGGAAGCATTATAGGTCTATTCATTATAATAATGTTATTTTTACCCTTTTCATTGTTATTTTACTAGTCTAGCCCTCTTCAAATCATATTGGGCTGAATGTTGAACTGAACTAAAGTGAGTGTGACACCCCTGGTCTAGTGGTTTATATTCTGGTTGTCTCCCACACTACTGCAGTCTCACTTTTGATAGTTAAGTTAATTGTAGTTAATGAAGTCGACAACTGAGATTCCAGAGTGAAATGATGCTATTATAAACTCACAGACTTTAGACCCAGAGGAGCAGGATCCAAGGTTACGGCACCGATCTTGTTAAAATTCACTGTACATCATATCATCAAAACTAATAAAGTGAGGTGAGTCTTCACACTGTCCTTTAAAAAACATAATCGCAATAATGAAATGCCACCTGATGTGAGTTTGCAATATATTTCCCCTGAGACTTGACGTACATGCTTATGTATGCATGTTTGTATGCCATGTGCTCACCTCTCCACAACTGCTGAAGCCTAAATTTTGCCGTTTATCTGTAGCCCAGGGCGGTTTGGTGATAAATCACTGCCTCTGACAAATATCTTGGGGTTTCATGCAAGCACATGAACTTCAACCTAAGAAAAGGAGGGTGTGAGTGAGATATTTGAGAGCTGAGACTATTTTTGCTGCAGCATCAGAGACGGCTGGACACCAAGATGAGAGGGAAGTAACTAAGTACAAGTACTTTATTATTGTACTTAAGTAGAGTTTTTTAGGTATTTGTAATTGAGTAGTTTTTACTTTTACTCCCTACATTTCTGCATAAATATCTGTACTTTATACTCTTTACCTTCTCTGAATAGACTCATTGCTTTTTCAAACTAAACAGACGTTACAGAATGAAAAATAAGTGGAGAGGAACTGTGACTATATATTATAGTTATATGACTGTTATCTCAAAATTTTGACTTTTTATCTCAGAATTTTGAGTTTTTATCTCACAGTTTTGACTTTTTATCTTAAAATTTTTACTTTTTATCTCATAATTTTGAGTTTTTATCTCACAGTTTTGACTTTTTATCTTAAAATTATGCATTTTTAAAAATCTAATATTATATATATATATTTTTATCTCATGATGATTTTTTTTATCTCACAATTTTGACTTTTTATTCCACATATTTAGCATTTTATCTCAAAATTATGCATTTTTTAATCTCATGTTTATAATTTTTTTTAAAAGAATCTCATGATGACTTATAATCTCAATTGTGCCTTCTTTTTTTTTTTCTTTAATTTTCCTTAAATTTCCTGTCCATCTCCACAAACCTGTGTAACTGTGACCTGATCAAACACAATTTCTAACTCACTTTTAAGGGATTTATTTTAAATACTTTTGAACCATTTTAATTTTTCCTGGTTAAATAAGTATTATTGCATTCATGACAATTTTTTAAATATACTTTTTACTTTTGTACTTCATGACAATTCAGAAATCGTACATTATTACTTTTACTTAAGTAAATCAGTTGAGTCAGTACTTCTACTTTTACCAGAGTATTTTTTAGCTGTAGTTCTACTTAAGTACAGAATGTGAGTACATTTACTCTGCTGAATACTACTTGGTGATCCCAACTTTGAAGAGGGCTAAAAAATAAAACGTCTAGTGAGCAAATATCCACTAAGAAAGTTAAACTGAGAAGTTGGAGACAATTTTCAACCTCTGGTCTGGTTTAAGATGAGATGAAGTGCTGTTTAAATTGTTAAAACAGTTGTAGTTTTGTGCTATTTTATTATTTGGATGGAGCATGTTTTACCAGGGTTGTCAAAGCAGCAATATGTAAATATTTGCATAATAATTGTAGAGATTAATAAAAAACGTACCTCTGTGTTGTAGCCATCATATAAAAATGCAAAATATGGCACTTTAAAACAGTACAAGATAAAGAGATTCCCTTATCAAGGCCTTGACTCTTTTTTTTCCCCCCACTCGCCTACACTTAGTTAGAAAATATACACAGCTATTTGTCTCACTGGTCCTCACAGGAGCATCCTTTATGTTGAATCGACTTCATTATGTTCATATAATGCGATAGTTGTTGGTGTTTCTGAACCTTTTGAGAGCAAAGTTTTACTACTCGAAACAGCAGAATGCAACCGATTATTATTTATTCATGTCTTAAATCTACAATTTTGCATCAAGAATATCTGTCAAATATTTGTCTTCAAAAAAAAAAAAGAAAAAAAAAGAAAGAAAGTCTGGAGCTACACAGCAGGGAGGAAATTGTTCCACCTGACTCTGCACGCCATGATCCAGAAGTCGTCTCATTTGTTGATTTCAATCACAACACCAGGAGGTTTAGTTTAATCTGCATACTGTTATGTCATCTATGCTTGTTTTATCAGATTTTATTCCCATTGCCATAAACAGGAATAGAGCACACACACACTTGAATGTAAATGATGGACAAAGTAGTTGCATTTAAAAATGTAATATTCCATAACTTTAGAAAAAATGACAAGTTGTAAAATGACAGTGTTAGATCCACATATATTGACAGCAAAAATGTATTTAAACATTGTCATGCACCACTGACAGAGGACGAATCTAACACAAAGAACGTTCTACTTTATACTTGTTATCAACATTTTAAAATATGCTCGGAGGCAATGAAAAAGCAACACTTAAAATTTTGGTTTATTTTTGCTCAGGATCTGTGTCGTCCAATTTGAGTTGTCAAGTGACAATTGGAGTCACAATGAGCACCTTGTTACACATGAATGGTCATAAATCAACATGTTGAGTTGTGCTCTTAACAATACATATTGAGTAGAACCTGTGAAATTAGGAGTTATATAAACGCAGTTGTTGAAATGGAGGAGTGTTTGTCTTCCCTTTATAAAGGCCCACTGTAAATCTGAATAAATACATTACTTAAACATTTGACGCAAGTGATTACACTTAAATTATTTGAGTAATGATCAATTAATTAATTGTTGTATTGGGACTTAAATTATTAAGTGGAAAAGATTATTTTTGTGCTAGAATAGACACAATCCTAGTGAAGTAACTAAAGATTTGGACACATTTTAACCCTTTGTTGGTCACACTACAGAAATCACAAAAAAAAAAAGAGATTTTTTTTGCTTTTTCCACCTCATAGGGACTATTATAACATAAAACATATTTTACTTACCCTAAATAAGTATTAAAACTAAAACATTACTCCTTCACCAATCTTACCAACATCATTTGTGACTCTTTGTATTTGTATCATTAGTCATTAGCATTAGCGATTAGCATTAGCATTTCATGACCCTTTACTATCATCTCTGCAGTTTGATTGAGCATGTTATTTTTTTATTTTTATTTTTTAAAATTACATGAATACCAAAGTATTTCTGAAACATTATGAGGATTATTTATGTAAAATAGACTCTGTAAAAGTTAATAAAATGAAAAAATAATGTTTCATTTTGTAAATATAATTTTTTGATGTAGTAACTTTTCAATTGGTATTCAGACAAATATCAAACACACAACACATGAGTACAAATGGACTCATTTTATTGTTTGCAAATATTGATCTTATTCTAAACTACAACCAAAAATGCATGCATTTCCAAAATATGCACAGATTACTGTCCTGTGAATATGCTTAATTTTATCCCAAACATCACTCCATATCAATTCACCAGAATCAACCCACCCAATATATTGAAATTGTTAAAATAAAAAAATTACTTTCAGTCAAAAAATATTTGAATCCAAACTGATGTTGCATTTTCATTGCCTCTGAGTGCAGATTTGGCTAAGTATCACAGTCATTTCTTGCTCGGGGGTGGGGGGTGGGGGGTGTGGGGGGGGGGGGGGGGGGGGGGGGGGGCTCTGTGGTAATATTCCTGACTCAAACCTGAACAGAACAAAACCTGACCCTCTGTGAATTGGTTCTAGTGAAGCATAAAGCTCAGCGAATACAAGCATCTAATTATGCATTCTTCACAGTGGAGAAGAGGGCAGACACGCGTATAGTGATATCCAAATAATATGCCACTCAAACACCTGAAATTTGGACTGCCCCAGCAGCCTATTTAATCGTCTGGTTTAAAATTCTGCTCTCCTCAGTGGCAGGGGAAAAGAGGGCAACAGACAGCTGAAACTATAAATATTCCTCCACTTCCAAACTGACAAAAATGGGTGGAAATTGCACTGTGAGTTTTAATGAAGAATCAAAGATTCACGACCCACTTGAGAGGGAATGAAAAATACCAAGGGTTTCATGTTTGCAATTAGGTCTAATCATCATTTATGCCTCAATGCATAATGTGGAATAATATTTGGGCAAGATTCAAGAGCATGCACTGTGTTTTATATGCCCCTAAAGTAACACGCTGGTGTTGGGATTGTTTAATATATTTTGGCAGTTGAATTTGATTTATGAACTTATGTCATTAATAGTTGTAGCTCATGTCCACACAATTTATGCCAGCCAATTTTCTCTACTCAATTAACATATATTTTTATAGACCTAGATAAGCTTTTACAGCCAAGTATATTATTGACGGGTCATTAGTAAATACTTCCTGAAGAATAGACATATTTTATTCGTCAGTGTATTTGAGTAGTTGTACAATCTGAATACTAAAAAGCTCAAGGGCACAGGACTAGACAAATACTGAAAAATATGTGGGTCATTCTTAGGTTAATCTGGTGGAGATATTTTACCAGGCAAGTCTCAGTCTCTATTTTAGAGATTAAAAAAAATAAGAAGTTATATATCTATTAGTAATACCCCCCCCCCGTTTCTCTTGTGGCTTTTTTTTGGTAAAATAAAATCATAAGGCCATATTATAAAGTACTTTCAACCATATATATATATATATATATATATATATATATATATATATATATATATATATATATATATATATATATATATATATATATATGTATATATTATAAGTGTTTTGAAAAATACTGATTTCTGTAGCTAAGTAATGTTAAAACTAGAGCTGTACAACATATTGTTTGAGCATTGACATCACAGTGTGTGCAATAGTCACATCGCAGGTCCTAAAATTATTTAATTTTTTATTATTTTTGTTATTTATTTGTATATATTTTTCATTTTTTTAAAATATATTCATTATTTATGTATTTGTCTTATTTTTTCTTTTATTTAAAATGTTTTATTTACATTAATTTATTTTTTAATTATATTGAATTACTTAGGCTACAAGAAGGATGATACTAAAACATATGTTCTGTGTCGTTCACTAATCTGTTTGACCATTTGCATCAGCACCATATAGTTGTTATATACTCTTGAGTACTTTTTTCATATCACAATGTATATCGCAGAGTTAAAAAAAACAAAAAAAATCTAATTCTAATATTGTGCAGCTCTAGTTAAAACTATACCAATTTTGGGAGTTTCACCTCCAAAAATACATAGCTGTTCTGCTTCAACTGAGGAAGCAAGCGATGGAGGGTACATATGTGAGAGAGGAGATGATAACTGGGAGACTCAACCTTGGTGTGGTCCTGAGAGAGATAATTGCTGAGGCCAGAGATGGAGACTAGGCAACTAATGAGGCAAGTCACTAATTAGCCACTAGTGTCAATGGCCTTTCTACTTGCACATGTGAGAGTATATGTGTGTGACTGCATGTATGTGTGATACGAAGACAGAGGAAAAATATAATTTTGGCAGGTATGCATTTATCTCAGCAGCACAACTAATTTAACAAAGTTCAATCTGAAGCTTTATGGCAGCTGCATCCATTTAAAACAGGATAAAATTGTGTAGAATTGCCCCCATTACAGTTTATAGTAAAGCAGGGGATCGCTGGGTAACTTCTTCAGCATGTCCACATTCTGTCACAGGTCTCCATTGCTCCCGTAAGAGCTATTCATTTATTGCAGGTTAGAGGCAGGTTGCAGAAAGTTGGCCTGCATCTAGTACCAGCGTGTGCATAACTCAAGGACTGTAATTGCAGTTTATGGGGTGATGCCATTTGGTGTCATTTTTCTCAAACCTTAATCATTTCATTTATTTGTTTATTCGAACAGGTAAAACAAAATAAGCAAAACACCCAAAGTATTTAAGCAGAAATTAAAACGACATCTCTTTAGCATCCTAGATAATTATACCTTGGTCGAAAGGGTCTATGATGAAGTTAAAAAAAAAACAAATTTGTAAGTTCATGAGTGATATAATTAATAATTTAGATTAAAAACAAACACAAAAAAAGTTTCTAACTCTGACCTGGAACCGGAAATCAACGTCCCGCTCCCCACCCCGTCCTTCACAATAAAACGTCTTAACATTTTTATTTTATTCTATTTTATTTTAATTTAAATTTACAAAAAAAACCATACAGGCTCACAATATAAAAAAAACACACATCAGAAAAACTAAATAAAAAAATAAATTAAATAACTCATATTTCAATCTTATAAAATTTTAAGGGGTTACGCCTTAACATTCAAAACACATTAAACATTCAAACCGTTACACTATAAAGTTAAAATATACATTTAGAATAATAACAGGAAGTGATACATTGAACTTTGGTTACTATGGAAACACGGCGCAGGGACCGGTGTTTTTTTTTTTTTTCAAATCTTTATTTCAAATTCACATTGCCATACATTCCAATTTGAACTCATTTGAGGAAAAAAAAAACATTTGCTTGCATTTAAAAACAGTACAAGCTTACAACGTATCAAACAGTTGACCGGTGGGTTTTTTGAGAGCGACACGGCAAGAGGGAACTTGTAGCCTTTTCCGACCGTGTCTTCCTGTTAGAATATTGTGGAAACTTGTGTGAATTTAATTAACCTTTGTCGACATTTTAAAGCATCCGTTTTGTTGTAGGTTTGGGTTTAAAATAAAAGTACAAACGTGAAAATTGTGAAATATTTCTTTTTGCTTTGGATCCTGGAACACGCATCAGCCACAAAGCTTCAACCTTGGAAGGATTTAGTTTCGTTTTGAAAATACCCTACACTGTTCCTTGCTAGAAATTCATATTTCCATTTGTTTCCTGTATCCTGTATCTCCTCTGGTCACATGTTTGGAGGGGGATAAGTTCTCCATCTTTTTCTCCAGGTTTCCTCCTTCCAAGTTCAGGTGTTTAGAATCACTAACATGGTCAGTTGCCCCTCAGTGGAAACTACTTGTCCTCCAGGCACTCTGGAGGAAACCTTTTAGACCTATTGACCGTATCCCACTTAAGCTGTTAAGGGTGAAGACAGTACTATCCACTGTTGCTTTAACATCAGTGAAGTGGCATCATGACCTCTCTGGTCTCCTGGGTCATCATCCAAACTGCAAGCTTGTATGGTGCAGCCATGCTGTTAGCCCTTTGGAGCTCCTTCTGGTCCACTTCAGCTCTTTTTTTTTTTTTTTACCTTCCCCCTGTTGGGAAAAAATATGTGCAAGCATTTAGGAGATGGTTATTTGACTGCTGAGCTGTAGAAAGGATCTATGTCCCGCTGTTAGCAGTCGTATGATGGCTCAGTTGAGTGCAGCAGTCACAAATGTCTAAATGTCTCACTTGTGACACTGAGCTGCGGTGTTTGCTTCCGATTTGGTTTGTTACACAGGCCTGACTATGTCTTCTTCATGTCATTAGTAATAGGTCTACTCAAGCTCTGTTGTCTTGTTCTCAGAGTCGGGGCATTCTCAATGGGACCTTGTGTGTTAGTGAGGGAAACTAGCTTATCTGTGGAGACCTTCAGACAAGGCTATTTTTCCCCTTCAATTCCTTATCTAGAGGGCAGAAGAGGGGATGAGACTTTATTATAATTGCTGTGGAACAGATAATTGGAGTGCTGCCAATCTAATTGCTTCCCATGTCTGCAAGGCCATCAGTCAGTCATTGGAAAGGCTTTCAGAAAAACTGAGTGGCGTGAATGTTGCTCAACCTTTGTGTGGCTCCAAGGTTTACCTATGACATTTGCTGCAAATAGAATAATCCTGCAACAATCCACTCCCAGGCTATAGACCTTCTCAGATGCACAGAGGCTTTACATAACCTTTCCCCATTATACTTCAGAAAATCAAACACAAATCACACTTATCCTTAAAATTACATAAGGAATTGGCACTTTCCATATATATATGTATATATATATATATATATATATATATATATATATATATATATATATATATATATATATATATATACTTATACTTAAGAATAGCAGTCATTGTGTCTCAGAATTATCTACTATGTCAACATCCACACCAGTGTGATTGTCCTAAGAAGTATGGCATAATAAGTTGCAGAATAATGCAAAATAATGCATTATTATTTATTATTTTGAAATCTATATTGAGAGTGTGTGCAATCTAAATTACCTGGCACTGTCCTTTCTACTTCAGTGGTGCGGAAATTGTCTTTCTATTCTTTTAGCACCTCCATCTCAAATCACTTTACCTTGTTGCATAAGCTTTAGTTAAGACATGAAGCTTCTGCCACAGACTCTCCAGATTCTGAGTGATAGATATGGATCTAGCAAATTTACCTCCACTTCCTCCACTTCGCCTTACCTCTGTGTGAGTCTGTAGTGATGAAGCTTGAGTGCGTGACACAGAATACTAACACAATGAAAAGGTCAGTCAATATCTAATTGCTTTGTCAACTCAGTCTTTATTCATATCTTAAATAATTAATTTCCTCATTAAAAATTCAGAGATGGGATAGTCTAGTTTTAAATCATGTGGTGGTGTTGGGGAAGATCTCATTAAGCATTTTTCATTATAAATGATATCTTTCCTGTCAGTAACAGGCTGCTTAACATGGGTACTCACACCTCCAGGAGAGATCACCTTGTCTTGAATGTGTGAAATGTAAAACAAAGGAAATGAGAAAATGTTTTATCTTATCATGAGGATAAAAGATAAGAAACCCAGCAGAGGCTGTAGGCATAGTAATTCTACCATTGTCTTCTTCCAATAGGGAAGAGTGATAATGTATTTATTTGATGAGATTTAGGTTTTAAAAAGGTTCACAATACTTCTTATCTCACGCACGTGAAAAAAGAATTTGTCTCAATATCAGCAGTTTTGGGACTTCTTATTTTTTTTATTCTCAGAGATGATAAATTCACTTCATTTTTGGAGTGAGTTGCCCTCCATAGTCCTATCAGCAGAAAGACAAATGCAGCGTACACCACTGATGTAGTACTGGCAGGAGCAAAGCTAGGACTGCAGCTAAAACACCATGCTCTGAGTCACGCACTGACGAACAAACTTTGTCAGGCTGGATTAACACTCTCAAGCTCCCGAACAGGGAGGCAATTACTTGTGTTAACACTGATACCCACTGTAACGCCCCTTGACGACTGATGTTCCTTTGTGTGTCTGTATGTGTGTGTATGTGTGTGTGTGTGTGTGTGTGTATATGAGGGAGAGAGAGAGAAAAGAGATAAAGCACTTTCCTTCTTTTTTGCCTAACGTGGTGTGTATTTCCCATAAAGGTTTCAGTGCAATAAAGACAAACAAACAGTAATGAGGTGACACGATATGTGTGTGTGTGTGTGTGTGTTCTGTATGTGTGTAAGAAAGGCTAATTTGCACCTCTTGAGCACTCTATGACTTCATTTTAACTCTATTGCATTGGAACCCTATACAGCAAGAAAAGCTATGAACCTCCTTTCAATTAAAAATGAGAATCCAGGCAAAACAATAAAAAGTACTGCAAAGTAAGCAGTAATTGAGATTTGGAGGTCTTATTTTATTTTATCTGCAGGCTTATGTAGAGTCCAGGTGCTCAATCTTCAAATGCTGATTTTTTTTTCAGCAATAGTTTTCAGCCTGACGTTATCTATTTGAGTTTATTGAGTCGGTTTTTAATGTATTTTCAGAAGACTTGGGGGGCTAAAACTGTATTAAAAGTTTTTACATCATGACAGCAATGTCTTCATTTGTGTTTATGTTCAGGTAGAGTGTTTATAGTAGAACTATTTTCAATTTGAGTTGTGCCTAAAAACTCTCAACTTGTTGTGACTTTCCCCACAGCTTCCTAAATCAGTGGAATTGTTCCTTTTTTTTATTGTGCTACACCCATTTTAAAGTTCAGTTTTCACTTTTAGTGTCATGTTGCTTTTGCACTTCAAACACACTCAGATGTTGCTGCTGTGTAGCAAGGTCACCGGAAGCTGCACACTTCTTTTTATTTATCTTTTCTGGACTCACACTGGTAGACCCTACTATTCCGTCCCCATAACCTCCCCTTGAACCACATGCATTTGTACTCGCACTTTGTCATCCTCTTCAGTAAGTGCATGCATGCTGCCCTGCCCATGCCAAGTTGATTGACAACTGATATCTGTGACCGACCTTGAACGATTACGATTTTTTTTGGGAGAGGGAAAGTATGTTGTGAGTGTATTTAAAGACAGACTATGAAACAGAATGTCAGAGGAAGAAAACGAGGCAGCCTCAACAAGAGAACATAGAAAAGAATAACAGAGGCAGAAACATAAAAAAGAGCAAGGTAGCTATGGGACTGAATGCCCTGTGAATTGTAAAGACTGTGTTGGCTAGTGCATGGTGAATTTCAAGCTGTGTTCTGGCAAAATCAACCAAAGCTGCTGGTACAAGAGTGGATCTCCTCAGGGGAGAGTGGAGCATCCGTGGTCACTGGTCGAATAGCCACTTTATAGCGCTGCTGGCTCCCACAGCCATTAAACACTACAAAGCCTCTTAATCAGTCTGTCTCCAGGGAACAAGACATGCAACCTCGACCTGGACCATCATCAAAGTCCAGTCACAGCAACACAAATAGTCGCACGAGCACCTACACACAAAGGGAGTTGAAAGAAAGTGCCAACTGAAAAGAAGCAGAGAAAGTTTGGAAGGGCAATGTCTTCTTGTAGAGTTCTGTGTGGACAGAAGCTTGACATTTACTTGAGGATTTTCCTTGAATTAGTTATTAAGTTTGAGGGGGGGAAAGGAGCGCTTTCACAACCTGTGAATAGGAATATAGCTGTTATATCAGCCTATATTTTCATAGAATTTGTACAATATTTTTGCTGCCTTTTTAGCCACAATCTGTGTGTTAAGCAGTGAGAACAATGTGATTCTCTCATCACCATCAGGTTGACTGTACATCCTTCCAACTGTGAAAACTGGCAGGTGGCAGAAAAGGTGCATCGTTCTATCTTTCACACAGTATGTTTCCCTGCTAATTTGATATACAAGCAGGTTGGTTTTGCCTGATTCTTTCATATTCTTGCTCAGTTTTTCCTTCATTTCCTTTGGTTTTTGATTTTTGCTCTGACTCATTTATGACTACAGACTCCTCAGCATCTTTCTTACTTCATGTCACTATATGAGCTTAGCTTTAGTGATCAAACAAGCACTGAAATATAAGAAAGAAAAATATACCCTTTTCACTAAATGATTGTGTAAAAATAAAGTTTTCAAAATCATGAATGTTATTGTGACTCAGAATTTTTCCCAAAACTTTTGAAAAATAGTAGTTTGATCTGAAGGCACATTCTACAAATACTGGTCTTTATATTTACCAGAACATTATCGCTGGTTTTAAGAAGTCACTTTTGTTGACAGTAAACATAAGAGATGCAGTGGGGGAAAAAAAAAACAGCATAGCCTGAAACAAATGGGCTCCCAAAATGCTGAAAATCCTTGTTTTCTTCACATAGTCTTTGTGCAGTATTGATTGTTTGCTGCAGGAACTCTTCAAACATTGCTGTCTGAGCTTAGAGATACTTCTTCACTATTGAGTTGTTTAGCTGAAGACGAAGAACAACGGACACGCCTTGGCTCTGTCTCAGAATTGTGATCAAGTAGTAGCTCCTGTGATTGCAATGCATTTAGAAGCAGCATCTATAAAGGTTGTTTTTTTTTGTGTTTGCAAAAATTGTATTTCAAGGGTGTGGGAGACTAGAGTAAGATCATGAGATAGACACACTATCCTCATGCTTAATACTCCTGCTGAAAATAGCCTTCATGTCTGGCACTGTCTGAAAGCTGAGGACGTATTTCCTGGTCCCATTATTTCCTAATGATGAATCCCTGCTAATGGTTAGTCTCTACTGTGCTGGGCTATGGTGCTCACAATAGGCTTCTTGTTAATTGGCCTTTTGACAGTGATGCCCACCCACCGGTGGCCAACTGGGGTTTGATAAATGAGGTGCTCACTTTACTTGCTCTCCCTCCATGCTTCACGTTTTGAGAGCTGAGTGAAGTGGGTGGTTGTTTTCCATAGCACTTTATGAAAGGCGAAGTACGCTTTGATGCACATGACCACTCAACAGAACCACAAGATGAGCAATTGTTGTTTGTTTGTGAGTGTGCTTGTATAGGTATGCACACTTGTTGTGTTTAAGAAAGCTCCAAAAAGATTTACTGTACCACGTGCAATTAAACACTACTGACTGTATGTAGGTAGTGTGATATCATGGCAGATATCCGTTTTCTGTGAGTTGAAGTTCGCAATGTTTCCCAGTTATCTAAGCTTACACTTGTAAATGTCACATTGTTTTCCAAGGTTTGACATTTTGGACTTACATTCAAACAAGGACACATTTGCTACAAAAGAGACAGCAATAACAGCGTCTACTGACAATAAGCCTTGACAGACCTAGAAATCCAGCGCTGGAGAAATAGGCATAACTTTCAGGCTTTTAACAACAAAGAAGCATCGATACAAAAAACATTTTATGCCAGTTCTGTGTATTTTTATACAGCTTTGTGTGGAGATGTAGGAAATCAATACTTAGTCAGGCTGAGGGAAATTGGGTGCACAAAGACAGAGTACACAAGGTTGACTACTCCTTCCTGAAATAGTGCAGCTGAGGTATCGCTGTGACATTTGTGTGTCAAATCGTATCTTACCTTGCATGGACAAAGTAATTAATATTGAAGAAATGTAGACGCTAAGCTTGGGTAATTAAACAGCTGAAATATGGTGTAACCTCTAGGGGGCACTGCACCAACAAATTAACCTTGGGTCAACATAATTTATGAGACAGGGCGCACAGAGTCCAGTCGACATACTCTTGTCATTTCACTGCACATCCTGTCAAGGTTGCAATATTTCTTATTTTCTGCTGCAGGTCCATCCACAATAGACATATCCTCCACTTTTACTGTTTCTGTCCTGTCACGTGTTCGTTTTTTTAAACTGAGATGATTTCAAACTGCAAGTGTAACTGTGAGGAGGAGTAGGTTAATAGAAAACATAGGCATATTCACTCTTCTTCTTCTGTCTCCCAGGCTTGAATTCTTCATAGCTTCCTCCTCCTCCTCCTCTTCCTCTCTGGTTTGTCTCTTTCAGTTTACTTTTAATTCCTTCTCGTATCAGACTTTTCTGTTTACACTGTGTTCATTTCCTCACTCGTGCTGCGTACCGGCATCTTAATGGATTGATCTAAGTGCTCTCCTGGTGCTTTGCAGCTGCTTGTTGTTCTTTATTGAGGCAGAAGCTTGGCCTTAAGGCGATGTGGTTTCTTCCCTTGTCCCACAGTGGGGCAACAACTGATGCCCTTGATGAAGCAGCCCTGTTGCAGTCAGACTCATTACCTAGCAGATGTGTGGTGTCACCACATATCACAGCATTGGGCACCAGTGGATACCTTCTTGCTAAGGTGTGAATAATATATCAGATTTTGTTTACAGGATTCTCTCTCCCTGCTCACCTCCGACATTATGTAGTCGGCACCAGTCCTCCACTATCTGGTGCTGTACAGACTCAAGAGCCACCAACTAGCCTGAGGACAGATAACACTGGCAGAATACTTCCAGTGTTCTCTATCACCTTGCATTCAAGTTTACAGTTGCCTAACTATGCATGGTGACACTGCCCTCTGCAAGACACACGGGGAGTTGAGGCGGAGGACATGTCACAGTGTGTGATAATATCTCAAAGGACAATCTTAACAACAGAGGAGGTTTGCATCCTCTGGCCTTTCTCCAAATCCTATTTGGACAGGGAAACTGATTAGAGCATCCCCATGCGAAGAGGCCAAATCAGATCATGTTTGTAGCTCCCGGTTTGATTAGGGATTAATTGAAATAGGATCCAAGCCTCTTGGGAGCAGGGTGGAAATAACAAGGGTTACCTCTCCCTTCATCTCTTTGTTGCTATCTTTTGTTTGGATATCCCACCCTAATTCGCTCTCATCAAAGGTGGAAGAACAAAACAACATGCATGCGCAGCTATCCATTCTAATTGCTTATTATTTGTAAAGTATGCAGCTGGCTTGACACATCTTACAGCATATTTGCCTGTGCGTTGCATTTTCTTCACTTTCTACATAATGTACCTCACCTTTACAGAGGGAATAGTTGCCTCAAAACAGAACAGATTTGTTTTTAAATAATGTGAATGATTTCATCATCATGTTTGAACAGAAGGCTCATTTCCAACTTGTTTTATTTAATCACTGCTGCTTCACAACTTTCAAGACGTGATATTGTTTAATTAAATTATGTTAACTTTCAGGTTTATTTAGCAACCTTTTTATTACAGCTGCACTCCATAATTATAGTGTACCAGTAACTAATGTTTTTTGTGCTGCAACAATAGAGAAGATGTAATAATGTAGAAGAGTAGCACCTTGTAGAGTTGAATTCATGAGTTTTTCTGTGTAGTTTCATACAAACATTAGTTGGTGGGAGCATTCT
This sequence comes from Siphamia tubifer, assembly GCA_020466265.1. NCBI lineage: Eukaryota > Metazoa > Chordata > Actinopteri > Kurtiformes > Apogonidae > Siphamia > Siphamia tubifer. Next base: position 33,477,809 of record CM035802.1, on the reverse strand, counting down.
TGAATAGCTGCTGGGTATGTTGAACCTCCTTTGGCCTCTTTTGACTTGAGCAGTGGGTGATATTAGTATTGTAGTTCACAATGAGAATGGCCTCATGCTCAGTTATTGTTGATTGCTGTTACACCATTTTTTATGGGTCTACTATCACCAGGGTTGCTCTATAAATCTCTCTCGTTTCAGCCGCCTCTGCTCCTCTGATCCTGTGTTCGCCTTTTGATAGAAGCCATTGACCAGAAACATTAATAAGAAGGAGTGCTTTAGTCACACCCCATAAAGTTACAGTTTGCCGTGCTTGAAGAACACTGGAGGAAAACTATTCATCGCCTCTTTGATCTGAATCATTTCAGCAACAACACTCTAATGAATGAGCCTATTGAAAACCAAGATGAGCAGACCGTTGGGGTGCTCAAGTGTTCTGAGATGCTAAATGGATGTTTGAAATTTAGTTTTGAGAAACAAATTCATGCCATATTTCAGCACTCTTCATGACTGGGTACAGTACTGGTTGCTGGCGGCATGGTTGATGATTCGCCATCTGTAAATTAGCATAGGCAGCTTCTGTTGGTAGTGCGACATTTGTTGTGGTAAGCATGTGTATCTCTAGAATCAGTGTTTAATCTTTCATTTGTTGCCTGGTGTCTGTGAATTTGCATCCTCAGTGAGGTAATTCATCCTGGATCCAGAATCTGAGTGCATGAATGGAGAATAAACAGTGTTCTGTTCCCAAAGACAGATGTACTTTATCTACTTGGTTTTGTTTCCCTGCATGTACTATATAGTATGTGTGTGTTTTCTATGTATGACAGTGTCCTTGAGGCCTGTGTATAGGTGTAAATGTGAGTGTGTGTAATATTGTGTTTGTGTGTTTCTCTTCTGTCTGAGGAGGAGCAGTCCCATCCGTCTTCTCTGTTCAGTAATGGTGGCTCATGGTATCTTATGCTTGGCCCCCTGATCCGTCCTCATTTGGTTGGCATTTCGTTACAGGCCAGACACTCTTCCTATGCCATGGAAAGAACCAGCCTATCCCCTCACCAACCTGCCATGCCCACACTATTTCTCCTGTCAGCCCCCCTCTTTCCCCCTGTCTCACTTTCTGTAACAAACACACACACACACATTTCCCTTGTCTGCTTCTCAGCTTTCACACCGCAGAATGAAGCAAAATGAGGACAAATTGATATGAATGCTAAGGAAAGAAGAGGGTTAAAAAAAAAGAAAGAAAAGTAGAGGTGTCAGCCTGCACCACAACAGTAAGCATAAATCCACTGATATAGTGCTGCGGTGTTCACTGTCTAAGTGCGTCCATTTGTCATTATGATTCCTATAATCGTCACACTGGAAGAATTTGTAGGACAACTGAATGTCACACAAACATCAGATGCTCTTTGATTTTGAATTTGCCATCAGAACAGATACCCAGAAAATGTGTAAGTAATTTGATTTCAGCTCGGTGGCTGACACAGGGTATCACCTCTAAGCTGACTGATGTTTCCACAGTGGATTTTTAAAAGAAGTATGCAATACAAATAAAAGTGAATAGAGTCAACCACAGAGAAGTGATCTGCCTTGCCTGGCCAGAGGCCAGGGAGAACAGATACTGACTGTGCTGCAGTGCACACTGAATGCCCGGTGGCTTCAAACAGGAGCCGACAGCAAGCTGAGACAGACTGAAGGCAATTCTCCTTCATAGTGGTTCTCTAGCCCTGAGCGGCTGATCCAAAAACAAAGCCAGTCAATCTAATCATGAGAAAAGGTGAGCAGGGAGGTCAAGAGAGAGCTGCAGAGAACGAGAGAAATGGTGGACGGGAGGTTGAAAAAAACAAAAACAAACTGTGTCTTTGCATGTGAGATTTAAAGTGAGTGGGAGATAAGGCTCTGCAACCCCAATCCTATGAACTCAAAGGCCTCTGGCTGCTTCTCAGACGTGTTTGTGTATCCAAAACCAACAATCTTGTCCACTGCTCTCACTGTCAAAGAGAAAAAACAGTTACAGTTGGCATTACATGCTTTTTCTCAACCCGCTCTCCTCTCTTCTTATCACTGCAATATAAGCAAACACATTTTTGCACATTTGATTTGTTTTATATGTATATTTATGGATTATTACATTTACAGTAACAGTTACTTTCATGCAGTTAAAATGTATGTACCTTCTAAATCTAAAACCTAAACCAAACATTGACACTTGGGCGCACGCACACACGCACGCATACATTTTGGTTTTCTCCGCAGCACATGGGAATAAAAGTCCATTGTGTAGGTGTGTGTGGTGAGGTAAGCGCTGAAGTCTAGTCAGCACAACATGGCTTCTCCAAGCTGCTGGATCGCTCTACTGCTGAGCGCTGCAAGTACAGTACATCTCAATTTGTTCTGGGAGGGATCAAATTCTACTGCCTTGCAAATCTTACCAAGCAGCAGGCGACGCACACATTGAATAAATGGAGAACTGTAGGAAATATAATACAGCTGTGTTTGAATCACTAGGTTCCAATTGGTGTATCAATATCTGTACGTATAAACTTTCTGTGGGGTGTCTGTGCAAGCTGGATGAGATGTAGATCAATGAGATTGAGAATAATTACCAACTGCATATTGGACAAAATTGTATATCTATGTAGGTAAAAGGAACACACAGTAAACATGATTTTCTGGAGGGATACTATTACTATCCTTATCCTTCCTACATGACACTTCATGCAACTCTGCAGTCTTATTCATAATCACAGTCTTGATGGATGTTGTTAATCTTTTATTCACAATTGGAGAACGGCAGACAGTGCTTAAAGGTCTGGAGAAGGTTGAAGAACAGAGGTGGAGGAAGGACAACCTCTGTCCTAATTACCTCCATCATTCACTCCTCCTCTTAATATATCTGATCCTCTTCTGGAAATGAAAAACCTCATCACTAATAACTGAGCGAACAAAGTGGGAATGGACTTTTGTCCAGCAAGTTTTTTTTTTTTTTTTTTTTTTTGCAGGTGTTTGATTATATTTTTAGTCTCCAAGTTAAATAATCACCAGCTGTTTGCAAAATGAAAAAGCATGTTGATAAACTAGCAATAATGCTGCATGGATTCATGTAGATTAACACTGATTTAAAAAGGTAAGCCGGTTATGCTGTAACCTTTGTTGGCCAATTTGTACTGAAGGGGTTTTTGTGTTATTATGCTGCATTCAAAATGGTAATTCTACTATTTAGTTTATTTATTATAGAAAAGTGACAATACAGGTCATCTTGTAACTAAGTGCATGTACATGAAGATGTTATGATATTGGGTAATGTACTGTAGAATAAAATTACATTGAATTTTATAATAGACTTCTTGGTGAGGAGCAGATATTGTAAGATGGACACTGGACACTATTTGGACTTGTCCCACCATTTTATTTCAATAATTCAAAATTAACTAAAGAAGCTGAAATGCCAAAATCCAGAAACAAAACTCTGTCTCTTTCCTTTTGCATGTTTAGTGGCCACTGTAGAGGAGGCTTAAGTGAGTGGTATTTATTTAGTTTCTGGCTGCAAATTTTCAACCATTGAACCACAGTGTGTTAGTACATGAGACTTGAGTCAAAATAAAACCTCAAAGTAAACATTCATTGTTTGCCCCCCCCCCCCAAAGATGTTATATATATGTATATATCAGTCTGTGTCTCTTGATTTATGCAATATGTTAAATCATTTGAATTTGTTGCTCACATCTACCATTATACAACTTTCTGTGTATATGTATCTGTTGAATGATGTTAATCCACAGTCGTATAGAGCAGCCACACCAACATATCTGCAAACACTTATTGTCTCATCTTTCATTTTGGACACTTTTGTATTGATATAAATTTCCAAAAACTTAATAATAACTTTCAACTCTTAAATCCAGACTTTATTCTCCTGATATTACTTTTCAAATGTTCCTTTTTGTTTGGTGCAGTCTGGCCCTCTTACTTCCTAAGACACATTGCTTTAGATCAATAGCTCATCACAAGGCCCATTAGCAGAGAGGATGAATCTAATGGGCTGGTGAAATGAAGAGTTGGTTTAATCCAGAGCAGTAAAACCTGATTCTAATTGTTAGCTGTAAAAGGAACAGAGAAGAATGACCAACTGGCTGTTTTTGAAATAAGGTCCAAATTAACATAGGTTAATCCCTTATACAGCTTTTAGATTGACTTAACTTTGGATTCAAGTGCACAATTGAAAAGTTCAAGTCCAACTAGCAAGACTTCACAGGTTCACCTTTTAGGCTTAATTTTAATCAAAGCAGAACTAGACTCTTATCTCTATGATATTAACATTTCATTTTGCAGCATGATGCCTGTAATCAATCTTCCAGGATGGGAATGAGTATTTTTTGGTGATGTTTTACTCTCATATAGTAGCCATTAATACCCAAGTCTCATTAGTCTTAAAAGGCTAGGCGATTGCTTTCCTGGACTCTGTAATGATTGTGGAGTAAAGCATTGCTCGTCCTTATTCTCTATTGTTTTCTAGTTAAAGGTAATCAATTTTCTTATGTGCATGAATCCCTAAAGTCTTTTCCTGCCCATGTTGAGTGCTTTCATTAATCAAACACACAAACCATACCTTGGAGGGGTGCTCGTTCCTGTGTTGTAAATGCCATTAAAACAAAAATAACACTCTCTTGATAATAGGTGAAAAGAGAGAATACAATAAGCTACCTGCCTGTATTTGTCGCTCCCTTCGCTTTGTCAGCTTCACTCTCTGGAAATTTTTTTTTTTTTTTTTTTATTTTACCAAGTGTATTTTTCTCATTTCCAGTCAAAATATCTCATCACACTTAAAATAAGAGAATAACCTCAAGAAGAACCCATCAATGAGATATAAAGAACTTATTTTTAAACAATAGATCTGGAAAATCTTACTTCAAGAAATCTTACAAAGATGATTTTCAATGTTTTGACTTTTTTTTTTTTTTTTGCTTAATTCAAGCAAATAATCAGCCAATGGAAAAATTATATTGGTAATGTTTTCAACATCTATTGTCTAAAAATAAGTTATTATATCTCATTCACAAGTTCCTCTTTAGGTGATTCCGTCTTATTTTAAATGTGATGTGATATTTGGACTAAAAATGAGAAAAATACACTTGGAAATATTTAGACTTTTGGAGTGTGTTGATGGTTTTATCCAACATCACACAGCGATGCAACATCTCATCCTGCTTGACGCCTGCTACAGTACAAACATAGTGACAATGGCCCTGCACTCATTCAGACCTCACAGCTGTGATGTCTTACTATCAACAAAAAGAAGTCATTCAATTGATGATAAAATCAATCCCACTGTGTGTCTGTGTGTTTTTATCAACAAATGCCAAAAACAGTGTGAATGGTATATGAAGCCCTGTTGAGACCCATTTTGTAATAACGGTCCATTTTGTAATAAACATCCAAAATATAATAACTTTTTCATTTCATTTTGTAACAAACTTCTGCATTTTGTAATAAATTTTGCTGCATTATGTAATAATTTATTCCATTTTGCAGCAGCAGGTGCTTTGGTGGTGTGGCATTAAAACTCAAGGAGCTGTTTGGTGGTCCAAGTGGCTTATGTTTTGGCTGGTAATTAGACTTATTAGACATTAAGACAATTTGAAATGATGGATATATTTAGGAAGTAGAAATTTTGTTGCTTGTTTAACCTTTTGAGGCAATTTCATATTTGTTTAAAATGAATGTTAGTGGATAAATGATCTGGTCACAGCAGCTCTATAAACAAGCAGAAGACACTTACGTTGTTTAACCGCTTAAGCCCAAATTAAAGTAAAATACAATTAACAAACAAACTATGCTTTAGAATTGTTATTACGTAATGCACCATGTTATTACATTTTCTAGAGAATAAAAAAAGTTGCAAGTGCATTTCGTAATAATCTTGTAATAACTTATTACATAAAATTTATTACAAAATGCATTGGGTCACGTTATTACAAAATGAAATTAAAAAGTTAGAAGATTTTGGACATTTATTACAAAATGCACCATTATTACAAAATGTGGCTCAACAAGCCCCCAAAGCTTTTCTGGGGTAACAACAGTAGGTAAGTGGGTGATGACATATTACTGTGGTTAAAGATGTTAAATGCTACGCAGGAGGTTGTTGGTTCAAACTAATGAACCGTAAACCTGGGACTAATAAAAGAATATCTTATATTATCTTAATATAGGGGCAATTACTTTCTTTGATTTTGATTGAAACTGAACTCAGTGAATCAATGTGAAACTGATGGAAGAGTAGTGATTTTAGTGACTGGAAAAATAAACAAAGTTGTAAACAAATTGTTTACAAAGGTGATAAGTTTTGTTCCCAGTGCTTATATCTATCTAATGAATCAATCAGAATTGAAATCTGTTCAGAATTGAGGGAGGAGAAGTGATTTTAGTGAAGCGTGAATTTTATTTACAACCTTTTATCTCCAGTTTGACTGCTGGGTCAAATTGACCCAAACAGTATCTATGTGATATAAACATAAACGGGGGTGATCACAAACATGTGAGATGAACCATTTTATATTATCTGTTGATTAAACACATTAAGGCTAGCAGAAGTTTCACACTGAAAAAAAAACCCCACCTATTTGTCGTAGATGCTTTAAAATAGGTCAACTTGACCTGTAACATAACAGGAGGGTTATTTTTAAAAATTTGTTTTTAGAAGAGCATTTTTTCCAATACTCTAACTCTCTCTCTTTTCAGTCTTACCTGCTTTTGTTGTAGCTTCATTCATTTATTTTCCAGCAGATGATGAGTGCAGTATCTTTCACCCTGACCTCTGCTCAGTTTCTAATGAGATATCAGTTATTCTTATTCATGCTCCCAAAACCAAGCCTGACACCTATAAACACATTTTCTCCCTTACTTTATTTAAACTTTGTTGTGTATATTACAGATGTAATGGATTTTTCCACACCAGAGATGATAATGAATTGTAAACATTTAAGGCTGTCACCCAGACAATAAGGCATATTGAAAGAAAATTAATTTCTAACTTTGCGTATATGTGATTTACAAGTTATCTGTCACAATGCGAATAATAATAATCACAATCCTATCTGTATGCAGTAAATTTAAGCCTTCTGGAAAGCCTAAACAGTTAAAAACAAATGCTAAAAATTATGACGCTTCGAGATAATTATGCAAATATCCCTCAGTTTGGATTTGATTAAATCACACCTATGGTTTTATGTACATATACTGTATACACACACATACACACACACACACACACACACACACATATATATATATATATATATATATATATATATATATATATATATATATATATATATATATATGTGTGTGTGTGTTTTGTGTTTTGATTTTAGAAATAACAGCATCCTCAGCTGCAGAACATGCATCATCAAACCACCACTACCACCTACACTCTGTCCCCAGCTATAACTGTCTGGAAATATGTCTGGAGTTAAAAAAAAAAAAAACTTCACAGGCATCTTTCCGGAACAACATGGTGCTCGCGTCGGGTCTTTTGTTAAAATTCTTAGCAAACCTGTCACTGTCAGTCTTCATGCTTTTAGTCATTTACGTCTCGCTCGACCAGTCATAGTAAAAAGCAAACCAGCAGGGTAGCAGATGCTGTAATGGGATGGCAAATGAATAAAGGTGCCTCAGGGAAATTAAAGTGCTTTTTTTATTACATAAATTATTATTTTTATTATTTTATTTTTTTTACAAAGCTTTGAGACATTTGATGTTGCTGTAACTTTATACCTGAACTTTCAAACCTATGAATGAAAAATGACATTGTGCACAACGCAGGGCATTTTTTACATGCTCACAATTGGTGACAAGGTGACTTTATTAATACTCGTAGGTAGATTTGTGTTGCACTTTGGAAAGGGACATCACAGACATTAGACCAGGGGTGCCAAACTAATTTTAATTCAGGGCCACATTCAGCCTAATATGGCATAAAGTGGGTCAGATCAGTAAAATAATATAAATAATCGAATAAAAATATGGAAATAATATCAACTCCAAAATTTTCTCTGTTTTTGAGCAAAAATAGAAAGATTCCATGATGAAAATGTTTACATTTACAAACTGTACTTGAACATAACATGAAGAACATGAAAAATTAGTGCAATATTAACAGTATTGTGCTTTAATTTATCATTTATACATGTACATCACAACTTAAAGATAACAATGGATTTACAAATACAACATTTGGTAACATTTACAATATTGTTAAAATGCCACATACATTTCAGGTTATTCAGTTTTTGTAAGAAGCTAGTCTTTATTTATTCATGTATGTATGTATGTATGTTTATTCCCTTTTTACACTAAAACAAAGAAGAAAATGTGTGTTTTTCATAATTTATTGTTATTATGATATGGTCTGATCCATTTTAGATTGAATTGATGTCAAATAATTTTAACGTCCTTAATTATTCATATCTTCTGTGTAATTTTTGCAGATCAGAAATTCATCCCAGGAGCCAGATTGGATCCGTTGGCAACCTGATTTTGACACCTCCGCATTTGGCAATATAGCATTAACCCTTTGTTGGTCTGCTCAACCATTTGGTAGAGGTAACTTTGATCCCTGAAATTTAATCAAAATTTAAGTCCTTTGACACCAAACTACTTAAGGCAGTCTCCCCCTTTTGTACGAAGCATGTAATGCACAAAAACACCACTGGGTGGCACCGTCTATGATATATTCAGGTCATGCTAGTATACCACCAACGAAGAAGATCGGAACTGTGACAACACTTCCGCTTTTTTTTTTTTTTTTTTTTTTTACACAAAACTGCTGGTAAGTTAGAATTTTTTTCATGTTATTAACTTTTAGAGAGTCTATTTTCCATAAATAATCGTCATCAAGTTTCAGAAATACTTTGGTATTCATGTCATAATTTTTTGAACCAAACGGTAGAGATGATAGTTAAGGGAAATGCTAATGCTAATCGCTAATGATACAAACACAAAGAGTTAATACATCTAATTTGAACTAAGTCACAAATTATGTTGGTAAGATTGGTGGAGTAATGTTTGAGTTTTAATACTTTAGTTACATTTCAGGTCAGTAAAAAAATCTGTTTTATGTTATAATAGTCCCAGTGAAGTGAAAAAAAATAATAATAAAAAATTAAAAAAAATAAATATATATATATTTCTATTATGATTTTTCTAGTGTGACCAACAAAGGGTTAAAGACACAGCATGGAGAATTAAGAACAGCAAACAAAGACATGGACAAGTGCCTCCAGCAGTTCACTAGATTTTTAAAAAGTGTTTCTAATCCTTGATCAGACTAAAATGACTGAATAAAATGTGCAAATAAAAAAAATGACAGGCTATTCTGGGAAAATGTCAGGTGAAATCCAACCTCAGAACAGAAGTGAACAAAAGTCACATGAGCGAAAGCATTACACCTGCACTCAATTACGTATTTACACCTTAAGGGTTGTAATGAAGTCTTCTCTGAAACTGGAGAAATATATTTGAGGATGATGATGTCATGAAAATTGTTTATCTCTCTTTACATTTATATTCTGATGACTCAATATTCTGCCCTAAAAAGTCCATGGTCAATAACGGTGGAGTTGTGATACTGACAGAAGAGCTGGCTCAGGTTAAATGACACCTAGAAATATAAAATGAGATCACATTTGCTGGGTGGAGTAACTGTGAAATTTGTAATCAGCTGTTTCTCACCTTGGGCAATAAACAGGTTTTAGTTACATCTGGGTGCTGTAAATATGCAGTATAAGCTTTGTTCACACAGGGGTTGGCAGGGTCACATATTCCCAAAGCCTGAAGAAGTATTGGAGTTTACACAATGTGCTGTTGACTTATGAATGCTACTGTAAAGAGTCTGGGAATGAAAATGTTGACTTCATCTGTTACAGTCCTGGAAAGATGAGAGAAAAACATTTCTTTAACTATTTAACTCCTGATGAGTCAGTGCTGACATGTTCTGAATGGATGGTTTAGTTCAAAAAGTTTTTTGCTATTTTGGTGATAATTTAGTTTATGGAACTGATGTACAGGTGTCAAAAAGCAACTGATTTAGAAAAAGAAAAAGCTTAAGTCATTTATTCCTTTTTTTTAAAACTTTATTTAGTTTTTTGCAATTTTTTTTTTCATGTGTGCATTTTTTCATGTTATTTCTTATTTTGTGAATATTTATCGGTTTCTGTTAATTTTTGTTTATTTTTTCTATGTTTTGTTTTTTTATTTTATTATTTTTCTTCAATTGTGTTTTGTTAGTGTCTTACTTTGTTCATGTTACATATTATTTTGTTAGTTTATTATTCATTTTTGTTCATTTTACTGATCACTTTGGCTGTTTTTGTTAATTTTGTTCCCTTTTTTTTACTTATTTTATTTTTTCCTGTGGAATTCCTTAACTCTCAGGACTTAAAGGGTTAAATAAAACAGACCCATGTGTTTCCTCTGAATTAAATATTCCTTATTTGACAGTATCTTAAAAGAGTCTTCACTTCCCATTATGTTTAATTTCTCTACTTTGATTTTCTAGTAGTATGGCTGACAGGTTTTCTCAAGGTAATTACCAACTGTTTTTATATAAATTTTCAGCGCAAACGTCTAATAATTCCCCTTCTCTTTCAAATACTACTGAGAGAAAATAGTTAAATGCCTGTGACATTAGTTATTCTGTCAATGAAACAATTGAAAAAATACTTGTGTTTTACACCTTTTTACATAGATATACCTACATGTGTTCAAACAACCTGAACCCTACTGAAATAAACAAAACACTATAATAAATTAATATAATAGCTTAGCACGGCTAAGCTATTCTGATATTCTTTTAAATACACATTTCTTTGCTTCAAAGCTTAAACACATTAACATTTTTGTAACTCCATAAAAAATAGGTTCATTAAACATATTTCGATCACATTAATTTTTCAGGCCTAAAGAGGAATAACGACACTTTGGAAAAAAAAATCTTGACTAATGTTCTCATAATTCATGCATCAAAAGGTTAAGACAGAAAAACCAAACAAACTTGGATTAAAATACGAGCAATAATCAGTCCATGAATCATCAGACCGAGGTGATATAGAGTCTAATGACAGTGAATATGAGGGATCAGCTGTGGCTTTCAGTGCATGTTAATGATGTTATTCCCTGACTGCTGCTCCTTAGAGGGGTATGAAGAGGTTGATCTGTATTTTTCAAGAAGTCCTCCACTTTATTCAGTGTGCCTCTGTCCACCTCAGTCCCCAGTGTGTCCACCTTCTCTCCAGTCTGGGAGTTTAGCAAAGATGAGGACAAGGATTGTAGCCTGTCACTAAATATGTGAGAAAATTATTAATATGTATAAAAACAATGTTTCACAGCGAAAGATAGAAGAGATTTAGGTTAAATTATTTAAGGACTCTGGGTGTTTCTACAACTGCATCTACAGCTGATAGATCATTATGGACACAGGTTACATGGATAGAAACACAACCAAACAACCACTGGTGACCAAAACTAATACCTGCTCTGTAACATTATGAAAATAATTGGTGTAAATACAGTTTATACAGTTTGTAATACAGTTTGTCATTCTTTCACCCATCAGATATGATCCATTTGGATGTCCAGGTGCTCTATTGTTGCCATGGAAACATAATCTTCTGCAACATTTATTCACCAATAAAACCTATGGAGTTGGATCAATGATAATGAGTGGACACACTAGATTGATATTTAGTTAATGATGTATTTTGCAGAAAAAAGTCGCTTTTTTTAATATCACCATCCACTTTATTCTGAGCTTTTATGAACATCTGCTTGATCAGTGAATTAAATATAGGAAAATACCAGATGTTCTCTGTGAAAAATGCAAAATACAGACAATATCATAATAAATGGTGATAAATCACTTCACAAAAGTATATTAAAATATAATGAATGAAAACTTTTTAACAGAAGAAATAACCCAATAATATTTGTTTAAAAGGCAAATCAGACAAGGTACCACACAGGGAATGTCAGGAGGTGCAGTATGCAAAACACTGTGTAAGTAAAATGTTGACACCTACTTCCAAGGTGCACAGGGAAGGAGAAAAATTTACAAGAGGTCAAGAACTCCAGCAGTAATTGCAGTGTAGAGCAACTTTATTTCTCTCTAAAATCAAAGCAACACATTTAGGTGTTTTTGGCCTTCGTCAGGGTCATCATGACATAACTGCAATTAAATTAGTAAGAAAAGCAAAAGAAAAAAAAATCTGCCAAAAACAAACTAAAAACATTCCTGAACCACACACACACACACACACACACACACACACACACACACACACACACACACACACACACACACTGGCTGACCAAATGATCATGTGCAAAGAGGATTTGTAAAATTTTGCAATGCACGTCCTGTTCTTTTATATACTATTAATTATTAACATGTTTAACCCTTTGGTGCATTAATTATGAGAACCTTAGTGGAAAGATCTGTCCTGAGTGATTTTATTTATTTATTATTTATTTATTTATATGAATTAAACAATTTGTTTAATTTCATTCAGCTAATTTCTCATATTTTAACAAACTTTAATATTATTTCTTTAATATTTATTTTATTTATGCTTCTTCTCACTCCTGTTCGAATATGTATCATGTGTAGTATTTTTGTATTTGTTTTTTGTAAATTTGTTTCGGCTGTATTTTTATTTCTTTATTTTGTTTATTTATTTATTTTTTCGACATTCATATTTGAAATAAATCTATAAAAAACAATTATCAATTCATGGAGATAATATGATTTTTTTTTTTTTAAATTCTGTTCATCAAGAACAGCAAAGTTTCAGGAATAGTATGAATGATACATAACCCACAACAGCTATGAGTATAAAAGAGAACAGCTGTGGAATAACTGTCCACTGGAGTGACCAGTATGCATTAAAGCAGGGGTGTCCAAATCCTGTCCTCAAGGGCCGGTGTCCTCCATGTTTTAAATATTTCCTTCTTCCACATGATTCAGTTTAACCCTTTAACTCCTGAAACTTTAGCAGTTCCACAGTAAAAATAATTTAAATAAGCAACAACATAAACAAAAATGGCCAAAGTAATTAATAAAATAAACAAAAAGGAATAATAAACTGACAAAATAATTAGTATCATGAACAAAGTAAGACACAAAGTTTTTGTTCATTTTGTTGCTTATTGTTTATTTGTCTACATTCCACTTTTTATTTTATTATCTTTTCTTTCATTTTGCTCCATTTGTGTCTTACTTTCTTCATGTCACTAATTATTTTGTCAGTTTATTATTATTATTATTATTATTATTTTTGTTCATTTTATTGATGACTTTGGCCACTTTTGATCACTTTGATGCTTATTTTTATTTTTTTTTACTGTGGAACTGCTAAAGTTTCGGGAGTTAAAGGGTTAAACTGAATCATATGGAAGAGGGAAACATCTAAAACAGATCCAGTCCTGGACACCCCTGCATTAAAGGGTTAAGAATTGACGTACTTTAATTTTGGAGGGGGGAGGGTTTAGGGTTGGAGGTGGAAAAGATTGTGTGTTGTACGAGTCATTAGAAAAGTTAATTGTGTGGGAGCAGGAGACACTGGAACTTCAGTCCTTATCAGTTCTCTCAGTCCCCATGAAGGCCACAAGTTGAAGTTGGTCTAAATTTAGAGTTAAATAGAGTTGTTCTGTATGACAAGTGTTGCTGGTGTTCTTGACCTTTCTGCTAAAGTATGTGGACTGTAATTATCTGAAGGAAAAGACTGGAATATCACATTACAATTTTACAAAATGCTCATCAGATGATGTACGATAGGATGACAGAGTTTATTTTAACCTCAGGGAAAACACAGACAGGCTTTGTGAATGCAGACATAATGTCTACATGAATTCACAGGAATATGGGTAAATGTTTTTACTTTATAAGTATCAGTGCTGTGGGGAAATATGAATCATTTAAATGTGAATGTTCCAAACAATAAGACTTTATGAATGCTGATTGTATTTTGTTGTGAAAATGAACTTTTGCTTTTATTGTTTTTTTTATGATTTTTAAAAATTATTATTATTATTAATTACTTTATTATTATTTTAAAAAAGGCAGTTTGTGCTCTCTGGGTGCTTTTCTACTTTTATCACAGACGATACTGATCTGGTTAACTCTTTACATTGATTATTTTGCGGGTCATTTTGATCTGTTCCCTTTAAATCCACTCAAAACATTATTTTAGATGAGATGAACATTCAGAAAAGATACATACAATATATTTTTAAATTCCAAAACTAAATTTAAGAACTATTTCATCAAACTTTTACACTTCTCTGATTCATCCTCATCATAGGAAAATTGCCAATCTGGATCATCATCAATAACATTGTTCTCTGTCTCTGAAATCCATGGGTGTACAATTGCATATGGACGTGTCCATACCATTATTTGGATGTTTGTAAAATGTCCACACCAATATTTGAATAAGAAATGACATGACATTTGGGAAACAAAAGGTTGCTCTATTTTCTGGACTATAAGGTGACACTTAAAAGACTTTAATTACCTCCAAAAACCACAGTGCACCTTTTACTATATATGGATTAATTCTGGTTGTGCTTCGTGACTGGTATTTTTTTTTTCCTCATGATTTTGACTTTTTATCTCAAAATGTTCTCTTTTTATTTAAAAAACATTACTTTTTAATCTCAGAATTTTGACTTCACTTAATGCACTATATATAACTTTATAATCCAGTGCACCTTATATATGAAGAATCTAAAAAATAAACCATTAATTGACAGTGCGTCTTATAGTGACTAAATATTGTCATCAATGAACCTGTATCATGTGACAAAAATGAGACCAAACTAGACGTAAATATTAAATATATAATGCAGTTATAGATGACCAGTAAAAAACAGACAAAATGTGGCTTAAGAAATAGAAAAAAACATTCCTAAAATGTCTGTTTTTGTTGACAAATACAAAGTGAGATGTTATTTTAATTATTGGATTTATTTATTGTTGCTCTCTCTTGCAAGGAAGTCGTTGAATTATGTCCCCACCAATGTCAACATCATAATTACTCCCATGCTGAAATCTCTTCCTCTGCGTCACTTTCCCAGTTCAAAATCTACGATAAAACGTCTTCAAGAATAAACTCTCTGGAGCTCATTTTTGGTGTGTTTGTCAAAGAGATGACATGAGGAAAGTGACAAGGACAAGGGAGAGAAAGTTCCTATTCTACACACATCTGGGTCTGAATGGTTCTTCAAAGGAAATCAAAATACCAATAATTGAGCAATCAAAACGAAGCACATCAAAGAGACGTGTTTATTTTAGATTTGAGCAGCTATTTACCCACTTTAAAGTGCCCGGGTTAAAATGACCCGGAACATTTTCGTTGTATACAAACCCACTACACTACACATTGAAGTGTAACAGATTTCACACACAAGTTCATGACCTTAGATGAAGAAAAGTCACAAAATTTCATGAAGAAAAATAAAGGATAACCTGTACTTTGGTTAACTCAAAAACTGAAATGGGTCAAATTGACCCTTAACATAATACAAGGGTTAAATAAAAATAAAAACATTGTGGTTTTCTCTATTATTTTAGTTTTCTCCTCCATATTTTTTAGTGCTGTCAACAGAAGTGTCGTGCTTCAGACGCAGATTGACAGCCAATGAGAAGGACCTGGATCTTCAGAGTAAGGACATGTCATCTTTGAGACGACTGATAGGAACCACTGGGACTGAAGTGCAGCAGATAAAAGTCGACAAACTGAAGAAAACAACAACAGGTGGGCGACTGAGTGACTGACCAAGCTATACTTTAAGTCTATTTACCAGCATTTGGTGAAGTTTCAAGTTGGATACTAAAAAAGTGAATTTGATTATTGACAGTTTATACAGACCACAAAGGGAAAAAATACATTAAAAAAAGGAAAATATTAGGTAACACTTTATAATACCTACACACAATTGACTATGTATTGACCATTTATTACCCATTTATAAATGGTTGTTCATTATGCATTAACCATTTGTTACCTATTTGTTAATGTCTTGTAAAGGTTCATACTAGTGTAAATGTAAAATTAGATTATTTTTAATCAACAGGTGCAGTGTTTACAACTCTTTCTTTGTTTACCTGTAAAGCAGATATACATTATATATATATATATATAAATATAAACACACTGTTATTCTTATTTATCATCTCCACATAGTTTTATTCCTTCTGTATATATTTTTTTCAATCCCGTATATTTTGTATAGTGTACATAGCTTTTTCTTTTTCTCAATATCTGTGTTTGTGTACATATATAATTTATTTATCTATATGTTTCTAATCTTGATGTCCCTCTATTGCTCTACATCGCTGGCTACTGTAACATGTGAATTTCCCCTTTGTGGGATCAATAAAGTCTATCTTATCTTATCTCATCTTATAGAATATGTGAAAACCTGAATTAATTATACAGACATAAGACAGGAGGTCTTTTCTGAATGTAGGGGTGAGAAATGATACGTATATTCTTTGTTAAATGTGGCCTAGAATCCATTATTGTTAGTCAACATCAGAAAAATCCCAGGGAATTCCTTCCAGTTTCAGGAAAATTATTTATGTTGTGTCCAAGAGCTCGTCAGAAGGGAGAAAAGGAGGGACTTTCAGCACAAAGGAAACCCAGTGGATGGAAATGGCGTGAGGCAGCCCATTGTCAAATAAACCACAATCATACATTTCAGTTCTAACTGGCTCATTCCCATCTACTCTGAATGGAAATCAGTGTGAATGGGAGCAGTGCCAGACTGAATCACCTGCTTCCCAGTTAATCAACCATGTTTAATTATTATGTTGGAACAGCATGTCATTCATACAGATTTTATTTACAGTACAATGTATTTGTAATTACAAAGTATTTGCATGAAAAAAAACCTCATTTAGCTTCTTTACACTGACTCCCTGTTTGTTTAGGTATTGATTTTAATATATTATTACTTTTCAAGGGGTTATATTTAGTAATGATATTCAAAACTCTTAATAGCATGAGTAATTAGCATGACAGAACACAATTACAACCAGAACTATCAATAAATCAATGCTATGTTCACACTCACTGAATATAATATAAAGCTCATTGTTTATTTCCTCCGCCAAGGCAGTTATATTTTCGGTGGAATTTGTTTGTCTGTCTGTCTGTCTGTCTGACTTTCTCAAAAAATTACAGATAGATTTTGTTAAAATTTTAAGGATGTGTTGGGAGTGTCACAGGGAACAAATAATTACATTTTGGTGGTGATCCGGAAGAGATCTTGGATTCTGGATCACGTTGACATGTATTCTTCATTACTGCAATGTAAAATTTAAAAGTGATCCAGAGGAAAAAAATCTTAGGAAAAATATATAACTCATATTTGAAATCATATAATATGATATGAATATATATATATATATATATAAAAGCATGAAATAAAATAGAACTTTATCCAGTTGTGTCAACCCATGAAGACCCAGTGCTGCTTTTATTGTAGTTCCCAGATACGTTTTTCTGGCTATTTAACATTTCTTAATTGATTTAAAACCATTTATTTGAACATTACCCTCTGCATTTTGCATTTTGCATTTTTTGTGTAAATCATATGTTGTGTCGTATCCCTGCACATCGTCACCTTTCACCTCATTCACTTCACCTGGTCCTTGGCACACCTGTCCTCATCACTTCACCCTACTTAAGCTCTATTCTTTCCACCTTTTATTGTCACTTTGCCTTCATACCTTACCTCAACAGAATCTCCAGCTTTTGTGTCTTTGGAGCTATTGAGTGTGTTTCCGGAACAGTCTACTGTTGTCTGTTGTTGAGCTCCGACTTTTTCTCGTCCGAGCTCAGAATAAAGAGCCTGTTTGTGAAACGTTGGAGTCCTTACACGACACGAACCCTGACATATTGTCCTACTTGTAATTCACTGATCATGTAGATGTTCACAACACTTCAGAGTAAATTCAAAGGTTATCTAAAAAAATAAATAAAATAAAATTGAGAAACTGAAGAAATAGGGTATCTTTTTAGCAATGATGGTACCATGGTCTCCTTTCACCAACTCCACAGACAAAACTATAGCCCTCAACTTTAATCTGAAATTTATGAATATATATATATATATATATATATATATATATATATATATATATATATATATATATATATATATATATATATATATATATGTATTTAATACATGCGCAGTGTATTAAATACAGGAAAATAAATGATTTTCACTGAAAAATGCAGAATACAAAAGGTAATATTATACATAAATATAAATAAATATATTATATATTTTGAAATTGGCACAAAAGTAATGGTAGCTCTTTACACGTTCAGGAAGATGATAAACATTTACCCTTATGGTGGAGAAGATACAGGTTACAAGAATCAGAAGCAGACAAATAAGAGAGAAGTAAAATGATGATGAAAAAGGAACACAATGAGGAACCATAAATGCATAATCCGAAAGTTAATTAATGGGTTGGACAAAGGTCTTTGTACGCCTATGGGACACAGAAATCTAAAATAAAAGGATTTTGTACTTTGCATAGATTTTCTGCTGGCAGTTGCTGCTTTCCCAGCCATTTCCTCCCAGTATTTTACTGTTACACATGTACAAGTGTGCTCATAGGTTTACATATCCTAGTAGAATTTGTGATTTTGGGGATTTGGGGACATTTTTCTAAAAAAATTAATAAATAAAATAAAAATACAAAAAAAAAAAAAATAATAATAATAGCATTTCTTCCACTGGTGGCTAGTGGTTTGATGAAGCCAATTATCATCAAACAAATGTGTTTGCTCTTTTTAAATCATAGTGACAACAGAAACGATCCAAATGAACCATTGGCCCCGCCCCTTTAACATCAATAGGCCTGTTTCCACTATTGGAACCTCCAGGACATTTTTGGTGGACGTACTTTGACTGGGCTGTGAGTTAGCCCGGTCCTCTCAGGCCATACAGAATGGCCCTGTAAGAACCATGCAATGATGTCAACAGAACGTGTCAGTTGCTATGGTAACGTCACTAATATAAAGCATCACTGTTCTGCAATCTGATCATGTCATTTGTGACAACCATTCTGTGCGGCTTCTGCCTCTCTTTCTCTCTCTCTCTCTCTCTTTTTCTCTATCTCTCTCTCTATCTCTAGCCTATATATAAATGTAATTTTTTTTGGAGCATTGATATCACAATGTATGCGTGTGCAACAGTCACATCATAAGTCCTGCAATTATTTTTATTGAATTTTTAATTTTATTATGTATTTTTATGAATTTATTTGTCTCTTTTATTTAGTTATTTATAATGAATTTTTATTAATTTATTTTTAATTTTATTAATTTAATTTATTTTTTTATTTTATGTATTTATTTTTTATTCACTTTTTTATGTATTATGTATTTTTTCATTTATTTATATATTTTTTTTATTTATTAATTAATTAATTTCTTTATTTTAAAAATTCTTTATTTTTAATTATTACATTTATTACAGATTAGCGGTCGATACACAACATATGTTCTGTATCGACTGTAATCTGTTTGACGGTTTGCGTCGAAACCACACAGCTGTTATTTACTCCTGAGGATTCTTTTTTATATCGCAATATATATATCAGGGTTAAAAAATATCACAATGTCAGTTTTCTAATACCATGCAGCCCAAATGTACACAATAAATAAGTAGTAATAGGTTGTTGCTAGTAAAATACACCAAATAAACGTGCACATCCAGCTGTGGTGTTGAAAGGAATGAGTTTTTTAGATGTTTTTCTGTCATCAGGCACAGCTCAGATAACTGATCCATCTATCGCAGACAACTAGAATGAGCTGAAAATGCTCAGAGGCACAATGCAAAGCCTGGGCGACTTAGTTATAGAACAGACGGTAGAACTGAGGAATCTGTTGAAGAATGGCACCGGTGATGATAGATGATACAGATATTAGCAGGGACTATTTTATGTCCAGTTTCCAAAATTGACCAAATGAAATAAAATCCATGAAAGAGACAAAACATTAAAAGGAATTTCAATGGTGGGAGAAAGTATGGGGTTACAACAACAAAAAAAGAAAACCACAGTCATGTGAAGGGAATATGATTCAAAGTAAAACGACTGAATCAAATGATGTAGAACAGAACCAGACAACAAAGACAAAACAATGGATCAATAAATAAAGTCTGACACAACCAACTTCCACAAGGATAGTGTTTTGGATTGTTATGAATTTATTTTAGATGGTTTCATTCTTATTTCACCTTTTTTTTTTGTTCAAAATACTGCTTCAAGTTGGTATGATTAAGATGATTTTTTTTGGTTTCTGTCAATACTTCAACTATTTTCATTTGTTTGGTTACAATAGGTTTGAACTTATTGCATGATGGAAAATGCAGTGGATTTTTCTTTTTTTTTTAATTTGCAGTGCTGTCAGCAGAACTGTCAGCTGTTGGACTCAGAGTGACAGCCAATAAGAAAGACTTGAACCTTCAGACAGGACTGATACGTACTGCTGAGAATGAAGTGCAACTCCGGAAAATAAAAGTCGACAACATGCAGAAAAAAACAACAGGTAGAGATGGTGTTTACCATGCTTCAGTTGTTCAATTTCACATTTATTCTAAAAAAAAAAAAAATCTGAGGTTTTGAGGGTTGTATTAAAGGGATAATTCACTATTTTTCACATGAATTTGTCTGGAATCAGCGTCTTTACTCTGGTAAAGTAGTGACTTACCTCCGCTAGTGTCCTGTGAGTCAAGTTGTGGTCCGGTTTCGGTCAAAGCAAAAGTAGTCCTGAAGTCACGAAAATAAAACGTGTTTCTTCTCAAAACAGTATGTGTTTGAATGACAGATTTATTTGCATAACAAAAGAAAAACTCACAGCTCATAATTGGTTGGAGGTAGTTTCTCTCAATAGTGACCAATGCATGTTAGCTGCTGTTAGCTGTTAGCAGTGACAACGCGCATTGATCGCTATTGAGAGAAAGTAGATTTTTTTTTTTTATTTGTTAAAATTGAGATTTAAAAAAAATTGTTCATTGCAATTAACTCGATTAATCGTGACAGCCCTAGTCTGGTAGTATTATTTGAAAAAATCCGACATATTCTCTTAAAGGGCTGGTGTGAGGTTTCAAAATGTGGTTCGTTGCCTCAGGGCAGCACTATGCAGTCGAGGGTTAAGTGTAATGAGATATTTTGAGTAGAAACGGGAAACTTACACTTAAATGGTTTAGATCAGGGGTCAACAACCCTGGTCCTGGAGCTCCAGTGTCCTGCATGTTTTAGATGTTTCCCTTTTCCAGCTCATTATTAGGCGTGTACAGACCTCGATGATAGCATGACCATTTGAATCAGATGTGTTGAAAGAGGGAAACATCTAAAACATGCAGGACAGTGACTCTGGTCCTGACCAGGGTTACTGACCCCTGGTTTAGATCCTACCGAGGAGCTGCTAACATGCCAGTCAGGAGGCTATTGCTGACATTAACAGGAATGCAGTAAAGGATAGGTTTGAGTTATCACTAAAATTATCCTTAGCTGACATAAATGGCTAACATGATGCATAGATGTGAAAATAAAATGACAGAATTTGCCTGGAATGTGACCACATGAGTCAAACGCTTTTCCAATGAGCTTCAAATTGTGCACGTATTTTATGTGTGTTATTATTTTATTGTCTTTTAATTGTTTTTATCAAGTGTTTTACTTGTGTTTTACATGTAAATCACTTTGGTCTTTTTTATGTTGTTCCCAGTTTCTTCTATGTTGTTTTTGACTGTAGCACAAATTGTATATTACACAAAAGTGCAATAAAAACCATAAGTTTATGGATGTTGGAACAAGTGAAGAAGAAGAGTTTTAAAATAAATAGAAACATTAGGAAACTCATTTTTTTTTAAATTTAGTAGAGGATAGATGGTTAATATATGATAATAATGATTATGTTGATAAAACAACATGATAATTACCTTCATTGTCATGTTTATAGAATGACTTCTCCTGTTATACTAACATAATAAATAAAGAAATCATTGCATTTGTGATTTAAAGTGACATTACACACTTCTTTTTTTCTTGACATTTAGTAAATATTGGCAAAGTTTTGAATAGATCTCCAATATAAAAGTGGCTATTGTTGAGGTTTGGTGTAAATATGATGTGGTTCACATTTATTTATTTTTAATAACAGTAGTTTTTTTTTTTTTGTTTTTCCCAAAAGCCACCCTGGCTCTATATCCCCTCCTGTATAAGTACAGTACAGATATGACAATGCAATTTTAATTTTAATTTTACTTGGTCTACAATGCTGTGCAATCTTTTTATGATATTTATTTATGTATTTAATTATTTTTCCCTCTCCTCTTTTTCCCAGTGTCTGATATATCCTCTTGCCTGCTTTCAAAACTCTGTCTCTTATTGCCTCTTGATGCTGGGTTTATTCTATATCAGTGTTAAATTCCACTGGAACAGTTCTGTACTTTGAAACATGGTTAATATACAAGAGGAAAGTTTCTAGGTAGATAATCATTATGCCATAAAATCTTTGGTACAATCTAACATCACAGAAAATAATTTCTCTCTCCGTCTCCAGATTGTTGGTTATTTTACAGACAAAAGTATCCAAGTCACAGTGTTAAATCTGTCATTTATACGTTATTATACTTGAAAAAGAAGGTGATGTGTGACATTATAATATGGTAACGGCAATTTTTGCTTCCGAGAAATTGTTCAAACTGCATTTATTTGTTATTCCAATGTATTAGCAGCAGGGAATTGCACATCAGAATCCTCTCACACATAATAACACGCTGCACACTTTTGATACCCACACACAAATATAGTCTAAGATTATGTTGAGAGGTTTTGCTCTGTAATTTATTTACTTTTGATTGTCGTGTAATGCACTCTTCAGACACTAAAAAGACATGTCGCCATTTGACCTTGGAAAAGTAGGTCAAGGTCATCACGTTTTGTTTTTTTTTTCTAATTCTGTTCCAATGCCAAGATGCATCTGCAATATACATGTACATTTGGTGTAGATATTGTTCCAATAATGTAATTATTTTGTTGAATAGACAGACAGATGACAAAACAAATCCAATTCCCCTTTGACCTGAAGTTAGCCGAGATGTAAAAACTACTAAGGAAATAACACGTACCCATAGAGTGTGACTGAATAATGCGTGAAGGTCGTTGTTTTGTACTTCACACATCCGCAGTACAGTATAATCAAAATGTTGTCCTTCAAATACAAAAAAATGGATAGTTAAAAAAAAACAAAAAAAACCATAATATAATCATGCAACCTTCATGTGTTGCTCCAGAGAGGAAGCAGGAAACTCAAACTCTTTACTGTATTTGCTGATAGTTTACGTTAATGCTGTAATAACTTATCTCAGATTCTAGACGGAAAACCCACTTACAGAGTGGAAAGTAACTCAGTAAAAGTACTTCATTAATGTACTGAAGTACATTTTTTAGGTATCCATACTTGAGTATTTATTTTTCTTGCAACTTTGTACTTTTACTCCCTCGATTTGTTCATAAATATCTGTACTTTATACTCCTTACATTTATATAAATATCTGTACTTTATACTCTTTACATTTATATAAATATATGGACTTTATACTCTTTACAATTATATAAATATCTGTACTTTATACTCCTTACATTCTCAAAATAGACTCATTACTTTTCAAACTAAACAGACGTGATAGTAATAAATTTAAGTCATTTCAGAAGAAAAGTCAGTGGAGGAGAGAAACTGGGACTTTATACATTATAGTTATATGACTGTTAACTCACAATTGTGACTTTATTTCACAATTTTAAAATTTTATCTCACAATTTTGAGTTTTTCTATTAAAATTATGCATAAAAAAAAAACAGGAAGTGTGAAACATATAAACAGAACAGTAAATATAACGTTATAATGTTCTGGACATGACACCAGTACAGTAAAACCACAAATAAACTCTGTTTTATGTTTTTTGTCATCAATATCTGCACTAAAGTTCTGTTTGGAATCAATCATCTAAACATTATAATGTAACTGCTTCAAACTTTATATATCGACTCAAGCTTTGAAGTCAAACTCACTTGTGTAGATGAAACGCTGTGATGTTGCTTTATCATCCAATATATTGACATTTTGGGAATAATTTCAAGTCTCTTTATTTTGAACACTAATGATACTTTTAGATCATATCTGAATACCGTATTATTTTAGGTCAAAGGTTTTTTTATTTATCATTTCTTCTTAGTACAGGTACAAAATAAATACTTTATTATCCTACACATTATTAGTAATCACTAACACATTAGAAAAGGAAGGCACAGCGCATTTGGAGAGTGTTTTCTTTTCACACATTCAGAGCAAGAGACCAGGCTGGACACTGTGTACTTGAGGATGGTAAATAATAAAAAGCAAGCAGAGGAGCAAAGCAAACAAGTGATACATCTGAGAGAAGAATTGAACAGAGAACTGAGCTGCAACTCCAGAACCACGTCACTGAGCAACTGCAGAAAGAGATCACAGATGAGGTTGAAGTTTGAACCAGATCATTCATTCACTCATTCATTCATAGTTTAACATATATGTCATAAATCTTCACTCAAGGAATTGCACCTACCAACCTTTAAGACAGATGTATGTTTTTTTTTTAGTTACAAGATAATTTCAGTTAGGGCTACATGATATGAGGAAAAAAAAAAAAAAAAAAAAAAAATATATATATATATATATATATGCAAATAAATACAAATGTTAAAATAAATAAATAAACTAGAAAAGCAGTCTGAGAGTACCAACCTCTGTCAAGGCAGCCAACCGAATGTTTGTCTGTTTGTCTGTTAGTTAGTTAGCAAGATAACTCAAAAAGTTATTGATAGATCTTGATGACAATTTAATGATGTGTTGGGGGTGTCACAAGGAACAAATGATTAGATTTTGGTGATGATCCGGAAGAGATCCTGGATTCTGGATCACTTTGAAATTTGACATGGCGGTAAATGGAGAATACGTTTCAAAGTGATCCAGAATCCAGGATCTCTTCCGGATCATCACCAAAATCTAATCATTCTTTCCTTGTGACATAAACATAACCTCGTTGGCGGAGGTAATAATTGCAGGATCTGCGATGTGACTATTGCACACATGTACATTACGATGTTGATGCTCAAACAATACAGTTTGAGTTTCAGTTCTTGTATCTGTAATCAGATATACTCAAACTGCGTGGTTTACAATCATAACCTGATTATTTTGTTCCAGGTAAAGTTGTATTCTCTGCCAGCCTGGAACCATTCAACACAGAAACAAAACTAAAGCAGCATAAAATCTCCACCAACCAAGGCCGTGCTTATAATACCATTCAACAGCAGAGCACATTAAACTGTCCTGTCACTATTCTTACCTCTCACAGTAGTTGGTATCTTTGTTCTTTTTCTCTTCTTTGGGGCTTTTTATTGCTCCACTCAGAGGAGTCTACTACTTCAGATTTACAGCTTCTGAACATCATATCAGGAGGCCTTTTGGTCTTCATTTGTATCGCAACTACCGCAGAGTAATCGCCAGTGGAGAGCGCATTACTCATGAAGGTCATGCATACCTGTCCAATGCAATAATTCTTAAATGAAATGTTGGAGATCTAGTGGATGTGAATCTCCCCCTCTGGCTTTAGCCTTACTGATAATGGAGACGCTCACAACACTTTTAGCAGTTTCTTACTTTTCAGTATGTGACAATCTGTAGCATATCTTCAGATGTATGAACTGCAGGTGAATTTAAGAACCATCCTGTTGTCCCTTATTGAAATAAAGCAACTTGAAAACACAGTAGGTTTGTAGATGTGTCGTCTTATAGTTGACTTTTAACTCATCCAGACATAAAAAAAATACTGGAGGTCAAGAATGAACTCAGTGGGATTGTGTGACGTGTATTGTCTAACACCACGGTTCTCAAACTGGGGTCCGTGGACCCCTAGGGGGACGTGGCGCATGTCCAGGGGGTACGCGAAATTATTCACGTTTTTTTTTTTTTTTTTTTGCTGTTTTATTTTGAAATAAGGAAGTTTTATTTTGTAGCGAGGGGGCGGAAGTAACAGCGCTGTTTGACGCCAGCTTGACTAAATTGAGACGGAGGGAGTCACAGGCTATTTTTAGCCACCCTGCAGCGAACATGGATCGATTTTTGTGTCCGCCAAGTTCCTCAAGAAGTGGTAAAAGAAATGACACTGAAAATGAAAATGACAAAAACAAACGCCCTAACCCTAAAAAGAGAAAGTACATTGATAGTAATATTGAGTTTGACAAGCTCATCCCTCTCATTAAGTCTCTGTCTGTCTGTCTGTCTGTCTGTCACACACACACACACACACACACACACACACACACACACACGGTTTTGTGTGTCTTTTGTTGCATTTATTATTTTAAAATTATTTAAAATTGTTGTTTCTGAAGTGCTCATTTATATTATAATACCTGAAAATTTCACTGGTTTGCACAAAAGCACTATTAAAAAAGGTTATCATTGTTTCATAATAATCATTGTTGAAGTGGTTTTTTATCATTTTCAGTATTGAGGGGGGACATGGAAAAATTTCACCCCTCCAAGGGGGACTTGGGCCAAAAAAGTTTGAGAACCCCTGATCTAACACATCTGCATCAATACAAACAAACAGACATATTTGTCATTTATTCAAATAAATAAATGATAATGACTAATAATAATGGATTAGATTTCTATAGCGCTTTTCAAGGAACCCAAAGCACTTGAAATTATTGATGCATTATTCATTCACTCTCACATGCTCCCTCTGGTGGTGGTAAACTGTAGTTTACCCGTACAAACCCTCAAAACAAATGCCAAAGAAAAATGCAAAACACAAACTCCCAAAACAACTACAAGAGAGAAACGCTGTAAATTCACTACACAACAAAACGGAGGTTCACCAAAATAAAATGGGTTTACCAAAATAAAACGGAAAAAAGAAGAAGATAGTGGATGAAGATGAAGTTCATTCATTTAAGAGATTAGCGTGAGAATCTTCATTTCCTTCATCTTTTTTAAACACTTGACCATAATCTGCTACAATAAAATAGAAGAACAGCAGAGGTGTTAGCTCCATACCTCTGCTGCTCTACCCTTTTCACGCTAACCTCTTAAATTAATGAACTTCAACTTCATATTCATCCATCATCTTCTTCTTCCGTTTTATTTTGGTGAACATCCATGTTGTTGTGGAGTGAATTTGCAGCGTTTCTCTCTTGCAGTCGTTTTTGAAGTTTACATGTTTTGGTATTTGCAGCATTTTTCTTTCACATTTGTTTTGGGGGTTTGTACATTTTTGCTTCTGCATCATTTCTGTTATTGCAGCATTTTTCCTCTTGCAGGACACGTGTGTTCCATTTGTTTTATGCGTTTGTGTTTTTGGTTCTGCATCTTTCTTGTGTTTCATCGATGCAATTCCTGCTGCCACCTGTCGCCATTGGCTTCCAGTTCTGTATTACTCATATAAAGGGACAGTGTGTCCTGATGACATGCACTCATTTCTCACATTTGAAGCTGTGGACTTTGACAAAGCTGAAAATGCTCAGAGACACAGTGTTAATCTTGAATCACTTAGTTACAGAACAGAAGGTAGAACTGAGGAACCAGAGGACCAGACTGGATGACACTGAAAGAAAGTAACGCAGTTCTGCTGTAGGCAAGTTAACCAGAGAATGTGTGATGAAAGTGGAGGGGCAAAGCTTGGAGTTGGTGATGCCCAATAGAAAATAAAAATGTAGATAATTAGCAGCATGTGGAGTAAGGCTGAATGAAACATCACCAATTTAAAGGCTTCTCATTGAAGAGAGAAGGAGTAAGGTGAAATATTAAATATGTTAATTAAAAAAGTAAGGTCATAAGAGGAACGTGAATTCATCAGAACATCATAATCTCACAAAATAATTATCAAATAGATGATGCAAGGCAAGGCAAATTTATTTGTACAGCACAGGGGTCTGCAACCCTGGTCCTTGAGAGCCGCTATCCTGCATGTTTTAGATGTTTCCCTCTTCTGAATCAGGTGTGTTGGAAGAGGGAAACCTCTAAAACATGCAGGATAGCGGCTCTCTAGGACCAGGGTTGCAGAAGCACATTTCATGTACAGGACAATTCAAGGTGCTTTACATAAAAACATATAAGAAAATTTAAATAAATAAAAATGCATTAAAAGACAATTAAAATAGAGACATAAAAACATTTAAAAGAAAATAAAAGCTCCAGTGAAAAATAATGTTTTCAGGCCTGATTTAAATGAACTGACAGTTTGAACAGGCCTCAGGTATTCAGAACATCACAATCTCACAAAGTACTTATCAAATAGATGATGCACATCAGTACTACTTTGTGAGCTCAGAAATAACATTCACAGTCATTCACAGGTATACAGACTAATTTCTTGCTTCGTAACTGTCAGTGTTACAGTGAAATAAACATCATTTGAATGTAAAATGTGCAACCGCTTCCAAAAGATTAAAAACAGTTTAGTTTGGAGGTATTTCATTTTCATTGGCTCTCATACTTACAATATTTTCTTCACACACTGATGTGTATTTCATCTGATTCCAGCATGTCGTAGATCTTTTATTTTTTGTTGTTGTTGACTATTTATATTTGATTGGTTATGATAATATTTATAGTAGGTTTAAACTTGTTGGATGAATGAACATCCTGTGAAGTAAAGATTTTTAATCCAACCCCCGAAGGAGAGAGGGGTATTGTGTTTGTCGCTGTTTATTTGTTTGTCTGTTTGTTTGTAAACAGGTTTACGCAAAAACTTCATGACCAATTTCCATGAAAATTTGAATCCAAAATAAATTCCATTAAATTTTGGTGAATGTAGGTCAAAGGTCAAGGTCACCAAGATGTATTTCCGCAATAATAAGAGATAAGGCAAATATGAAGTGAAAATAATCTTGGTAAGATGTTCCAGACTTATTGTCTCAAAATAGGTTCTTATATCTAATGGAAAAGTTAGTTTTTAGGTGATATATGTCTTATTATAAGTGGATGAGATATTTAGATAAGAAATGAGAAAAATACACTGAGTAAGATTTACATTTTTTCCAGTATATTTATGTTTATTTAGTTTTTTGGTGAATTTGAAAGTTGTCGACAGAAGACTAGATTAAAACCAGTAACTTATATTCCTCAATTAGTCTCACCAGTATAACCTGAAATAACTTAATTACAAATCCTAACTTTAAATGTCTTTGAATATTCATTGAAAACCTGAATGTTCCCTTTTTTTATCTGAATGTCTTATTTAAATTTTGGTTAAATAACATACAAATAAAATCTGGTTAAATAGTATTTGCGTATTTGTTTCACTCTGTGAATGCATTTTAAAATCATATTTTATCACTGGTTATTTTTATATCTTATATCTTTGTTGTGATTTCTATATATTTTTTTTATTCCTCTGTGATTTATTTCTGTCTTTGTAAATCACTGAGTTACCATGTGTATGAATAGTGCTGTACAAATAAACATGTCTTCCACTTGCCCTCCTTCCTCTTCATAATAAACTTTCCAAACAATAAAAACTAATTTATTTATAACAGAGGGTAGGTCTCTAGAGCATTTTCTATTCAGTTTTTCTCCACACACTCGGAACAAGAGAGTGAGTTGGACACAGTGGAATATAAATTATAGTGTTTATGAAAATGTACACTTTTATTTTCTGTTGACCTGTCTGGGAACTTGAATACTTAACTTTCAAGCAGAAGTTAAATCTGTCTGAACCTTTTCAGACAAGATGAAAATGAATTAGACACATATATGAATTAGACATATAAAAATTTAATAATTGTGTGATGAAAATGATCTGATATTATCATTGAAAAAGAGATTCGTCATCATTTAATATAATATTATCCTCTGTTTTCCTATATTTAATTTTTTTAAAATGTAGATGTTCATTAAAACTCCGATTAATATTGAGACTTATGACAAAAACTTTTAATTCTGTTTTAATTATAAAGAGACTTTTCAGACTGTGGACACCCTGTAAGTGTTATTTATCTGGACTGCAACATGAACACTCAAACTAATTTTGCCCCTTTCTGTCATTCTCTTGGAATGGACTTTCTGTTGCCACCTGTTGCTTTCTGTGCCAGTGCCTTCCAGCGCTGTGCTGCCGTGATAACACTCCATCATTTCTCACACGTGAAGCTGCTTTAACCTGAACTTGAGATTTTCTCGAAAAAGGTAGTGGCGCAAAAGGTGGCACTGGCCATGTCACATCAAAAGGTGACTGATGTGGAAAAGAGAAATGCAAGTATGAAGCAAAACCTAGTACGCTGTTAGTTTAATTTCCACTTTTGAATCGAATGGTCAAATTAAAATATCTGTCTAGTAAATTATTCCTTCACCTCCACTCTTTCACTGTGAAAGACT
Source organism: Siphamia tubifer (assembly GCA_020466265.1). Taxonomy (NCBI): domain Eukaryota; kingdom Metazoa; phylum Chordata; class Actinopteri; order Kurtiformes; family Apogonidae; genus Siphamia; species Siphamia tubifer. Next base: position 33,447,324 of record CM035802.1, on the reverse strand, counting down.
AATGAATATTTGTGAAAAATAACCAAGCAAGGACATATGAGGGAAAATGTATACATCAACGGAGATAGAAGATGGGGCAGATAAAGGCCAAACAGACAAATGCTGACTGTGTGAATGTAGAAATAATATACACAGTAATTCACAGCAATATGGACATAATTTCTAGCTTCATAATTGTCAGTGATGCAGTGAAGTGCAGCTCATATGTATGTAATATCTCACACAAACATCCACAATGACAGTAGTACAGAAGATTAGGTAACACTTTACATTACTACTGTAATTGCTAATAAGGTGGTAATTCTATGGTAATTTTTTAATGGTAATTTCATGGTAATAATCCCTTTGTAACCACTTGGCAATTCTTCTGTAAATTTCTAAGGAACTAAAGGAAAAGTTTCTACAAAGTATGGATGCTATGAAGCTGCATTTCTAATTGGGCTCAATAATTATGTTTGTATTCTGCCTTCAAACGCTGAAGGACCTGAAACCCATGAAAACATGTTTTTAAAATATACAGTTTGTGCTTAAACAAGGGAAAAAGCAGTCAGTAACCATGGTAACCAATAATGATTAGCCGGCCTATTCAAATTAGCTATTATATATATCAACCTAGCGGACGTAGCTAGCAGTAGCAGCTATGTTAGCATACAGTAAGCCAGTGTGTTAAAGATAGGTGGTACAACAGGCACATTTCATATAATTTCAGTATCTTGTCACAAATTATACAATATTTCCATAGAATTACCACCTTATTAGCAATCCACTACTTGTAATAAGTGGTTACAATGACATTATTACCATGAAATTATGTCAAAATTACCATAGCATTACCACTTTGTTAGCGTTCCATAAAGTGTTACCGATTAAGTTTAGGTAAAAAATAATATTGGAATTGTTTTCTTCAAATATTGATTAATATTCATTTGATACGACAATGCTATGAATATATTTGCATTTTAATACTCTATTTTGACTGTTGTTTACAATGTCATCTACACTAGGTTTAAATTTGTTGGCTGAATGAAGATCCTGTGTTTTTCCCTCATTATATTTTCAGTCCTGTCAGTAGAACTGTCTGCTGTTAGACTCAGAGTGACAGCCAATAAAAAAGCCCTGGACCTTCAGACAGGATGGATAGGAAGTGCAGCTCCAGAAGATAAAAGTAGACAACCTGGAGAAAGTAACAACAGGTGGGAGATGGACTGAACCCGAGCCACGGTACACTGTTTACTGTGCTTCACTGTTCTGTGAAGTTTCAAGTTAATAAATAATAAACTGAAACCAAAAGTATAAGCTGAAATTTCTGAGTTTTACTACCATTATTTTATAACTCCATTTTCACTGAACTGCAAAACTTCAGTTGATTATAAAGTTAACATTCTGTAGAAAGCTTCCAAATAATAAAATGTCCTTCACAGTTATTAGCTGCATGTGACCAGAACTATTTCATTCTGTTTTTTTCCTCCACACACTCAGAATAAAAAGCCAGATTGAACACTGTGGATCTGGCAAAGAATGAGAATGAAGCAAAAGAGCAGAACATAGAAGTGATGAGTCTGAGAACAGAACCAAACAGCACCAAGACTGAAGTACAGCTCCAGAACCACATCCATGAGAAGCTGTACCACGGGTCAGAGACTTTAGACTTTACTTTATTATCATTATAACATTCAGCATGTACAGTTAAATTAAAAAGGAGTTACACAGATAGGGCATAGTAAAAACAAATAGAAAAACAATACATTTTAAAAACTAACAAACACCCACAATCATTCTTTCTGTACCTCATTGAACAATCCCCATCATTATATGTGTCAGGACTGAACTACACAGTAAATTTTGCAGTGTTAAATCAACACTTAGAGAGTTAATTTGGAGACAATGGGACCAAATACACTCTAGAAGGAGTTAAATAAACTCTCTAAGTGTTGATTTAACACTGCAAAATTTACTGTGTAGGGTTTGAACCTAAATGCACAACTCAAATCCATCCATAACTTTTTGAGTTATGTTGCACAAAGACAGACAGACAGACAGACTGACAGACTGACAGACAGTCAAACAAACTAGAAAATCGGCAGACCCCCCCCCCTAATAAAAACAGACAAACATCTAATTGTTTGTTGATCTCCCCATTACCATTATACCCTGAAAATTACATCTAAATCCATCCATTAGTTTTCGAGTTATGTCGTATACACACAGACAGACAGACAGACAGACAGGTGCCAGCAATAACATAACCTCCTTGGTGGAGGTGAAAACAGACAGACACAGACAGACAGACAAACGCTGGCAAAAGCATAACTCTAGTCCTTGGTAGAGTAATAATAATAGATCCGATTAATTTCTGATTTTCTATGAGTGCATACTCAAGCTGTGTACAGTGGATCCATTATTCATTCACTCACACATTCTCACTCTGGTGGTAAACTACATATGTATCCAGAGCTGCCCTGGGGCAGGCTGACGAAAGCCTGGCTGCCAGTTCATGCCTACGGCCGTCTGACTACCAAACATTCATACACATTCATACACATTCATACACCAACAACACTGGAGGCAAGTCGGCTAAAGTGTCTTTCCCAAAAACACAACAGCACATGACTGGGACAGAGTGGGATTTGAACCATCAACCCAGTATTATTACACACACAACACGATTTTTGAACAGCTACTTCCCTGCCACAGTTAGACTGTTGGCCAGTATTTAATAAGAGGGAAAATACAGTGGGTTGTGTGTGTTTGTATATGTACTGATGTGTGAAATGTCTTGCCTTGCAGTGAATTTTACTTTATTTAGCTGTGTTCATTATTATTATTATTATTATTATTATTATTATTATTATTATTATTATTATTATTATTATTATTATTATTATTATTGTTATTGTTATTGTTGTTGTTAATAATAATAATAATAATAATAATAATAATAATAATAATAATAATAATAATAATAATAATAATAATAATAATAATTGAATGTATTGTCACCTGGGTTGTTAAACAGTTATATAGTTCTATGTTTGTCTTGTGAATTTCATTTGATTCTGGGAGTGACCGCACAAAAGCTCTTATGTGTCCTGCACAAATGGCAAATAAATGTCTATTCTCAATCCTTCCGTTATTTGACAACTCACTCCCCCTGACATAGAACTTTTCAGTGTCTCGCCTGTAAACCATTCATGTATTTTTATTAATTTTTTGGTATGTCAATATAAGAAAGTATGTGAAAATGACAAGTGAGGTCAACTATTTACAAAAAAAATCCAAGAGAATTAATATTTCATTTAACATTACATTGACAGGGTGTTAAAGGAGAGCCTGTTGTGTGGAGAAGAGAGGGCATTAAATAAGTTATACTTCCTCCCATTCCTTCTTTACACTTTTCTTGCAATCTGTTTTATTTCTAAGAATTAAAGTATAATTATTTTGTTTGTTTTGTTTCATATTAGAAATAAACTGAACTGAACTGAACTACATCACACACGCAGAAAAACTAAATAAGGATGTCACCATTATATTGATATTGTAAACGGAGATGACTGATCCTTCGTCTCGGAAAAATAATGATGTGAATAATTTATGTATGCGGTGCGTATCAAACATAATCTTCCATTTTCTCCTTTTGTTGCTTTAATAAACGGAAAAGAGTTTATATGTTTTGGCAAATGTTCCTTAATATGTTCATTTATACATAAAAAGTGAATAAAACATAATGCAAAATCAGAAATTACATAAATAAATATTCACTCCCTTGAACGTGGCTGACCTAATTCAGCAGACTTCTGGTTAATTGGTTCTAGTAATCTCACAGCCAGTGAAATGGAGAAAACCTGAGGGCAGTGAATGCATCTCAACTGGCTGTAATCTAAAGACACTTGTATCTGGAAGGTGTAGTATCTGGTTAATCAGTAATCTTGGCTACAATTACACCATGAAGACAAAATAACCTTCTAGGCAGCACCTGGAAAAGATTATTGATAAATCAGAGGAGGGAATATTAAAGATTTCCAAGTCAGTGAACATCCCATGGAGTTCAGTTTAACCTATAATAAAGAAATGAGAAGGAATATGGTGCATGTGTAAATATATAGTATATGAAGAATGAGATTATAGAGCAGTGGTTCCCAACCTTTTTTGGCTTGTGACCCCATTTTAACAGAGAATATTAATTAATTAATTACTTTTAATTCATTTGTTTTTGATCATGTAATAGTTTGCTGTACTACGTTGCAAGTAAATGTTAATTTTATATGGCATGTAGTCTATATAATGTATATTATTATGGTCGTAGGCAGAAAAGCCAGGTGTAGATTACTGCACAAAATGAGTTTAATTCTCATTGTTCATGATATGTACAACCAGTCCAGTTTGTATTTACAAGGCTGATAATTAATACTGAACAAACAACTATAATTATGAATTATGAAAGAACTGCAGCATCTGAAAGTGACAGATAAACAGTACAACAATTCTTCAGTTTCAGACTCATCAACTGTGTCTCTGTCAAATCATGAAATATTTTTTTATTAGTAAGCTTTCATTTTTATTTTAAATTACAAAAAATTTCAGGCTTGGTTGAAAAATACTGTTATAGAGTGTTTTAGTAATTAGTACCTGGCTGTCCAGGTTCTTTATCGGTTTTATAGGACAGTGAAAAACAGGGAGACACTGGTGAAGAAATGTCAACTACACTCATAAAAAATTGAAATATTAACAAATATATTTTTGTAAATATATAATATTTTTGTAATTACACTTAACAACAGAATCACCTAAACAGTAACTTTTCAGTCAGATTTCCACATGTTCTGTTGTTGTTCCAGATTATTTAGCTTGAATTAAGGAAAAAAAAATCTTGAAGTAGAAAACCACGCGGAGAGTGCAGACTCCTCCTGAAAGACACATGTGTGCCCCCACCCCCCCCCCCCCCCTCCAAAGATCACCACCAAACTTTTATCACTTGTTCCTTGTGCTAGTATCAACATTTTCCAAAAATTTCACACAAATCCATCCATAGCTCTTTGAGTTATGTTGCGATGAATCACACACGTCTGCCCCCCACCAACACACACGCACACAGACACATGCATACCTCCACCAGTCATCATTTACCAATCATCACTAAAATTTGATCAGAAAGGAGAAAGTAGAGAAGGTGGGAAGGAGAGAGAGAAAAACGGAGGGGGGGAAAAAAAAAGAAAAAGGGACTTTTATTTGGACAGTTGTTTTTGTATTTGACTCTGGCATTGTGGGTAGTTGATCGTTGTAGTTGTTGTTTTGTTTGTTGTTTTCCTGCAGAACATATTGCAGTAAGGTATTGGTAATGGTGGTCTAAATAAGCTTCGGCTTCAGCCCTAAACCTTTTCGGTCAAGCAGTATATTCATTATGTGTGAAAATGTGTCAACCTGCCTTGTGCTTGTTTTTTTGTTTTGTATTTTGACCGAGATAAAATAATAAAATAATAATAATAATAATCAGTTATTCCTTGTTGATTACATCAGCATTTCCTGAAATTTTGAGCCAAATCCATCCATAACTTTTTGATAGATTTTCAAGATCTACGGTCTAACAATAGCTTGTTTTATGTCACTGAAAACATACTTTTCAGGGGATTATTATTATTTTAAGTGTGATTAAATATTTTTGACTAGAAATTAGAAAAACACACTAGGTAAAATTTAGATTTTTGCAGTGTAGAATTCACCCAAGGACATGTAGGAGTTGAAGGAGTGTCTTTGCTCTGATGAGTTGAAAACCAAGGTTTTTTGTTCATCACATGAGACACTATGTTTAGCAGACCCCAAACAGTGCACATCACCACATGCACACTATCCCCACAGTGAAACATGGTGGTGGCAACATAGTGCTGCGGGGATTGTTTTTGGCAGCAGATCCTGGAAGGCTTGTAGAGGCAGAGGATAAAATGCATCCAACAAAATACTGAGAAATCCTAGAGGACGATCTGATTCAGTCTGCAACACAACTACGACTTGGGAGATCTATTTTCCAGTAAAGCAATGACCTGAAGCACATGTGATAGTAAATACAATGGATGAGTCATAGTCCAGAACCCAATTCAATAAAGAATTTCTGGCTGGACTTGAGAAAGTTTGGATCCCTGTGCAATCTGATGGAGTTTTGCAAAGAAGAATGGAGTAAAGTTGCATTGTTCAGACGTACAGTAGAGCTGATTAAGACCTGTCCCCACAGACTCAGTGATGTGAATGTATCCAAAGATACATCAAATATACCGGGGCTCAGCAACCATGGTCCTCAAGATCCACTATTAGACATATCCCTCTTCCATCATCCAGCTCTGCAGAAGAATGATGATGATGGTCCGGGAAACATCTAAAACATACAGGACAGTGGCTCTCCAGGACCAGGGTTGCTGACCCCTGAACTATACAGACCCTGATGCAATCCCTTTTTTCCCCCTTTACACTATATTTGTTTAATTATGGTTAATGTTCTGCACTTATATAGCGCTTTTCCACTTTCATGGTGGTCAAAGTGCTTTACATTAGCTTCACATTCACCCATTCACACACACTCATACACCAGTAAGTTTCTAAGGCTCTGTCAGTCCTACTGGGGACCTACGTCAGGGTTCAGTGTCTTGCCCAAGGACACTTTGATATGTGGACAGCCAGAGCCGGAACTCGAACCGCCAACCTTTTGGTCATTGGGCGACCCACTGTACCAACTGAGCCACAGCTGCACCCAAATTTTTAATATTATTTTTCATAATAAATAAATAAATCTAAAAAAAAATCTCTCTCTCTTACATCAGACTTGGAAGCCATTACATCATTATCATGCTTCTGAAGAGCTTATCATTAATTGAACTTAGGTGTGATAGAAGACAGACAACATGCAAGACACTGGGCCACGAGGACTGGATTTGAGAACCATTGCTTTATAGCAAGGCATTTATCCCCTGTTTGGTCCCTGGTTGCCTGACAACGCAGCCCACCACCATGTGCGTGTTATACTATTCTTGCATGTTCAGCTGCTAATGGGTTAAATGCAAAGGTTTGATTTCAGTGTGTATTGCAGGTTTTTATGTGCAATACACTGACAAATAAAGATTCTTGATTCTCAAATAAAGAATCCTAAACATGAGACACCAAAAAGTGTGTGTGTGTGTGTGTGTGTGTGTGTGTGTCTTTGCAACAATAAGAGATGGCAAATAATACAACAGCACATAACACAGGAGGGATATCAACAATACTGTATACTTCATTCCTATTTAACATGTGCTACATAAAAAGGAAACTGTGTTAGAATACTCTCACTTAGGGCCTCCTCAGCATTAAGCTTTATTTAGCTTTTGTCTTTGTTAAGAGCAAATAACACAGAAACACTCTTTTCCCAAGGTGACCCCAATTCATACCAGGATGATATTCATCACACAAGCTAATCTTTCATACCAAAATAGAAAAAGATGTAAAAATTCATCTTGCCATGTTACTAATTTTCTATGTTAACCCTATATATTGTCTTGTAATGTATGCAGAAATTAAGAAAGAGAAAAAAAAATGCATATTATTTTTCAGTTATTGCAGATCTATACTGTGCAGAACTATGACCAAACAAATTAGGAAACTGAATGAGTCACCACAGGATAATCCAACAACATATGAACCAAATTCCCACTGGTCTATCTTTTTGAGTTTGAATAAAGTACTATATGCTCTGTGAAGGAGCTTCATTTGCATAATTCTGAATCTGACTGAGCCTATAAGGTACACTTCCAAAGAATGCACTCCACCACTACACCAGTATTCTGTCATAGTCATTCCAAATAACTTTAAGAGAGAATAAAGCAGTGAGACAAGAATATTAAACAAGACAAGTTAGTCATTTCATTCAATAATAGAAATTACAACAAACCCAATTTATTAGTGAAAATAAATAAATATGCATAAATATTGGCTGAAATGCAAATTAGAAAGTATTAAAGAGAAATTAATTATAATAATACTACTACTACTACTAATAATAAAAGTATCCATCTCTGGCAGAAAAAAATCATAGTCAATAGTTACAAATAAATCATGGTTTTATGCCTGTTTGTAATAATTAGAATTACACTGTGAAAAATGTAAACTCTAATACGCTTTTGTGTGTAGGTCAACAATTACAACAGACAATAAATCAGTATTCAGCAGTGACTCTGGGATTCCATAGGCACCTTCTCACTGCAGATAAGACCTGCTATAACTGCACCATGGCAGTCATCAATAGCCTGTGTGAGTAAAACCAGAAGTGACAGAGGCCTTCTGTTCTAAAAGGTCTCCCTCTGCACAGAAACTGAGGAAGCCGAACAGCGCCAGAGCAGCTGGACCCGCTGAGGAGAATCAGGGCTTGTGGGAAGGCTGGCAGGGAAGGATGGAGGAGACATAGTGAGTAATTGGAGCGCAGCGATATCCGCCATCTTGGCTCGTTACCTAAATAACAGCTTTGATTGAGGTGAATAGGCCCATAAAGGGTTGTGGTGGAGCTGATAAGCTTCAGTGTGGCTTGGCTAGTGTTTTGAGGCTCTTGGCATCCACCAGGAATTTTGGCTTCCTGCAGCTGAAACCTGGATCAGTGGGACAGGCACCTGGGATTCCAGATGTCTTGGGGTGGAATCTATAGTGGCATCTCTCGACTGGCATTAGTGCCCACGGTGACATTCATCCTTCAGCCTGGCACGGCAGAGCTTGCGGTGTCGTGCCAACTTCCTATCGACCCACATATATCTGTCTGATTGAGGACTTCTGGAAGTTGTGGCTCCTTCTGACTGGGATGGGAATTTAAGAAAAAGCATTTGCTGGACTGCTTTTCTTTCTGGAAACCTGCAAAGTCACATCAACAACAGACATGAATCTAGTCACTGTTCCATTGGACATATGTGCAAAACTTTAAATGTTTACTAAATATATAAAAAAAAATCAACTGTGTGATTTCAGTTTTTCCATTAAATGCAAAAAGTGATGATTTCTTTACTTATTATTTATTATCATCATTCCATAAACATGGTGATGAATGTATATATTGTATAGAATTACAAATATATTCATGATTATTATATATTACCTCTCCCAAACTAAATAACACAAATGGTACCAGACACAACAAACCCTGCTTCTCACAAACTGTGTAGCTTTTAATGGGCATCTCCCTTCACTTCAAAGGACATGACTGATACGAATCCAGTACCCAGTGTTTTGTCTCTGTTTTATTTTTGTGAGTTTTGGGGTTTTTCAGTCATTGTTAGTGTCTGGGCTTTTATTTTGTTATGTTGGTCTGTGTTCACTTTGTCTGGTTTGGCTTCCTCTCACCGGTGTCTTTTCCCCTCTCAGTTAATTTGTGTGATTGCTGTCACCTGTTCCTTCCTCTTTATAAGTGTGGAGTGTGTGTTGGTTCCCTGTGGGTCTGTACTGCTTTGGCTGCTACTTATAACGATGTGTTGGGTTTCTGGGGTTTTGTCTTGTCCTTTTCTTCTGGCTTTTGTTTATTCCTCAGTGTTTGACCTTTAGCCTCATTTGGACCCTGATTCTGCCTGTTTCTTCCTGTTACCTCATCAGACATCTGATTCCTGGCTTGACCTCCTTCTGTTTAATGGTAATGTCTGTTGGATTTTCCTTTAATCAATATCTGGACCATGTGTGTACTGATTCTGTTTTGCTGACTGCTGTTTCTTTGCCTTATCCTGTAGTTAAAGACGGCTACAGCGACTCTAAGCCCCAGACAAACACCATAGTGGTGAGGAAGAAATTAATTGTATTTATTAATAAATCCTATAAATCTGATTCACTGACTCAAGAGTCCTGCATTTGGGTCCATTTGCTCTGAATATTTGTATCAATGACACACGTTTGAAACTCTTACCTGCAGGTTGTCTAATAACTGAGGGGTTAGTGGTTTGAATCCAGCTCTGTCCTACTGTCTAATCTGTGTATCTCAATTTTTCAATGTAAGACAATGAAACCACAGCCTGTTTTGTTTCCAAAATGGACAGCAATGCATTTTTTTTTTGTTTTCCTTTGTTTAAAAGAATAATGGAAGACCTGATAACAGCTGTTTCCTGTTTTTTTTTTCAGTTTTGACCTGAAGCAAATTCAGGTCAATATGTCCTTCCTGTATATCACTTTATTTTAAAGGGGGCATATCATGCGAAATGCACTTTTCAATGTTTTTACTACAAATGTGTTTGTGAGGAGACTCTAAAATCATGAAAAAAAAAACAATCAAACTGCCTTTTCTCTTGCTCCATTTCTTATTGGAGGGGGGTGAAAATGCTGAGTTTGTGATTTGCTGAGTGTCAAATTAAAGCACAGTTTAATTTGAATATCGTACCCCACCTGCTCGGCTAACCCTTACCTATTGGTCACATGACTTCCGCTCAGACTCGGGAGATCCGCCATTATTGTCAATTAGTAGCAGCGACACATAAGGAATATGTCGGCAAAATCTAAATACTTCTGTTCCTGGTTGCAAGAAAACATCGGCAACGTCGGTTTCGATCTTCAGAAGATAAAAGATTGAAGTGGATTGGATTTATTTTCGAGGGAAATTTACCAAAGACCCTCTTGGTGTATGCTAACGACTTCACAACGGACTGCTTTTCTAACCTGGGTCAGTACAACACAAGACTGGGGTTTAAGACTGTGCCTTAAACCTGGAGCAGAACCAACTGTCCACAGCAGAACTGCGGAGGTAAGTATTTTTTAAATAGTCTTTTTTTTCATTTTTGGTGTATAGTCGGCTAATGCTAACATGAGCTGCTAGCTAGTTGCATAATGGTAACCTCCACTTCACTTTGTCAGCAGTGAAGCAGATGGTGTAGATGTGCTTAGTGTTACTTGCTGGTGAATTTGTAGAGTCACTAGACGTTTTGGACAATTCCATACCTGAACGTTGACATTCCATGATGCCCCCACCTCAGGTGAATTGCGGCTAAACGAAAATATTTTTAATCAAAAGTGCTCTTGTTTACACAGAAGCTGCCCCGTCAGGATCTGAAAATGCAACAATCTGAAGAATCCTTCCAGGGTGGGGAGTTTTGGGAAGACAAGCTCATAGTCTCTACTTTTAACTGCAAGAAACTCATAACATGTTGACATGGTGTAAACCTTGACTTCAAGCTGCTCTAGCAGTTCCAGTAAAATGGATACTTCACATAATTTATATTCCCACAGTTAATGTCCAACATGCCAAACCCAGGTAGGACTGGGCTGATTAAACTATAAGTGTAAGAGCAGCTGTAGCACATGTGCTAATGTAACTGGAGGTACTGACTGTTCCAGGTGAAAATATGACAGGAGTAGTTTCAGCTATTGTACAGAATGTATAACAGAACAGACTGTAAAATTACCTGTGTCAGCCTGGCATACATATCCAATTGAGTTTCATTCACTGTTGCATCTTAATATAAACATTTCCTCCTGAAAATGATGATCTAAATGCAGATGAAAAATTTAAGACTACTTTTGCACCTTGTGTTTTCATCATCACTGTAAACGTACCCTGATGTCTGGTTACTTTTCATATTGTTCTGGTCACATCTCTATTTCAATACAGCTTAGTTACTGGTGTTATCAGTACTGTTTCATTACATTTCCAAAGTGTAAAGTTATACATCTGTATTTATACACATGCAGTGTTTTGTTTTTTTGACATGATTAAAAATCATGCACTACAAATATTAGTGCCCTTGGTGTTTAGACAAAGTCATCCTTAGTGCATGATGTGCTCTGCCAAATGGAGCCACTGCAGAGACAGTTGGCACAGCTTTGCCACACAACTCTCAAACTTTTGTTTAGAAGTAAAATTTATTTTGTATTAAAATATGCCTATTAGATTTCATCTGTTTCTGAGTTGTTACTGTTTCAGGGCTTATAGAATATGTCTGTTTCACAGGCACTCAATTTCCTGTATTTCTGACACTCCAGCTGTTTTCACAGGTCTACATCCACTCATGACGTTTACACCAATAGATGCTGTAAAAGACCTCGGTTAGAAGATGACTCTGAAGAAGGCAGCTCATCTTTGGATTTTCTAGATCCACAGGATATCACGTATGACCCTGCAGATTCTGTCACAACTGCATCACAGTCCATGATGTCGGTTATTAATATTTCACAAACATTTTAATAAGTTACACCAGATTACTCTATCAGTGTAGAAATTGTCTTTTGTTGTAATGGAATGGAGCCTTCCAGCCCCATTCATAAGATGCCTACATATATTGTGTATGAAAGCTGCTTACTGGAGCTGTTTGAAGTTTTGCCCAGTGTGTCACCAGGTTTCAAATGTGTAAAGATGGTGAGGTATGTTCCCCTCAGAACAGAAATACCCTTATTGCCAGTTTTCCAGAAAGTAGAGTAGTTTGTGTGAAGGGAAGGTCCATGTTTCTTAAAAATATAAATCAAACAAACCAAAGTACTACCAATTTTGAATTAAATGTCTGTGAAAATAGAATTATGAATAATGTGTAATCGGGGGGGGGGGGGGTTAGGGGCAGAGACAGACTACAGAGCTATATTGTATAATGTTGGTCTGTCTCACTCTGCCTGTCGTTCCCACTGAGATAGCCTACAGTACATACATCATACACTCTCAATGGTCATTCCATGACTGCCAGTTACAAAGTTAAAACCTAGTCGCGTGCGAGATCTCGTAACGTTAACGCGCGAGTATGAAACTTTCACATTCCAAACAAACGAAACTGTCACGTTCACTGTCGCGGCCTCGGATTTGGAGTACCTGAACAACTGCACTGTGAAGTTTTTTTTGCTGTGCTGACTGCAACGTGTGCTGAGGTAAGTCCAGAAACATTTTTGTTGGTTTTATGTCATAACTGAGTGCGATAGATTGTATATCTGCCGACCTTTACGCATTTTGACACCAAACTACGCTGCTACGATTAATCACTGCAAAATACGCATAAAGCTTTTTTTATTTTTTTATTTATTTATTAATCCGTCAAAAATGAAATTTCTGTTCCGTCAAATCTATCCGCCGACCGAATTTTTTTTCAAGCTTTATTTTGGTCGAAAACCACCACAAAACCCTTTCCTTTTTCTGGTTTTTATTTATTTGGACCTGAAGAAGACCTATTTAGGTCGAAACGTCGTCCACTTTTTAATTTTTATTTGACTTTCACGGGAGTTTTCCGCCCGGATTCGGCGGAGATTTCCGTGTTAGCTAGCTTCTTTTTCTTTTCATTTTGTCTCTCTTTTCTTTGTTAAAATTAAAATACGCACACTCACACACTACACAACACGGGACACACAGACACATACATATATAAAATAAAATGCAGAATTTTACGGACGGAGAGGGCTGGACGCCGGCCAGGTCGCTTCGCGCCCGGGGAGTGGGAAGGGGGACGCCGCGGTGGGGATGATTTTCTCCGGGGGACGGACAGTGCATTTAGGGCTCCGGGGTTTCACAACGCCGGGGTCCGCAACCACTATAACCCCAACCTTGAGCCAGTGCCACCCCGGAGGATTATCCCCCCGGTCGCCCCCAACCCCTCATCCGGACTTATGCACAGGCGGTGCAGGGCACACGGGGAGGATTTCGCCGTGCGCCCGGGCTGCAACGGGGGGAGGTGCGGGGTCCAAAAAACATGGCGGACTACATTAAACCTACGGCCCGGTTTAAACAAATTACACATACTTTTCATGATTTAATTAGAGCTGTTCACCACGGGGCTAATGTGAGGGTTTCTGAGGATGAAAAAAGACTTAGAACAATCAATGAATTTATGTTCAGTTTCTGTGCAGTTTTGTTCATAGTTTGAGTAATGAAAGTAATTCTCTCAAAATTGCAAAAATAAAAAGTGCATGATTTATTAACTGAAATAGTCTTTTGTTTGGTAGCACCCGCGGGGGGGGCAATGATTAGTTTGTCACCTTTTTTAACCCTCATGAGTTTGCAGGTATGATTTTATGTACATGGTGTTTAGAATACCTTTCATTATAAATGATTATGAATAATCAAGTACCAAAAACTGCAACAGAACTTGATGATTATTGAAGGGTACAAAAAGTACACATTTCATTTCTGAATTGCAGATTATGTGGGTGACATGTTGGACCTCATCTTTGACCAGGTCTTCTGGGACCCTGGTCCGTTTTTCGATGAGGTGCTAAAGATACCCATCCCCGAGCATCTCACTGGTCAGTTTAACAAACCAGACAAGCTGGAAGTGGTAGCCAGCTACGTGTCGAGGTTCAGTCAAGGGCAGGTCTTAACCCCACATACTATCGGTGATCTCTCTAATCAACCCTGTAAAGTCCTGTGAGACAATGTCATTTTGGGCTCTATAAATAACATTGAATTGATACTTGCCATTTGTTCACTATAGTTTAACTTTTTTTTTTTTTTACATTGAATGTCTTTGGTTTATATAGACCTGACTTTTATTGAACATTCTATGTGCTTTCAGTGTTTGAAATCATAAGTTATCTATTAGATTTTCTTCCTTAGTCATATTTGTATTACAATGACTGCATTTATATTAACGTTTACGGATTAATTCCTCTTAGTTGTAAAGGCCCAGTCTGCTCTGTATGTTGAATATATTCAATAGTGACAACACATTCAAACACATGGTCAACCATGCATGAAGCTGCTGCGTTTTTCTAATTTAGTACGTTAGAAAGATGAGTTTATTAGGTGAGTGACATAGAACATTTAGTGCCTACAGAATTAAAATTGTCACTTTACCTGTGGTAACTCCATGCAGCATATATTCTCAGGTTCTATAATTAAGTCTCTAACTCCACCCATTTTTCTGTTAGTCCATTTAAGTTTTTTAGGTTTTGACAAAGTGCCCCCCCCCACAACAATGGGTCACAATCTATCCACAAAAGATGCAGAAATGAAATAAGTTTGGTACTCATTGGAAGTCTGTAATGTGAATAGTTAAAGTTGTATCCAAAATTAGATTTTGACCTCTTTCTGTAGATCTAATGTCACTGCATATAAACGGTGAGAGCAGAACTCAGCATACAGGAAGGAGAAGGAAATTCCTGATTTGACCTATCATTGTGAATCTGTTTAGTGACCTTTGACCTACATTCACCTGAATTTAATGGCATCTATTCTGCACAACTTTATACCTTTCCTGAAAATGTCATGGAAATCACTTCAGTAGTTTTTGTGTAAAGTTGCTGACAGACACAAACAAGCAAACTCAAAACAATACCCTTGAAACTCAGTTTTCTTATGAGATATTAGTGAATGGAAAAATATTCTTTCAGCCAGGGTGTTATGGAGGCTTTGAAAATCTCATGTGTTTGTTTGAATACATGATAATACTCCTCTGGACTGAAGCTGCATTAACAAATGTTTGCCTGAAAAAATACAAGCACAGGAATCTACCTAAGGGGATGCTGTGTTCCATTAGGGGGTAGTTAAAGAATTTTCTGGCAGCCTATTTATGGCCTCAAAGCAGCAGCAAATAAAGTGGTAAATCCACTGAGTTTCAACTTGGCCTCAGGTGAAAATGGAGTAAAGTGAGATGCACCTTAGCAACGTGATGCTGTGAAAACTATCTGATCCGAAGAGTCCGTCTATAGAAAAAGCTGAACTGTAACCTCAAACATTCCAGTCCATGACAGGCATTGGTAATCAGTTATTTTCCTACTACAAAAAGAGCAACATTTCTATGACGGCTCATAAATTGTTGAGTAGGCTTCAGTCTTACCTGAGGTTGTTTAGTCAACATCGACTTCCATCACTCTGTCTGGCTCATACAAACATGGTGCAACAGAATACATCAGTGGGTTTTTCCCCAATCCCTGAAAGCATTTCTACAGTGTTGTGCTGACTGCATGGGATCCTGCACGATATTAGGAAAAAACTGACATTGCGATTTTTTTTTTTATTTTTTTTTATTTTTTTTTAATTTTAATTTTTTTATTTTTATAAGCCCTGCAATATGTATATTGTGATATGGAGGGGAAAAAACAGCTGTGTGGAACCAGATTAGTGGTTGACACAGAACATACGTTTCTATCATTCTTGCTGTAGGTGAAATGACAAAATTGAAGAATTAAAAATGTGTGAATTAAATTTAAAAATACATTAAAAAAATCTAAATGATTTAAATAAATACAAAAACAAAAAATACAAATAAAACAAATGTTAATTAAAAATAAATACATTAATTAAAAATGTTTTAAATTTTTTGATAATGTAGAAAAAAAACAACTAAATCCACAACTGTCTTTCTGACACTGAGCTTTTTTTTTTGTTTTTTTTCCCCCAGTCTTACTAACAGTGACTCAGTCCAACCTGCTTCAGAATGATAGTGATGTGCTAAGTGTGTGTCGGGTTCTATTGAAGTTAGAAAATGTTCAGCTCATGCATCTCCTACATTACAAGACCTGTCATGTGACTGTTGCAAACGCGTACATTGCGATGTTGACGCTCAGACAACATATTTGTGCAGCTCTAGTCTTGTCCCAGACCAGTGTCTAACTTTCTTTGGACTGACTCCAGTGATAAACGGCTAAACTGTTTTGCTGGCACTGGAATACAACAGCAGCAGTGACTAATTTGCTTGGATAACTTCGCTCAGGGATGAAATTTCAGGGCATTTGTATAGTGGTGTTGACATTACAGTGCAGACAGGCAGGCAAGGTGGTGGATCTGCTCCGGGACATGCACAGTCCAGTCTAAAGCACAGTGATCCGTGTGAATGAAAGAAAATCTGGTCTATAGAGAGAGAAAAAAAGTGTTTAATAGGATGTTCACGCTCTGTTACCTGCCTGACAGGAACAATCTCACTCACTCACCTTGTTTGCCACTCACAGCCCTCTGTATACAGGCTGCTAATTAACAGAGCTCCTGAATGCTTTATGAGCTAAATGTTACCGTGCATAGAAAATTCTGGCACATATTTGAGGGGAAAAAAACCCCACTAAGAGCTGATGCATTTTAAATCCAAATCTCATTGTACAGGTGTCAAACAGTTCTTGCACCCCGGATAGAAATTTTACAGTTCAGTTAACATTGTATAATCTTAAAGATGATTTAATTTGGTGAAATTAAAGGTTATCCAGGCTAATTTAATCACAGCATTAAACTGATTTTTTTTTTTTTTCAATATTAATATAACTGAATAAAAATGGGAGAGATGTGGAAGCAAAATGTCAAATATCAGTGCAAAGATAAAATCTTAATTTTCCCAAGTTAAAAAGTCATTAGCAGGTGGTGATATTCAGCAGAGATAGTTTTGTTTCTTGGTTATTGTTATAGAGGTCACATGACTTAACCATAAACACTCAAACGGCAAATGTTAACCAACATTATCATCTGATCTAAACTGTTTAAACTCTTAACCACTAAAGCGTTCAAAACATGTCTATTTTTTTTAAATTCTGAACTATTTATTCAGAATAAATTGGAATTAAAGCTATTTCCTTGGCATTTACATATGTTAATTCTGAATAAGTGTTTACATGGGAAACTAGTTTATTCTGCTATAGTTAATTTAGCTCTAAGAGCTTGGGGATACAGAGGGCGGTGGCTTTGGCGGTCCGATCCCCAGTTGCAGAAGCTGGTGGGTCTTTATGGGATAAATAAAAATAACATAAAAATAGAGTAATGTTAAACTTTAGAAGAGACCTATGTGAATTACAAAAAAGAAAATCCTCTTCCAAATGTATGTTTGGGAACAACTATGTCACTTCAGTTACATCTGACACTTTGACTTCTTAATACACATGCAAGTACTCTCTCCTCTGACATGCACAGACCCTGCTCTGCTGACCTTTAGCTGTGACCTTTACCAGTCCCTAAATGCCACTTTGGGAAAGTCATTTATTGTCCTCAGCCCTGCTGTCAAACTGGAATGTCACATGTGTCTGACTGCAAGCTGCGTAGCTCATGTTGCCGGCAAATTCATGGTGTGATAGAAGAACTGATCATCTTGAGTACTATTCCACTGGCTGTAGAGGTGTGTGTGTGCAAAGTAATGACACCTTATGGGTGCATCTAATAATGATCCATCAGTGGTGGTCTGACAGAACAGATAGGATTCAGATCCTGACCTGCACCGCTGATAATAATCCACTATATCCAGATTTTCTTTTTTATTTGTCAGACGGATTGAAAAAGAGCAGATTCTTTTACTTTGTAGTTTGTGTTGGAAATAGAGCTGCACAATGTATGTCTGCGCAGTAGTCACATTGCAGATCCTGCAATTTTATTTTGTATTTTTAAATTTTTACTTTGTCTTTTGAAAAATTAATAATTTTTTATTATATCAACTATTAACTTGGCTATTTTTTTTTTTTTTTATTTAAGTTTATTTTTCATTTAATTATATTTTAAATATATCTATTTTACTTGGTTCTTTTATCTATCTTTTATTTCTTTATTTTAATTTAGGAAGATACAAGGATAACACTGAAACGTATGTTCGGTGTCAACCACAATTTTTTTTTTCTAACACTTTGCGTCACCACCACACAGCTGTTATATACTCCTAAGGATTTTGTTTTATATCGCAATATATGTTGCAGGGTTAAAAAAAAAAATTGCATTGGCATCTTTTTTTTCTAATATCATGCAAGCTCTAGCTGGAGCAAAAATCTCCTGTAGAATCAATCTGAAGAACGTGGAAATGAAGTCGGATAATCCATAAGTGAAGTTTGGCAGCGAACACCTTTCTTAGCTAAACTTATTTTAGTTCAATCAACAAAAATGTACTTAAAGTAAAAGCAGTTATTACTGAGTAAAATGAGCTCAGCCGGTTTTATTACCACATATGGCACTTGTGATTCATGTAACTGCTGTATTAAACTGTACACTGTATTTTACTGTTATAAATCACCTGTGAGCTCATTTTAAGTGCTTTATAAATTGATGTGTACTTTAATCTACCAAAATACTTCACATTGTATAAGGTTATAATATGGATCACTGTCATTTCAGATTATGAGATATTTGCAGCTTTGTGGTAAGATTTCCTGACTAATACAAGAGGATTTTTATATTCATTTATTTCTTTTTACAGTGTTCATTGAACTGGAGAACAGAAGTATTTTACCCCAAAGGAGCATGTATCTCTGGTTCTGGGGCTTCTTGTTCCTGATATTTGGTTGTTGCCTTTTTCCTATATTGTCCACTAACCAGCCCCATTTGAGGCAGATGGCTGCCTACTCAAAAGCCCAGTTCTGTCAGACCCCCCCCCCCCCCCTCTCTCTCGGTAGTTTTTCTTCCCCAATGTATTTCCTTGGACTCGTTGTTGAAGGATTTGTTGAGTTTGTTCTCCATATAATTTTTTTTGAGGACTTGATCAAAACTTATGACAAGCCTTCAGATAATCATATTACGATTGGCACTACATAAAGTAAATTAATGAACTGAACAAAATACTCTGTTATAATGTGGCCTCTAATCTAGGAGTGTCAAAATCATTTTAGTTCAAAGACCATTAAATGATAAAATTAAAGGGACAATGTACATTGATGAACATTTCTGTAAATGCACACAATTATAGCCAAAAGGCTAATTTGCATCAGTACTCCCCCTGTTCAGTCTATGGTATACAGTGGGCTGCACCAGTATAAAATAAAGAAAATAGGAATACTGTAAAAGGAGAATGTATAGATATAAATACATATCAATAGTTTTCTCTTGTTGTTTGAGCAAAAATGATAAAATTCCAGTGTAAAAATGTTTCGATCTATGAGCTGTACAAACGGAAAAATAAGTGCAATATTATGCTTTAGTTTATCATTTATACATGTGCATCATAATCATGACACAAATGCACACATTTAGTAACATTCAGAATATTGGTAAAATTCTACATATATTTCAGGTTATTCACATTTTTAAAAGGGCTACTCTTTTTATTCATTTATTCCCCCCTTTTTTTGAAGAGCATTTTTCATAATTATGATTATGGTCTGGTTGAATTGATGTTAAATCATTTTAACTTAATATCTTCTGTGTAATTTTTGCATTTCACAAATTCATCCCGGGGGCCAAATTGGGCCCATTGGCGGGCCTATTTTTGGCCCCTGGGCCCCATGTTTGACACCTCTTTAATCAATTTTGTAGTTTATTCCAAACACCAGCACATATGTATTAAATAGAGATGAAACAAAAACTTAAATCTCAAACGTAACTAAAGCTAAAGAAATAGGACGGACAAAAAAAAGTGTGATGTTTGACTCTGTGATGATGTGAATCACGTTCAAAAGTCGACTGTTACTGGTTTAAGAATGTCCAGTGTGGAGGTAGTAGCAGAAAAAAGGGTGAGGGATTACCAGTGACCAAATTGCTATTGTAGGATGAGCTGTGGAGGATGAGGAGCACCTTCACCAACAGACTCATCCATCTGCTCCTGAAGACTCAGTGTTTTAGGCATTCGTTCATCCCAACAGCCATCAGACTCTATAACAATAACCCCGAGCATCCCCTGAGGACGACTTTTCGATGCACAAATCCTATATAGACTTGACACTTTCGCACTTTTTGTCTGTTTTATAGCATATATAGTTTTATAGTTGTACTTATTTTTTGCCCTTTGTGTTTATCCTATTTGTAAGCTACCCTCTGTATCTTCAGCTCCTGTGACGAGCCAAGTGTCCCTGACTGGATCAATAACATCTTATTGTCTTGTCTTATCTTAAGCCAGTTATCATTATAAATGAGATTTTGCTTACATTAACTAATTTGTTTTTATTATATTCTTGTTTAGAACTGTGCGTCATTACCTTGTTTTATTTCTTTCTAGTTAATGGAGTTGCTATAAAAAAAGCTGTTCTTTCAGCCTACACACGTTCACTTTTCACTCATGTCACTATGGTTATCTGAATTATGTGTATATATCCTCATGACACCCAAGAAAGTGAAAGATTTAGCTTTTTTACATTGCATAATTGTCTTGATTGGAAACTGCATAATGCAACATTTTTTTTTTTTTAATGAAAAACATTTATTCATTTATGTTTTTAATGGAATGTCATTTATTATTTAATTTTTCAGTAAAACTGAAACATTTGTCTCCTGCAGAGGACCAAAATGCATTAGTGGGTCTTGAGGATATATCATGTTCTGTTAAATGGATGAATAAAATTACTATCTTCTTCGTTATCTAAACTTATCTTTGTCCTTATCTTTATCTTAAACCAATTATCAGTATGAATAAGAGTTTGCTTCATGGGTGTTATTTGTATGGGAAATAACATGACATTCGGGGAAACAAAAGGTTACTGTATTTTCTGGTTTATAAGGCAACATTTAAAATACTTTCATTTCCTCCAAAAACCACAGTGCAACTTGTATATGGATTCATTCTTATTGTGCCTAGTGACTGATAACTTTGACTTTTTACCTTTAGAATTTTGACTTATCCAATTGTTTTGACTAATCCAGTTCACTTTATATATGAAGAACCTAAAAAAATTATTCATTAACAGTGTACTTAAGAGTGGCTAAATATTGTCCTCAATAAAACCTTTATCATGTGACAAAAACAGACAGAAATGTCAGTCTTGTGACGAACTATAATTAAATATATAATGCAGTTATAGAAGACTCATAAAAAACAGACAAAATGTGGGTGAAGACATAAACATTCCTAAAATGTCTTGGGTTTTTGTTGACAAAAACAAAATGAGATGGTATTTTATTTCTTTTAACAGTGTTATTTTTTTTAAATTTCTTTTTTTGTTGCGGTTTCTTACGAGGAAATCATCAAATTATGCCCTTACCAATGTTAACATCATGATTACTCCCATGGTTTGCTTAGATTAAATAATTTGATTTATATTGTTTAAAACTGCCATTTTGTTATCTTGTTCCGTTTATGCAACTTTGTTTCATGTAAATAATCCGTTGCTTCAGCCTATGCCTTTTCATCCATGTTGGTATGGATGTATATTCAGTATAATTTTCTGTTAAATGGACGAATAAAATCTTATCCTGTATAAATCTTCATTGACGGTACACAGTGAAGTACATGGTAAAAATATTAATTTACATGTACTAGCTATTGAATGCAACAAACCTTACTCACACATTTGAAACTGAATTTTCCTCGCATCGTATCAGCCTCAAACGCACAGTCTCGTACGAGTTCACAGTTGCACTAACACTGCGTTCTGTGCAGCAGACGTGCAGACTTTGTCAACGAAAGCGTCAGTATCTCTTCACAAGAAGTACGAATGAAGTTGAGGAAAAAGGGAGATTGATTCTTTGGAGTCCTGCAGAGCCAAGCCTTACATTGGGCTGCATCAGCACCCACCCCCACCCACCCCCACAACCTACCAAACGGCAAGGTGATTAATAACACCCCCTCCATTACCCTCTGCACACAGATGGAACGTCAGGTTGAAGGTTGATGGAGAACAGCACGGTGTGTGGTGTTGCACCGCATCATACAGATTAGAGTTTGGACTTCAGACAGTGCCCCCTCCACCTTTACCCCGCTGCCTCGCACAATTTGTATCCTTCAGGTATCCTTCCACTGCTGGAAATGTCATTTGTCACTGTAGAACCCTGCTGAAGACTCCTTTAAAACGCATGTGGAGGGAGACTTTTATTCTGCTTTTGTGTGATTTATGAAGCGATAGTGTGCGCTGTTTATGACTCTTTGGTTCTCCTGTGTTTCGCTGTAGAAATATCAAAGTCGCCAAAGTTGTCATAGCAAACCACAGTGGACGTAACTCTCCCATGCTTCTAACGGAGTGCCATACATCACTGTCTGCTCTCACTCCAGCTGAAGCCATCTTTATCATATTCAAAAGAGCCCGAGATAAAATACATTTTATTAGATCAAAAAACATCATATAATATAAAGGAAAGAACTGTGCACCGGTGATCTGCATAACGCACACACTGACAAGTCTGATATGTAGGAAGCCGTTTTTAATTTATGCACATTAACACAGGCAAACATGTAAAAAGAGTTATTTGCAACTGAACCATTGAATAACCTAACATTTGTTTATACACTTTGAACAGAAATTTCTCAACATGATGAATGTAGTTAATTTTATAGTATATGGGTAGCACTCCAGTTGGGGTTTAGGAGAATAGTGTGTACTACGCTCCATCTGTACAGTAAATGCCATCAACACCCTCCTCTCACAAATACATGTTTAACTCAGAGTCCAAAGCAATAGTGAACACTATCAAAATTCAAAAACGTTTTTTTTTTTTTTAATCTTTACAAAAAATATAAAAGTACGGTGACAAAGACACAACTTGATGCAGGCTGATATGAATACTCCCAATTATTTGTCAGAATCCACATAAACATTTTTTTTCACTTAAGAAGAAATGTTGATTTTTTTTTTTTTTAAAACACTGGAGACATTGAATAAATGTATTTAGAAAAAACATGGGATTTCAACTAAAACTTCTGTACAAAAAATATGTAATTTTAAAAGGAAGGAGAGAAAAAAAAAGGAAAAAGAAACAATAGGTTAATCACTGCTAGCCTGAAAAAGAACAAAAACATGATCATACCGGACCACAGACTTTAAATATCTACATCCTGATTCAAGGACTGGAGTAGATATTGATCCGTCAGGAGATAGCTGTAGCAGTTAAAGGTAAAAGCCACCCTGCACCACCACAGCCTTATGACTGGACCAACAAAAGCCAAGTCCTGAACCTCTGACCAGCAAAAGCTGCTTGCAAATCCCCAAACTTTGGAATGCGATCAATCATGCAAAACAAAACAAAACAGCAGAGAAAACACATCAGATGAAGTCATGCAAAGGGGTTTTTGTGGTAACTTCCCTTGTTACAAATACAGGTCTGGTTTAGAGGCTTCACAGGAAAGTTAAAAGGGATCATTTCCCCCAGTATCTTTGAATTGTCTTTTTTTCTTTTTTAATATATATATATCCTTTTGTCCATGGTGGGAAAAGAGATTTCCAGTTCTCCATTTATTTGAGACAGTCAAGGCAAGCTTTGCCTGCAAAAATGTACTTTCCAAGTGTACCCCAAGGCACCTGAGAGAAAGTGGGCATTTCTCTCTGTTGGCAACATTGTGTGTCTGTTTTCATTATATACGAGCTGCCATAGAGTCTCAGAGTGGGACGATTCCACTCATGGTTTCACTAATCTCAATACAAAGCACAAAGAAAAGAGTACAGTCAACATGGATGATAGCATTGCTGTCCCACTATGGTATGGAGTCTGAACTCTTGAATTTAAGGTTAATAATCATCGTAGGTGTTGAGGTCAGTGAAGTATGCGTTGGTATAGGTTTTCCCGGCGAGCTGGGGGTTGAAGTACTTGTTTCTTTCCTCCAGGATCAGATTGTTTTTGTTGAAGGCCTGTGGATAAAACGGAAAAAAAAGAGATGGAGGGGGGAGGAGAGGAGAAAAAGAGAGGAGTCAGTATGGACTTCCTTGTGACATATGGATCAAAAGATCATTTAGCCCAGATGGCGAGGTTAAAGCAAATTCATCTACACCAAAAGGGGAAAAAAAATAAAAAAATAAAAAAGAGCAACACAAATCAAAGGGAGGCCGCTCAGCTTATGAAGCATAGATTTTACAGAGCAAGGTCAAAGCATTTGCAAACGGGCTGGAAAAATGATAAGCCACCACAGGGCGAAATTATTTTGATACGCATCCGTATGTCCACCTCTGTCATCGCTAATACCCAGCATCAGCAGTTTTTATGGTCCTCAGATTGTTGGTCCTCTAGGACAATCTAACCCATAAAAATCGATCAAAAGAGTCACTTTTCGGTTAAACAATAAGCAAGAGCCATGGGGGCATCTTCCCTGTCCCTGTGTGACATGGTAAACATGCAATGAGCCTCTGATGTGGGGCTCAATACAACATCAACAATTTGGCAAATGGATGTGTTCATATCCAGTCTGTTGTGGAGTGTGTGTGCACTGCGGGTCCCTTGGGGTAGCGTAATTGAACACTTGATGATGCTGCATTTGCACTTGATGGATGTTTCCGACTGACACTGATAGGGAACGAGTGTGCTGGACAAAAAACCTCATATTTTGCTTCTTTCCCATTATGTGATTTGCACACAAAGGGGATGCAATGGACCCACCCGCAGCCACAGAGATGGTTATGTGTCTCCGCAGGTGGCCCCACGGCTGCTTTTAAACAGCTGTGCTACTTTGTCTTAAAGCTCCTTAATTGGCTGAAGAATGATTACTTTTGAGTTTCTGGTGCTGTAAACATAAGTTGCTTATATGCTATGAGGTGGCATTAGTGATAGAGAGGTGATAAGAGGGGCACAATTAAAAAAAATGGTAACACTTTATAATACCTACACACAATTCACTATGTATTAAACATTTATTACCTATTAATGTTTGTTCATTATGTATTGACCATTTATTACCTATTTGTTAATGGTTTATTCATACACGATTCATGAACAAAGCATTTGTTGTTCTTTTCTATGAACAAACCATGTGAACAAATGCTTTGTTTAATTGTGTATAACCAATACGTTAATAAACATTAACAAATGGGTAACAAATGGTTAACCCTTTAAACTTTCACTCGGTTTCACCTAACTGTCTTAATAAAGTAAATTGAATGTTCTTGAACCATTTTAATAACATGCAGTTGGTTTTTGCTTATATTATAAATGAAAATATTAAGATGAAAACTGGGATATATTGGAGGCGGGTCCTGTTAAATGGTGCAATAGATAAAATCAGGTACAATCACTCATTTGTTCAAAAAAAATACAAATGAGTGATTGTACCTGCTGTGGTTATTTTATTAGAAAGTGGTTTCTATCTTATTTATGTGTGAGAATCTCTGTTGTCAAACCACATTAAGTCATGTGACATTTGGGACAGGTCTGGGTGGTTTGTTTAATATTGAGTGACTACTTGTGGCCTATATGTATGTGGACCCTTGGAAGTTTAAATGGTTAGTACATCATGAACAAACCATTTACACATGGGTATCAATTGGTTAATACGTGGTGTAATGTGTGTAGGTATTATAAAGTGTTACCATAAAAATTTCGGTTAAGCCATCAGATCAAATAGAAACAGGACAAAACAAGGGAGACGGAAAAAGAAAATCACAAAAAAAACCCCAAAAACATGCAAATGGATGCACTTGTTGAGAGAAAAAAAAAACATGGAAGGATACACTGCCTTCTCACAAGCTGGGAGGGAGAAGGGAAAGGGGGGGGGGGGGCAAATGGAGGCATGAAGGGGTCTGAGGAGAGAAATAGAAACTAGAGTCTGTACTCCAACCTGCTACACACACGAAGTGCCACAGGAAGTGGAAAGGGCACGTTGGGGAAGAGGAAGAAGCGGATAGGGTCAAAGAGTTGTTGGGGGGGATCAAGAGGCGGGATGTTGTAGAGGTCAGTGGTCAGTGGTTAGTAGAAAATCTCCAGGCCACGCATGGACACCCCCATGTTAGCAGAGAGAGGCTGGTGCATGGCGGGGTCGTCCAAGGGCAAGAGAACCGACACATCTGGCTGCAAGGGGGAGAGGAATTGGCAAGAGTCATCCTCAAACAAACCCGACTACAGCCATGTTCTGTCTTAACACCAAGCCTGGACATGTCATAAACTTTACATATAACTGCAGCACAACCAAAACAGTGACTCAAGTATGTGACCATAAAGT
The DNA here is from genome assembly GCA_020466265.1 of Siphamia tubifer. NCBI lineage: Eukaryota > Metazoa > Chordata > Actinopteri > Kurtiformes > Apogonidae > Siphamia > Siphamia tubifer. The sequence continues at coordinate 33,420,700 of CM035802.1, read as the reverse complement.
ACACTGTTAGAAACTGTCCAGATGACAGGAAAACCTGTAATGTATCTATAAAAATAAAACATCAAGCATCATAATAATAGTAATAAAAAAAATTTGAGCCAAACTAAGCCGTCATTCTGAAACATGGCTTCATGTGTTTACTATTTCCTGTTGTAAAAACTCAAGAGACACTTTCGAGTTAAAAACTCCCTGTAACATCTAAACCATTTTGGCTAAATGTGATGGTGGAGACAGAATGTACTTTTGGAGAATTCTGTTCATTTTTCATGCAGCTCCTTTTGTATTTTCACATGTCTACATTAATATCGGCCTCTATCCGCTATAAAGCTAACTGAATTATGCTCTACGCTACTGACTGTAATTGCATGACAGATGAATGCTCCTCACACCTATATTCAGCAATGAAATTACATTCAGAGAATTTTGCTTCGAGCCAAAGGATCCCATCTCACTTCCGTGACAATATTTGTTTTAAATATATTTCTCTATGCGAAGTACTTTTGCAAAAGAGACAACCGACCATTTAGTCAGTTTGTAAATCTGATATCAAATAGTCCCTTTTAAAGAGTGAATCATACACTTTGTGTCGGGCTAAAAATGCAAAAAAAAAAAAAGTAGGCTGATTTGTGAGTATTACATTACAGTAACTAAATCAGGCTCACTGCTATGCCCAGCTGAGGTTTTGCCTCCAATGTGATGATGATTTATGCCAGTGACCTTGAATACATTACAGCCACTTATCAACATTAGGTGCCAGAGCCTTAAAATTGATAGTTAGTGCCAGACTGTTTTTCAAGGCAAAAAGTAAATATATTGAGAGTTGCATTAATAAAACACACACACACACACACACACACACACACACACACACACACACACACACACACACTCATACCCATTGCTTTTGGAGCTCCTTTTTTTTAGTTTCATACCACATGGTGTTAAAATTGTTTTCTACTCTTAATTCAGAGCACTGGGAAATGCTGAAAAAAAAAAGCCCAGCTGGAGCAGGGAACAGCCATGGACAAGCACTAATCACCATCTCAGTCTGGCACTAAAAGGCCTGGTCTACCAGCAGAGCAGGGACTGTTTGTATCAGAAGAGGAGCTGGATCTGTGTCACTGGCACTGATGCATCTGACTATTTACACTTTAGGAAGCAATAATGATGAAAGGAACCTTTCTAAGCAAGAAGATGTGCAGATAACGTTCTCGCCTGACTTCCTGCCTTCCACGCCTTGATATCTGATTAAATTAGTAGGTTATGAGAAAGCAGCGTATGACCACTGACACACAACAGACACACACAGAAGAGGAGCACACGGCGAAAAGACGTACGCACTTGTCTGTTAAACCACTAGAGAGTGTCAGTGCTCGACAGGAGGTGGTGTGACAGTGAGAGTCATGCAGTAAGAAGTGTATTTAATCACAGCCGACACTGGAGGAAGAGGCAAACTGTTGCTGGCTGGCTTTGAGTGGGAGTGTGTGTAATTGATTAAGTAAGGAAATGTTGAAAATGCCTGTGTGCCTCTACGCATCCAGACATCAGTCAAACACGACCTGCAGTGAACCTAGCACAAACCTGTCCACAGACCTTAATGGCTTCCACGGAGTCGTATTTGTCCAGTTTATTGATGTGATTGGTGATGCTGGTGTTGAGTGGCGCGGCAGAGATGGGGTGGATGACGGTGGCGTCGTGGGACTGCTGCTGATAACGCTGGCAGTACGAGTACACCAGCAGGGTAACCAGGCAGCCGAGGATGGAGCTGCTGAGCCCCACGGCGATCATGTGGAAGAGGTTGAAATCTGCACAAAAATAGAGAGAAGGGGGAGAGGGGGGGTGAGAGCCAGAGTCTGGGGGTAATTCCCTGTCAATTCACACAAGTGGAAACAGTAATTGAAGCTGTAATTCATATGGTAATGATCCAGTGTTCCTGCAATTAACAAAAAAACCCTTCTGGACTGTGGCAGAAAATAAAGAATATTTGTATCTTCTTTCCTTTTTTTTTTTTGGTCATATTGTCATAACCCTCTCAATAGAATACAGACGATAAAAGCGGCGAATTTTTCAAACAGATGTAAAGCAGCACTTAGGACTGCACAAGACTTAAAAAAAAAAAAAAAAAAAGATTAAACAATATATCCAAACACCATTTAAAAATTAAAACCTATTTTCTGTTTATTTGTAAATATACGCAGCATATTAAGAAATTTCCCATTAATTTCAAGAAATTTAATGATTTAATTATAATTATGCATTTCTCCGATTACTTCTCTATAATTATTAGAGTGTGGCAGGACATAAAGAAATTATGTGCTGCATTCATTTATGCATTAATAATGCAGTAAGCCAAGTGAGGATCAGCATGGATAGAGGCGTAAAATGTATAGAAACACAATGATCCCCCCCCCCCCCTCCTCTCCCACCATAAAAATGTTTCATAGAAAGATTTAATTAAAGGAAATGAGAAAAATAGAGTCCTTATTTACGGCCAACTATTTTGACTAAAGTACTTTTCTCTATAGGGTTGTCTTTAATTTCTTTTCTAAAACACATAGGGAAGAGCTGTAAGTGTTGTCATTATGTCACTGACAGGGTGCATATGGCTTCCTTCCAATAAGCTAAGTAATGATAGCTACAGCTGTCTAAGCTTCTGTACAAAGCACACCAGTCCCTAAAGCGTCACTGTTCTTCATGTAGCTTATTGCTGAGAGCATCGAGTGCTATTGATTGTCTATCTGCATTTTCATATCTGGATTTCTGCAGCAGGAAACACTGTTAAAAGCCATTATATGTATTCACTGCAGCTCTGTGGAAATTACAGTGTTGGTAGACCTGTTAGTACTTGGACTTCATTGAAAACATGAAGCAAATTAAAGCTGCAGGAGGTAGAAACCAGGGGGAAAAAAGCTAGAATTTCAAAACACACACACCTTCCTCCTGCAATTCTCTCCTTCCGATCTGACTAAATATCAAGACGGATGACCTGATGATGTTTCCTACTGCTATGGAATAATCAACCCAAAATATGATGATTAAGAAAACATTGTCTCTCAGACTTTTTAAATTAAGATGCACTGGAAGGTAATTAGGGATTTTTGCACACATGCAAAAAAAGGTTTAAAGCTACAGAATCTTATTTTCTTATTTTGAGTTTGGTACTTAACCCTATAACAGCAGACATATCATAGCTCAGTGGTTCCCAGCCTTTTTTGGCCTGTGACCAATGATTTTAAAGGCATTATCTGTAGTAAAAATACATTTAGCTAATTTTTTTCAGATGATTGGGAGTTCAGTGAGACCTGATGGATTAAATATAATACAGAATTTAAACTCAAACATGGACAATTATATTTTAAATAAAATAAAATTAATAAATAACTTGGTTATTCATAAGAACCAGTATCGGCTCCAGATTCAAACAACTGGACATTTCTGTCACTGATTTAATAGTTCAAGCTTTACAGGGTTAAACCTTGTAAAAAATAAATAAATGCTGCCTACTGCCCTGCCATTTAGATGACATTATTCCATTGGTGAAGTAATGACAGTTGGTATTTATGAATTGTCAAGAGTGCTGCATTTAAGGAAAAAAAGAAAAACAAAATTCTACTTTCAGATGCACTTAATGATCACCATTTTTATTCACCATTTTAAACTGGACTGATGTGGCTTTAAGCAGCTTCTCATGGCAGAGACACTGTGTTTGTATAATGTCAGGTGCTCTCAGACACACACACACACACACACACACTTGTTTCTATGTCTCATGAGGACCAAGTTTGTAATCAAGTAGCCACTGCATAGTGAGTGTAAATACATATATATATATATATATATATATATATATATATATATATATATATATATATATATATATATATATATATATATATATTTAATAAAATAAACAAAAAATTTGAACTTAAATAAATAACAATTTAAAAATCATAAATACAGTGGCACAGTACTTCTGAAATCCCCAACGTACCGAAAAATCTTTACTTCAATATTTCATCTCTGAATACGAAAGAAACTTCTATTTATGAAAAAACAAACCTCAGAGACATACATACAGTACATTACCATATGTAACTTACCAGTGATGCACGGATCGATGTATAAATGACCCACAACCGACTGCTTTTTGTATCTACACTAACAACAGGTGGCATTAGCCTGGACTGGCTAAAATCAAAATCCACATTTTCTTTTAACACATTTCATACAAAATTGGTAATTTAAAATTTTTTTCAAAGGTTTGAGGGGTAGTATTGGGAGCCTTGGAACAAATTAGGACTTTTACATGTAAAATGCGACTCTATTTACAAAAAATTCACGGTACGAAAACACTTCTGGAAGGAAATTATTTTGTAAGTAGAGGTACCACTGTAAATTAAAAATGAAAAAAATAAATACAGAATAAAAAAAAAATAAAAAAAACCCTTTGAAAAAAATCTGTTTGGCTTTGCACCTTTTTCCCTCATGCTTTATGAGGACTTCCAGAAAAAAGAAAAACAATGTATTTATAGGGCCACATTTCTATTTTACTAGTGGGAACTTTTATTTATATTTAACCCTTGAATTTTGGTCCCCATAGTGTCAGAGGTCCCCATGGTGTGACTGTGTAAACATATCAATGTCCCCAGAAAGATAGGAATACAAGCACACACGCACACATGTGTATGTATATATATATATATATATATATATATATATATATATATATATATATATATATAAAACTAAGTTACCTCCACATCGCCTCTCCTCTTGACTTGAACGTGCAATGGACACTTCTGAAAAAGAATAAGAAGGTGCAAAAGGCAGAAGAGTCAGGGCCAAATCCTCTGTTATCGTGACAAATTGTACCCTTGAAGGTTGAGCATGGAGATGAAAACCGCACTCAATATGAAGCAGATTATCGTAAAAAACTACGCGAGCTAATCACAGCTGTGGCACCTGGAGTGGTTTATGAAAAGTATCAGCTCTCATTACAGGAAACGAAAGTACAAGACGTTACTAATGAACCTTAATGGACTACCTTTCCCATTAAAGGGGATGGATGATAAGGTATAAAGCCAAATGGGCAATTCCATAAAGATCCGTGAAAGGTTTTCATGAGTATTATAACCCTGCTAATTAATACAGAAAGGTTACAAATAGGTGTTTGAATTATATGTTTATTCTACCTAAAAATGCATTATTCCTGAAGTTTGAGGAGTCTACCCATACATACAGTAGAAAGGTATATTTAACTTTTGCTAAACACACAAACATTTCATAGTGGTCCTAAAAATCTGAAAAATAAAAGCATTATTTGTTCCAGGGGTTTGCTTTAATGATCTCTGAGCAGCTGAATCAATGCTCTTGGGTACCTCACATTACTGGCTATCAATAGGGAGATGTCTAAGCTGATATCAATACTAATGGGGTGTGGGTTTGTGTATGTAGATTTGGGTTTCTGGAGGAGTTTCTGAAGTCTGAATCGATCAGAAAGAGTGTTTTGTTGCAATGGTATCATCTACTATGTTATCCTATATTTAAAAGGAGTTGTTAGAAAATCCTTGAAGTCAATAGTCACATAGCTAATTGATACAGATTGATAATCAAATGTTTTTTTTGCATTAGTTAAACAACAGTGCGGCATAAAAGGAAGGAAAGATCCTTGCAGATGTTCCAATTAAACCAACTTAAAATGCACAGAATACAGTACAAAGGGGCCATTTCTTCCTTTCCTTCTAATATTAGAGGAGAAAAAAAAAGTGTGAAAGTGCTGGTGTAAGAGCTATTTTACATGGCCTGACAACACTCCTAGGCTCATAATGAAACTAATGTAGCAGTAGGACTCGTGGAATGTGTAGGGAGACTGCTGCCCTTAAGTGAAGAACTTGGGTTCACGCCCTCGTGTAATCACCTGCCGCACTCAGGAGTCCTTGAGCAAGTCACTTAATCCCCAGGATCCCCAAAAGAACTGCCCTGTCGCTGAACCTGACCTTTGACCTGACACAAGTCCCTTCGAGGGATCAAGAATATATTTCATTATCATAGGATTCTTGGAAAAGACATGAATTACAGCTGTAGGCATATGGTGTGTGTGTGTGTGTGTGTGTGTGTGTGTGTTAAACTGTGTGTTTAGTCATGCATGACGGCCCAAGACATTACTAAAGAAATGAGGCTACAGTAATGTGTGTGTTCACCTGGTATAAAATTGGAGTCAGGAGAGCATGGCCTGGTCTCGCTGCTGTTTCCAGAGCACTGGTTTCCAGTTGGAAACAGGACATCACAGTGACGCACACGCAGCTGGGCCCCGTTGGAGTCACAGTGGGACCACTCGGACCAGCTGGACCAACTCTCTGGGAATGGCAATGACAACATATCTCACAACCTGTCTGCTACACATCCATATAAATGTGGGTGTGGGGTAAAGACTTTGCAAATGCCTTCAGCAGCGTATTAGTCATGCATGAGTGGCCTCCGATGGGGCCAAGGGAGACTAAAGAAAATAAGCAATGAACCTGTGATGGATTGGTGGCCGAGACGAGGCCCTAAGCTGCTTATCACTGATGGGCGTGTGTGTGTGTGTGTGTGTGTGTGTGGCGGGGGGCTGCTGTGTGTGAATACCTGGACAGGCCTGAGTGTTGCACAGTGCTTCTTCAGTGTGCAAGCCCAGGCAGATGTCCCCTCCATAAGCAGGTGGGGGGTTGCTGCAGGTTCGTGTCCTCATGTAGTGTCCTCCTCCACACGTCACAGAACACTTGGACCATGAAGACCAACATGACCAGCTGCCGTCCACTAAACCCAGCAGGAGGGCAGATAAGAACAATATTTCAGTCCATTAGGTAATGCATTCCTCCAAAGATGGACTTAAATGATAAATTGGTGAAGATAATACACAAACACTCTAAAAGCTTGAGTGATGACATTAGCGTGAACAGATTAACTTAATGATGTAAATTCAGCCCAATTTTATCTTCAGTGTGCTGGACCAGTAAAATAATCGCATAATAACCTGGAAATGATGACAACTCCGAATAGTTTTTATCTGTTTTAGTACAATAAGACCCTATTAAATTATGAAAATACCTATTTTTCTAAACTATTCAAACAAAAAAAGATAGAAATAATCAGAAAAACCTGAAGAATCTTTAGAAAAACAAGTGCAATTTTAACAGCATTGGGTTTCAACTGATCATTTGTGCATGTGAATGAATGATGTAAAGACACTAGAAGCAGAAAATGGTTAAAATTGCGCTTAATTTACTTGAGACATTTCAGGTTTTTCATATTTTACTGTTACAGGATACTTTGTAAATGCATAGAATTTCATAATATAATATATTTTTTACATTAAAATAAAGACAAAACATTTAATTTGTCACTATGTATAGGCACAATGTAATATTTTTTCACATAAAACCAAGAAGAAAATATTTAGTCGTTAATTTTTGGAGGTTATTATTATACTGTTGTTTTTCCTGTAGATCATATCGGTCCGTATGTGGAACCTGAACTAAAATGAATTCCATAGCCTTAACTGTAGAATGTTTTGCAAAATTCATCCCACGGGCCGCATTGGAACACTTTGCGGGCCACATTTGGCCCCCGGGCCGCATGTTTGAGACCTCTGAAAGGAAACGGTTAATATTTTTTATGAATTTCTGTTAGAGTACAAACAACCATATTTTCATGTTTTCTATGGATTGTGTTCCGGGTCATTTGAAAAGACAATTTTCTCTCAACATCAAGTGATCAGAAGTCATTCCAAGTCATTTCATAGAGTGATGCGTGACACAGGAATGTGAAGCAATTTGTATATGTGTACATGTATGTGTGTACTGGTGTGAAACAGAGGGTTTTGAAGTGACAGGAACTGCGCTTCATCAAATGTCCAACCCCCCCCAACCCCCTCCCTCCGCTGAACTACACAGACTCTCTTCTGATTAATAAAGATAAATGGACCATTACAATCTCTGTTATTGTTGCTCTCTTCATGCTGTGCCAAGTCACAAACACTATAGTAACAAATGTGAAAATTCACACACTCAGAAGCCATAAAAAAAAGTGCGTGAAGTAAAAAGAGGTAGAAAAACAGCAATGAAACAAGGGCAATATTTAACCATAAAGAACTAAATATCTTTTTACCAATGATCTGGATAAGACCTCACTTCATTGTGGCAGAGAGAAATCCTCTTTTTGGAACCACTTGAGAATTACTTTTAAGGACCAGAGGATAGCTGGCAGCACTGTGCAGGTAATTGAAGTTGCAGATGCTTTTTGTCATCTCAGTGTAATTTCTCTATCACAAAGTGACACATAAGTCGATTCCTGGCCCTCCATGACGGATCGTCTCATCTCAGCCACAGAAGCAAGAAAAAACATAGATTCATTTGTTTCCAAACCAGATGGATGGTCGGCATAACCGCTCTTCTTTCAATGTGCACAAATGCATAATAGCACTGGATTAGCCAATTGGTATACCTCAAAATAATATCTCAATTTCAGTGGGGTGCTAATTGGGTGTGCATTAGTATTCATTGCTATTCAGGCTATGTTAAGTCAGTTCCTTTGGGGGACAGCAGCACAGTGTTGTTCATCAACATATTGTAGCTTCACTGTTATTACTGTCAACATCCCAGAATAGGTGTAGAAAATGTATTAGCATAGAGATGTGGTGCAGTGGAATCAAAGCACATCCATTCACCATGTTACTCAAGACGACCATTTGTGACAATCATGAAAAGCAATGCATGTCGAAGCAAATGTAAAACTCTCAGATCCATCTTAAGTCTTTGTGAGCCGTTATCAACAAAAACAAAGTTAGCGACTGTGTTCAGAACTGAATGGCACGCACTATTCCTAAATGAAATAACAGACGGTAAAAACAGCGTGGATGGCTGTTCATTGTCTTGTCTCTTTCGCTTGCTTACAGCTTGGCAGAAGTTATGAAGACAGATTGCGGATATTGAAAATGATGCGCAAATTCAGGCTTTTAACAACACACCCAAAGCTTTTCTCCAGGGCATTTGATTAATAATCATCTGCTACACCATCCTGCTTGTCTGCCTGGTTCCTGTGTAGGATACCAGGTGCGCTTTATGCCAAACTAAGCACTGGATTTCCATTTAGACAGCTTACTTCTCTTGTCAGACAGAGTATTCTTTTAATTAGAAAGCTTCCTCTCTCCGTTGTCTGCTAGAGGAGTGTTGAAAATGCATTGTCTCAGGGCTTTTCACAACAGAATAGGGCCTCCCATAGCTGGCAGCATAATTACCCGGCAATGTAATTACATACAGGAGCGCCACAGGGATTGTCTCTTTGATTCCTGGTGAAAATTGGGGTCTCTGTCACACCTCTTATCTGCAACTGATTTCTTTTGTTGTTCTTGATAATTTGGCAAGTCATTTTGCCACTGTAATTTTTTTTATCTATTAATTCAGAGAGAAAAATTATGAGTGCGATACTGAGCTGTGTATGTTTTCCTGTGATGAATGAACCAGAAAGCTGAAAAAGTAATCTCTTCCTGCCTTTATCTCCATGGTTCCTCTGAGGATAGTCTGCAAATACTGTATTTGTGTTAAATCTCTTACCTGGACAAGGAGTGATGTTACATTCCTGGTACTCCTGTGCCGGCCCCAGGCAGGTCTGACCTCCATACTTGGGTTCTGGGTTACTGCATGTCCTCTTTCGACTGCGGATTCCACGGCTACAGTCCCTACTGCACTGGGACCAGGAGCCCCAGGCTGACCAGCCACCATTCACAGTGTGACCTGAGATCCTCCCTAGACGTAGCACCTCACCTGTCAAGAAACCAGCGACAGAAAAAAAAAACCCAAAGTGAGAATATAATCAAAACAAGTGGATGCTTTTACAACTGTGAATGGCTTTTTTATGGTATGTTCTGCTTTTCTCAGCATTTAGACAACATTTCCTCTAAATACGGCCATTTTTTTAAAAAGAAAGTGGATGATACTTGTTCTCGCTTCCTGGCATCATGACGTGTATTTGTTCTGAACAGCAAGAAGAGGGCAGAGAGTCAATAAAAGTGCTTGATAACAGTGGATGTGTCTTTACTCTTGTGGCTGGAAGATACTCTAAAAGCTTTAGCTCCATTTGTGCTGAAGGAGCAGTATCCTATCCCTGTTTGGTGTTACTGTATTTCCACACTTTTTCTTTCAGTCGTAAATTAATTCAAAAATAAATACACAAAAGGCCAGTCTCACGCCATGCACTTATTCATTTTTGTTCTAAATCAGCAACTTTATTTATTTTTTTTTATCCTGCTTATTATTATAAAAAGCTCATTATACTCCCTCTTCTTTTGTGACGCAAAATTGTGGAGGAGGAGAAATAGATAATTACAAATCAGTCGCACAAATGTAATTCATCATTTAATTCTTCACAGACCTCTTGTCATTTTCCTAAAGATTGATTCAGTGACAGTGGAGTGTGTCCTGTCAACACACACCGTGCCCGCTCATCAAACAGCATCAGCTGACTAATCTGTGTACTCTCATCTGGAATAGAGGATTCCTAATGAAATATGAAACTGTAATTTCTATTAAACCATAATTACTGTGCGCATTAATCAGTGCAGTGGAAATGGGCCTAGTGTTGAGAGAAAGAGAGCGGAGTAAAAAGGAAAAAAATAAAGAACAGAGAATGCTTCTGGCCTTTTGTGAATGAAAACTATGAACTCATCCTTTTGAGTGAATGATAATCACCTCCAATGAAATTCAGTCACTGTCTGGCCACTTCTGTAATGACTCACTATTTCAACAAACTACGAAGGTTGTTATCTACTTTTTCAAATTATAATAGAAGTCATATTTTTGCCAATGCTGTCTCTGCTTTGCATCATTGTGCCTTTTCTCACTTTAACGACTTCAAAGTAGAGGTGAAAAACCTTTTTTTTTGGTGCTTTTTAGATGGACATCAGTAGAATATTCAGATCCTAGGTTTTAATCAGTCCACAATGACCCGGCAACCTTCCTTATGTTTGTACAATTTTCCTTGTAATCTTGAATCCATCCTGGTTATTATCACTGCCATATCATTTTATTCACTGCCTTTCTGTTCCTGTATCTTCTTTTCTGTCTCTCTCTCTCTCTCTCTCTCTCTCTCTCTCTCTCTCTCTCTCTCTCTCTCTCTCTCCATTAACCTTCCGATACTTTTTTGTCTGTGTCTCGCTCGCTCTCTCTGTCCTCCAGCTTGGCCTCGTTGTTTTGTCAGCATGCTCTTTTCACTGACAGTTATCGTGCCACAGCTGCTTTGTATTCTCAGGGAGAGGACAGTGTGTTTACCTAGCGCAAATCCTCGACCTCTTCATAACTAGGGCCGACCTTGGCAGCGCACAGGCCGCCTCACCCCAGCATCAAGCTGGCGTGAGCACTGACAGACCCGTCGAGGCCCCGGCTCTTTATCGATTCTGAGCGAGCCATGGCACAGACAGTCTTGCCTGCTACTGTGACCCATACTCTTTATCAACCCCCCCCCCCCCCCTTGAGTCTGTAGAGACTGGACTATTACTATGCTCCTGAGGCGATGCAGTTCTTTATAATCATCCCTGTCATGCATGCAAACCACACATTATGAGTGTTGTAGTCACATGGATCTACACACACCAGCCCTTATGCACAGTGGTATTCAGTACATGCACCTCACACAATGATGTAAGCATGTACTCTCAATTATGACCGACAATATAAACACACAGCACTTTGCTGACTTGGCCTGTGACTGCTCTGATTTACTGTGCCCATTGTTAATGCTGCTTCACAGGGGCTGCCCTCCTGTCACCAAAACAAACAGCGTGGTGCCCTCCCTCTTAAATAGGTAGCAACTGGATCTATTGATCTGCACAAGAACCACACACAGCCAGGGAGAATAAATCCTCACAGTCCTGACGAGCTGGGTGAGCTAGAACTAAAAAGGACACGGCACAACATCCAATAGGCACACCGCAAAGAAAGTGGGACATTAAAAAAATAAAAAAAGAAGGTGTCAGACTCTCCTCAGGCAACGTCACACCCTACTCAAAGGCAAAATCACATGTAAACAAGTATATAAACTTGTGTGTGCATTAAAGAGAGAATATAGGGCCATATGTGAGATTAAGAAAAAACAAAACAAGGACACAAAGGCCAAATAGACATGCAATAGTGTGCAATCGAATGGTCATGATAGGCAACCGTGAAATCAAATGTCGGACGGAAAGAGAAATATTAGACCGGACGGTGCAGAGGAGTTGACACAGCAGCAAAAAAACAAAAAATATGAGAGATGGAGAGGTGGAAAAGTCAATAATCTTCACCTGCATAAAAGAAAAACATGACAGCGTGTAAAGTTTTATCGACACCATTATACCTGACTGCAGTGAAAGAGGAAAAGGGGCTACTTGTTTCACCCTGTCCCAGATTCAGAGTAGCACGTTTAATCCCAATTACTCCTCTCCCTTCCTCCCCATCCTTTACTTTCTTTTATCAGATCGACAGTATCTCCCCTGTGGAGAAACTGAGCTCATTCATTGCGACTGTGTTGACTGCACTCAGTATTTATAAAATGTATGACTTGTATTTTCATATGTCATGTCATATGAAACCGTTAAATGAGGGCTTCTGGTCGCGTGCAGTGGTAGGATATGACAGTAGTCCCTGAGCTGTCCTGGGGTCTGCCAAGTGTTGGTTGACCCAGCATCCCTCCAGAGGGATATTCACATGCAAGAACCAATTAAAAGTTTGTTAAAGTGCAATTAAAATCCCATGCCTGAAGAACATGAGGGATTAGTGCACACGTAGGGAAACACAGAAGCACAAACAACCAATTTCAACAAACATTAGAACAAAGTTTCCAATGCCAACTCCATGAATACAGGGATTCATAGATGCAATAAGATGCTTGCTTAATTCACCTGAGGAAAGACTTATGAAACTGAAATGCCTTAAAAAGAAAAATTAAGATTACCACTGCAGCTGGGACTGAAAATACAACATTTCATGCCAGCTGCTTAATTGTAAACTTTATGTTTCAAATGCATGTTATTATTTTTCCCTTTATCTTTGTTGTGGGATTTTGATTTTCCAACAATGTAGCTACACATTGCGTGATTTGATTGCTGTTCTTCTGACTGACAATTTACCCAAAAGTGCTCTGTCAAGGAGAATGCACAAAGTAGTCTCTGCTGCTTCAACCTATTGCAATAACAGAACTTTGACAAGAAAATGAAGGCAACCACATTTTTACTGATGATCACTCTCTACACCTTTCCCATTTAATGTATGCTACTTGTTTTGTTCTCATAGAATTAGACAGCATCAGGGTGTGACACATACGTACGTAGTGTTTATATATTATAGGTAAACTACAAATATTTCACACTAATAGCACTATTAATTACACCCACAAGTAAATAAGGTATTCCCCATATACAAACACAACACAATATAACATTCTCTGTTGGAGAGAATTTAATTGGAAAAATATGGTCAGATTCTTCATAACACCGACTCAGAGGCAATTCAGGGAGAGGCAGGAGAGGATGGGGAAATTTTGTGGGAAAATCATTATCATGTGTTTTTAGGGTGTCCTGGGATTCACTAACCTGACTTACTGTACATTATCTGGCTATCTTGCGCTACACTCACACAACCATCTGAGTAGCATGAGGATCAAATCTACTTCAAAACAAAGGAGCCAATCAGCATTGCTGGGTGGGACTACACGGCAGCGTTGTGGCTGGTGTGATGTAAAGCAGAACTGATGTCAGTGTAGTCTTTTCAGATACTCAACAATGGCAGCGTGCGTTAGGCACAGCTGGGCACAAAACAAAAAAAATATATAGCACCCCCTGTTTTTATCCATTCTATTGTACAACTAGGTGAAGTAGTGGGCTTGAAGGGTATATTTGTGGTAATTGTAGGAGCTTGAAATAGAATGACTGGACTTCAACAGGGTGAAATTACTGACAAATAGGGTCGATTTTAACTCCTTTCCATCAAAGAAACTTTTTTCCCCCCTTTGCTCCAGTAATTTGAAGTGTATCAGAGCTCTGTGGTAACATCCAGTCAGATTGGTCCATAAAAAAAAAAAGCAACACAGTGGAAAGTGAACCAATGTCAGAGCAGACAGGCAAAGGCAAGCTCATCACAGTCAACATGTCAAAGCCAGAGTTTTCTATGATTAATACTTTCACTACCTGATTATACCTGATTAGAGGGAACTGTCAAAAGCTGAAAGTATGATTTTTTCTTATAATTTGATACTGTAAAAAAAGTGTTTTTAACAACAAAGAGCATTTTTTCAATGCCAGTAAGTTCTGTCACCATAACTACACCACTCTATAAATGCTATATTAAGGGTTGAGGTGAAATAGCCAATGATTCCAGAGTTGTCAAATATATCTGTGATCATGGCTGTCATCTCAATCTGACTATAATATGACGTAGCTGTTATCTGGGGCATAACAGGCAGAGACATATGAATCCAGAAATGTTTGTCATTCAATACCAGATAGACAGTACAAACATGTACAGCCCAAAACAAGAAACAGTGCCAGAGAACGAACACAGAGTAACTGGATGTTGACTTATCTTCTCAGCCAGAACTCTGCTTTCTTTAAAAATAATAAGAAATCCATAGGAAATGGGAGTGTTGACTGTGGGGAGAGCGGAAGGACAGACACACAGAAAGACAATAAGAGGGGTGCCTTTGACGGTTGTCATCCGTCAGAGGCGTCCCTCAGCACTGTCCTGTGCCTACTCAGTGTCTGCTCATGACATCTGTGCAGGAGAAACTAATCTGTCGCCCATGAGAAGGCTCTGGCCTTGATACCAGATCAGCTGAAGTGAAACACATCAGGCTGCTGACATACCACCGTTTCTCCCTGAGAAAAAAAATGAAGCCATCACTCATCGACACAAGCCAGCAAAATTACAAACTCGCATCCCTCTACTGAAACGTCTCTCATCTTTCCCGAGCTTTCATTTCCTTTAGTGTGTCTACAACTGTCTTTGCAAGATGCAAATGTTGAAAAATACTACATTGGATGCTTGATTTCAGAACCATTTAAAGTTTGTAATTCCTACCGGGGCATCATGACACTACAGTGACTGAACATTTATCTTTTTATTCCCACTTTACTTTATAGTGTTATTGATTGAATTGGGCAGGAATGTTCTGTTTCAGACAGATATATCTTTGCAGCAACTGTTATTTCTATTGTCTGTTGGTGCAGTAAGCTATCTTTTAGTATATCAGCAGAGAGCTCACAAAGTAAAGGAAATGCAAATGAAGGTTTAGTTAAAGGCAGATGAAAGGCGTTTTGATTTCTTGACATAACATGACGGTAAATTCAGATATTTTTTTGTAAAGAGCACGTTAGTAATTTTGTCTCCACTACCGATGTTGCCTCAAGCAAGAAGCTAAACAGAATGAATGTGAGAAACCTTGCAAATGTTTGCATATTAATGCAGAAATTACTCCCTATGCAGAAAAGATGAACTAGCAGGAAAAGGAAAGCCAAGTTTAATATACTGTCCATAGGATTCCTGTAGAAGGACGATTAAATTCAAATGTCTCCATAGACAATTACTTAAATGATCAAATATTTGGGTTTTTATTCAGGCATGTGAATTAGATAAGGAAAAATGTCTGCAAGAACAGCAAGACTAATCACTGGGCGTACATGACAAGAGAGGTCTTTAAATCACTACAGATCTTAAGTAATTAACTCATCACCATCATTAAGCTATGATCACTGATATGAAACCTCTCAGTATGTTATATAAAGAGCCATTGTGAATGCTTGGTTAAATCATACGTTTTGTAATATAATTATCTATAATAAAGAAGACAGATAAAGATGTTACTGTGAAAGAGAAGGAGAAACTAAGAAAGACAGAAACTAGTGAGAGGTGAGCATATCTCCAAGCAGAAATTCATTGTTTTTATTGATGCAGGATTAAAACTTCTCATCTGTTTATCACAGATAAGACCACCAGGTGTGCGTCAATAACATGCGCTCCATCTCTGAAAACAATCTAAATCATTAAATGTCAGCTATCTTGGATAGCTCTGATGCTCAAAGCCACAAATATTGTGACATTCTGCCACTGGCAATAGGAGATGAAGAGGATTTCAGGCAATGTAGGTGACAGGATGGGCTTTTTATCAAAGGGAAGGGAAGTGAGACAGTGAAACAGTAAGACGACAATACAACCCTAATGCTGTACACTGACCTTAAATAAGAAAACAGGGAGGGCGAGGGAAATGCTTTGTTTTTTAACACTATTTGCAAATACTATCTCTATATATTTAGTTTCATTGTTCATTGTGTGACAGGCTAAAACATATATGCAATCATGTGGCAGCTATTTTTTTATAGCGGCCCCACAGGAAAACTTCATGTTGTGCACAAGATTGTAATCGATAGTCAGCCGCCTAATGCAAATAGTAAATCTTTACCGGGTGACAGACTATTCTTTTTGGTCGCTCCACTTCTCAGAAGGATCTTACAATCCTTTGGCCTGGTCGTCAACATCGATATAGACCAACACTATGGCTGTAATTATCCTGCAATGTCCTCTTGGTTAAAAAAAAAAGTTAACTGGTGTTGCCAGGGCTCAGGGAAGCCAAGAGAGGTGCATGGGTGGGAGGAGGACATATTGGAAAAGCGTCATGTGCACAGACATACACACAAACAGACACACATTTCCGCCCACTCTCAAAACTGGCAGATGACCACAAACAAACACGCACTTTATTCCACCTACTCACACGCTCCCTCCGATACACACACCAGTGTGCACCAGATGGATGGCAAGTCTGATAATAACTGAAATGAAGAAGTGGAACGCTGGAGTCCATCCCCTTTTATGACAGTTATGACTTAAAACTCCTCTGAGAAGTGAATCATATTGAAGTCTGGAGATGAACAATCAACACGGGACATGCGGAGAGTATCACACAGAGGCCATGCACACCTTAGCTTTCTTAGTGTTTTTTTTACTCAGGCTTTGGACTACAACTGAAATGGGAAAAAAGAAGCGTTTTTTTTTTTTTTTTACCAATGAAGACTTTGCTTCATGTTTGTGCAAAAGAGCATTTCATGGGGTTTTCAATAGCCCAAATATTTGAATACAGCAGTTGTGATGGTGGATAGAAGTTTTTCATCAACAAATTCATAACCGAGAAGAAATAAAATTGTGCTTTCATGTAAAATCCCATATATTCACAATACTATTCAACACAAACATGTGAGTTTATTACATTAATATCACGTCATATTAGATCGAGCAGAGAAGGCAAAACTCCATGCATTATTTACTACGTAGAAACACAGATACTAATTTGGTAAAAGAAGACGTCCAGTACCACCAGGATAATGACTGATGCTAATAATAATAATATTTAGCCTTGTGCTTGTAATGAAGTTTTCGTCTTCATTAACAGGGAAATTATGAACATCCCTCAAGAGGATCTAACTTGTAACACATCGAGTACATAATTTACACCTAAGCTGAGTTAACAGTTTTCCAATTTTTCCTGGTGCCAGACAGGAAAAAATAAACAGCCCTTGTGTTTGTACACTGGTTGTTTGAGGGTTTTAAAGTGTGTACTGTGCAGCTCATACATCACCATCTGCCTATAGGCTGCTTACGTCCTACAGTCCAGACTGACACGCTGCCAAAAAAATGACTGCTGAACACACAGCCATCCCTTTTCAGTTAGTGTAAACACTCCAGCTGATCTGATGACTGGTGACAACCTCTAATGAAACACTTTGTGTGTGCGTGACTTCCTTTCACTAATCACAAACAAGACAGACCTATTAAAGCTCAAGTCTTGGTTCACTAATGTGTCAGAGATATGTGGCTGTCACTCCTTTAAAGATTTTGACTGTGACGTTAAGGTTCCTCTGTCTACCTGCCAGTTGCTCATTTAAAACCTTTCAGAAAAATTTTAAATGCTGTTTAAAAATGTGAAAAGAACTGTCGGGAACCAACAACGGCCCTAATGTGAAGTGAGAGAAATAGATTAATAGTCAGAAATAATGAAGAAAAGAAATCAGAAGGGAGAAAAACAATGTCAACGTGTACATTAAAAATAACTCTGGTGGTTACCACAGCACGTGTCATGTGAATGGTGTGGACCACCCAGAGACACAGATGGGAGGCTGCAGCAGCTTAACCAAGCGCTAATTCTAAAGCCCTAAAAAAATCTCTTTTCCCCTCTGAGACCATAAACAAACTTTAACGGCTGCATCTGGATCTGAAACCTTTTTGCTGTGGTGTGGTGCCACCCAGCCTGTCTCCCTTCTAATATGACTATGGATCCTTCCACTTGACAACATAAACAACTTCTCAATTAGCAGCCCGCTTGTACGGATATTTACAGCGTCTAATTCACAAGGGGTGCGGCCAACTGAGTCTGCGTGGCACACCAACAAAAGGGATAAAGGGTGTATTTGTGCATCTATAATTGAACTTTGTGTATGGATGGATGTGTGTGTGTGTGTGTGTGTGTGTGTGTGTGTGTGTGTGTGTGTGTGTGTGTGTGTGTGTGTGTGATGGGAATGTGCTTCTGTGCAGCCTTGTGTGAATGTTAGCGATGATGCACTAAAATAAGTCATAAACTGCTGATCGGCTTTGTGGTTTGGAAGTTCATTAACATGTCTGACGCTTTGATCTGCTAATAAAGTCGAGGGGGATGCAAGTGTAAACACTAGCCCTGATTTTTACATCAGTCCTTAACTTCTACAGTACACTATAAACCTGAACGTTCAGAATAATTAAATATATTCAGTTGTGAATACTCAAAATTTCAGAAATAGCACTACTAACTCAAATGTATTACGTTGCTGTAACATGTTCTTCTTTTTAAGTACTTCCAACTAATATATATATTTTTTTTATTAAGGGGAACTATTGTGGGTATAAGTGAACATAATTTAAAACCATAGAATTAAGTCATTAAATGCTAAGAATGATATTGTACTGTTATATCTATTGTTTTAAATAAGGTTGATTGGAAAAAAAAAAAATTAACTGATGTAGTAGATGCTGAAATACAATTTCAGAGCACTTCAAATAAACATCAATATCTATCACACCAAAAAAAATGTCTGTCCACATGTCCAAGTGTCCTTGGGCAAGACAGTGAACCCAGTAGGTCTGACAGAACCTTAGAATACTAACTAAATAAGTATTTTATAGTTAATACGTAATGTTTGAATTTGAGTATACTTTAATCAGCATCTAAATTTTAAGTTCTAGCAAATTCATTTTTTAAACTTCATCAAAATGCAAAATAATTGAGCCAATTAAATTTTTGAAGTTCTGCAAACTTATTCAGGTTTATAGTGTAGATAGAGGAGAAAACAGAACAGAACAGGAACATAAAAGAATAAATGCTTTAGGCAAAGTGACCCATAACTAGCCTGCGGAGACACAGAGAGCCAATTGGAGTGAGATGACACAGTGACATCCAGAAGCTGAGATAGCTGAAGTCAAGCCATCTGTCTCTTTCATTGCCATTCTGCACTAACCATCAGTGGAGCAGCCAGTGGATCCATCACTGGAGCAGTAGCGCATCTCGATCCTCTGTCTGCCCACTTCTAAGAGGCTTGGGTCTGGGATGCGGGCCTTGCACGTGTAGCGGAAACGCTGCTCATAGTGGCCGCCGTTGTCCGAAATATTAACGGGCGTCCACGGCGTCCAGGGCGTGGTCTTCTTCAGGTCGGGACAGGGAAGAGTGTTGCACGACTGGTACTCCTGCAGCAGCAGAAAAGATTAAAAAAAAAGGGACACGTTTCAATACAGTAAACACTGTGCTTTTCATTTCACACATGTCTAATTGTAGACAGGTGCTTCTGCTGCATCTGCTGAGGAAGAAGATAAATCATTAAAATGACTATTAACAATCACACACTCAGGTGAACACTTTTCTGTGTGTATTGTCTAAGCATAATAATGTATAGAACAGCTTTTAGTATTCTCAGCTGTGAGTAATACAAAATTAAACTGCTCCTTTTTATGAGCAATAAACACACTTTGCAAAGCTTTCATCACTGTGTGCATTCTTGTGTGTGTGTGTGTGTGTGTGTGTGTCTCCTTGACTCTACTTCTTGTTGCTTAATGTTGTTGGATGCGATACCTTTTATCCTCCAAAATATCAATCATCAACCAACTTAGCCTTATTTTCCTGGTGCGGCCATTCTGCTAGCATGCATGGAATAAGGATACGTTCCCATTACACCACTTGCTGAACATTGCATGAAGCAAACAAGCCAGGCGGAAAAGGTCATTGATCAAGCTTAATTTATAGCCAAGGGTAAAGGATGGATGGTAGGCAGGGAGAGAGGAGAGGAGAAAGCACAGGAGAGAAGCCACCAACCTTAAAAAAAAAAAAAAAAAAAAAGTTGATGGAGAACGAAGTAGAGCTAAGAAAGGGAGCGAGGAAATAAAAAAATGAGGCTATAATAGCAACCGTTTTTTTTGCATCTGCATCTGGCTTCAAGAGCTGGGTAGTAAAAATGAAAAAACACAGTGCTGAAACTCTAGCAGCATGATATGTGAGTCTCTTACAGAAGTGCCATAAGTATATATTTTGCCACCACTTCCTACAGCCAACTTCTATTTGGAATAGCCGTCAAAAAAATATTCCTCTTTCTATGCAGCTATAGTTGATGATGGGATTCAAAAAGATAATAGGTGGGTAATAGGCAATACGGACTCCTTTATGCTCCGCTAAATAAATTAGGAGGCGGAGGTAGTGATATGTCGGAGGCAAATGACACCGTAACTCACCCAAGAGAAGGTGAGGCGACTGCCATTTTCCTCACCACTTGTTTATTTATGCTGAATAGGCCTTGAGTGACTGCCAGACCTTGACAAAATAAGATAAGAGTTCCTTTCTGCACATCCGTCAGCCTGTCACACGGGATCGGCTGACGGGTCAGTCCAGAAGAGTTGCATATACATTATACAGTACCCCAGCCTATTTTTCACTTCTTTCACTTCCTCTTTTATGCTCTTTCTTGATCTCATTTTCCATCCATCTACCTATCTTAAATTTTTTTTTTTTATTCCTTTCACCCCGATTCTTACAAATGGTTCATAGATGGCTTTGTGGCAGTCGCGCCCACCCCCCCCACCCCCCCTTGTTCCTTTCCCCTCTACAGCGCCTCTATCTCCGTTTCATCTCTCCATGTCTCTCCCTATCCAACCTGGTTTCTGTGTCTCCCCCCCCCCCCCCACACATTCTCCCACACTCCCCCAGTCTCTCCTCCCCCGGGGTAGCAAGGTTAAAAACACAAGGAGGATTTAGATTCTGTTAGGGCCTTGTGATGAATGAGGGTGTCACCTCCACCGCACTTCCTGCCTCTCTCCATCTAGCACAGTAATCATCTCCAGACATTAATATTTAACATCATCACGCATCACAGACTGGCCCACAATCTGTGATAATCAGCCAATAACAAAGAAAGAAGAGTGTGGGTGGGGGGGGCTCCTCAGTGTCTTGCGGACTGCCGCCTACAGCAACAAAAACCAACACGTGGTATGAATAGGGGGAAAAGGCAAACGATCTGTGGGTGTTTGTTGTGTGAGTTGTTGATGGTGGCCAAACACGGTAAATATTTAATGAGGCTTGTCTGGTAAGCGTTTCTGCCTGTACTCTCTGAGGATTAGTGTTGATGCAGAGGGCTAAGGAGATAATTACTGGGTTTAAAGCTAAACCTCATTCAAGGTCTCCAAAGGTAACCTCATCAACTATAGCTAAAGCATATGTATTTTATAGTAAGGTAGTGACGTACAATAAAGCTGCCGTGCTGAATGGGGAAAAAAAAAAAATCAAAAGACGGTTTATTTAAGTCCATATATTGACTTCTGTAGAGCTTGTCTGAGTGGGCTGTGATCCACTCCTTCTGTGGATATTCCACTGGGAAATGAGAAAATATCAAAAAAAATTAAAAATAAATGGAAAGAAATACTGATCGGTTTGAATTTACTTAGGGTTCATTTAAGAGGAACAGATACAAACACAAAGATGAATGACATGTATCAGTGTTTGTAGCCAATGCTAATGTGCGACATGTCCTTAGAAGGGTTTTTACAGAAAAAAATAATTAATAAATTAATTAATTAATTATTATTATTTTAATTAATAAAATATTATGTAGAACCTATTACCTGGGTAGGGATTGAATAAATATTGTAATATTCTAACACTCAAGTGGTATAACTGGATATTTCTACACTGCTTTGTTGCTGAATAAACTAGGATTTGTGGTTCTCTTAAATGTGACAAAGTGTACAGAAGATTTCAGATGTTGAGGAAAAGAGTTGTAATGTTTTTTTTTTTTTCATTTCACAGAGAAACGTGTCTAAGGACAAGATGTTTTATAGAATAGAACTTTGGGGTTTCCACATAAAGCTGCTCTAGTGGATCTGCAGTTTATTTCTATACAGTATTTATCAAAAGACTGAGGAACAAGTTGAAATTTTGCTTTAAAAAAAAAAAGAACTTGGCATTTTAAAACTACTCTGTGATCTACATAAACTGTAAATGTTATACTTGGGTCTGAATCCTTCATTAATTCAACTCCACAGGTCTATCTTTAACCCTATTTCTGAGCAATGACACCAGAAAGGTCATATTTCAGCATTGGCCTTTTAAATGCACATGACCCCAACCCTTCCAGGGGGTTGACTCTGTCCTGTTCAATTACTTATGATCTTTAATATCACCAACAAATGAACATTTTAGGCGATCAGCTATTGAAGGTTGGACATATTTTCAGTTTTTACTGCAGCCACTGCTGCTGATGATGAATCATGTCATGCTTTGAGAAATGTTCTTCTGAAATATTGACCTTATATGTGTAAATGTTGTTATATAACTAGTTATAGACATAACAGATTAAGCAGGAATTAAAGCGGGTTGTAGAAATCGCTTGTAAAAATTTGCCAAAATGACCATAAAGACAGTTTTGCAGCTTCAAATTCAAACTTTATGAACTATTAGAGCTCCTAAGTAGACAAAGAAATGTACAAAAGACTAATAAAGTAGTTTTAACAAAATATCATCCCTTTAAATACTGGTATTATGTAGTTGAAAACAATAAAGTAAGCAAAAGATTACATTTAATTAAAATGTAGTGCTGATAATATCAGATCAGTTTTGCTTTTTTGGCCACAATTTTTAACACTTAATCATGAGACAAGACAATATATTCAAACATATGACAATTGTAAATATATTTAACAACTCTTCTTGATGCCACTTCAGCTTCCAAAAAATGTTTAGAAAAGAAGACAACAAAAGCTGCTGTTCTGTACTGTATGTTGAGCTGCTTAAACCACTTCCATGTGAGAGCTGACAGTAGAAAAGCAACCACCAGTACAGATTTTTAAATAGTGTTTCCTACATCCTACACTGAAAATCTTTTTTTTTTGGTGTAGTCGATTTTATTAAATTAATTTAGTAATTTATACGCTGTAATGTCACGATTCAGAAGTAGCAGGAATTTTTTTCCTGTATTTTATTCAAGTAAAAAGATGAACAGTGATGGAAAAGTATTATTCGATTACTAATAGTATTTACAGTTTTCTTCTCTTTCCACATAAACTTGAATATACTAAGTCATTTTTACTCTGAAATTGTAGTTAGTGTTTGGATAAATACAGGACAGACTCTGTACCATAACAGGGTTAGATTTTTGTGAGATGTAGTCAAGAAAATCCAGCTGCCTCATAAGATAACGAACAGCTTGGCTCGTTCTAACATGACAGGAGTCGACCACAGCAGAAGAAGAGAGCAACACGAAAACATGGAGGAAGAGAGAGAATTTCTAAATACAGATCACAGATGTTTTTTATTTGTAACTCATAGTGTCATCACTTGAGGCACTTACTGTTGTGCGCATCTAAGCCTCCCAAGTAAAAGATGAAAATAATCAAGTGTGTTGGCGTCTCTAAGGTTATTTTAAACCAGTGGCCTCACCTTGGGATCCACATTTTTTGATGATAATAACACTGTGACCCATTTTTATAGAATCCAATCCAACCAAATGTATGTTTCAAATAATAGGCATTTCTTAAAACATCATTAAGGGCGTCTGTGAATAAAATTTACACATATTTTCCTCCCTGCGTTCACTTAAAGCACACACATTCTGTTGTTTCGGTTCTATGTGACATTCTAGTTCTGACACGAATTGAAGTTTTAGTTTTATAATGACAAAGTTTAATGCACTCAAGGTCACATTTGTGCTCCATCTTGCCTACAAATTGCAAACTTGATTGATTGACAAGCGCAAAGTCAATATCTACTGCAGTTCTTTGGATTGAATCTGTGTCTGTCAGTTGAAATGTCTGACACATAGAAATAAAAGCATCAAAAGCAATACATTGTATTAATTTGCAACCCAATCAGGATGGATTATTGGTTTTTAAATCATCTCTTAACTGAATTTAGACTGTGCTGTGACATATTGTAAATTACAAATGCCACGACTAAAGATTTTAGCCGTATCATCCACTTTTAGGACAAGACATCCACAGGGTACAAACTGTACCACAATTGAACTGGTAATAAGTTAAAACATCTTTCTTTACAATATTAGATCAAAGGCAGTACGGGATCATATTTTATATTTTACCACTCCTTCCAAGCAGAGCCACACATCTGTTACGGATAAACACCGTGTGCTATTTATCGAGTTTCAGAATTGACTCCATATTAAATAGGAGTTAAACAATGCTGCTTTTGCACACCTGATCCATGTACGTAGATAATGAACAATATGCTGGTGCTGAAAACCTACATGAGCTTATATTGTTCAACACAGAAAACTAATCAGGAATCAATAAAACAACAATCAAAGCAGTAAGTAAAAAAAATATGATGGCACTGGTATCAATAAAACCAGGTTCATTCATCATATCAATATAGTTTCCCCTAAAACTGAACAGGATTCTATTGTTGTTGGAGAAGGTGAGATAATACAGTGACTAGACCACAATAAAACGATGCAGCGAGTGTGTTCTGCATTGCCCTTGTGTCACCATGGGGTCCATAATGTGAAGAAAGGGTAAAACCCCCCACAGTTCACTATATTACATGCCGTAATAAATCTTGAAGAAGGGTGGATAGTGTTTTATAGAAACGAAAAGGCTATGCATGTAAATACAAATATTGACATGAAAACAAAAACAGTCTCTCCTGCTTTTGAAGTGGCAATTTTATGACACATTTTGAATAATGCATCGACTGGACCTGGGGATGGGAAATAAACATCATTGTGTCTCTGGACATAAAGTAAAACCAGACAAAAACAAACACGGAGCATGTGTCGTAACCCAAAATACGCCACAATGTTGTCATTAAAAATGGAGGTAAAACATGCAAATCAAAATGAGACATTTACATGTTTAATCTGTTTCTTTCCAGTTAATAAATAAAGTAATAAAACAATAATAATAATAATAATAAAGAACATCTTACGCAACAAAAACCAGGAAACATTTCCAGCAGTTTTCAGTCAGCCACACTCACATCTTAATTTCACAGAAATTGACCAAAAGTGAAAACATTGTGGAACGCAGTGGAATGTGACAAGTGGCATGTGGAACACAAAATTGGATTCAATTAGTCCACTGATTTCAGCTCATATCAGCACCCCCCCACCCCCCGGCAAACGCAGTGATATGCATTATGGACAAATGGAGAGCAGTGATTTTATGCTGTGCAACACCTTTAACAGGCAGCTGCTCAGGGATGGGCGATGCTATAATGTGTTTCTGGCTGTAGCTCAGGAGAGCTGGGCAGGACGACGGCTGATAGCATCTTTACTGCCTCACACAAACAAGCTGTCTGGCCAGTATAGATGTGCTTTTCCGAATTGAAACATTTTGTGAGTGCATGTTTAAAACCGCATCCCTCAAGCTAACTATGAGTGAAACTTTGACTTAAGGCTGGCACTTTGCTACTGATTTGTGTCGGTGTGTATGTGTGCGCATGCATGTTTATGAGTTTATGCATGGCCGAGTTGCAGAGTCAGGCTGGTCCTATCTTATTCTGTCCACATCCACTGATTCTCTCCTTTTTTTTGGGTCTTAGAAGCTGAGGGGATACAAGTTGAGAAAGAAGAAGGGCATAAAAAGAAGAGATAGTCACTATAGTGTGAGTGCTGTGAAAATATAAGCCCTTGGCTTCTCTTCTATTTTTATTGAAGAATGTATGAATGTGGAGTGGAAGGTGAAATATAGTATATTATATGTCTTTACTCCTTTATATGTATGTGTGTGTGTAAGTGGAACATGTGTATGTGTGTGGGTATAAAAGGCTCTCTATGCTGTCTGACCAGCTGTGGGAGGTGAATAATAAGGGCTCGTGCCTCTCCAACCTCCTACCATCATTACACTCATTACACTTCTTATTGGACTGGGAGAACTGCATTTGTGTGAGTTGTGGCAGTGTTGGTTCACACATACACACATGCTGGTAGCAACACATTTAAATCAATTGTCCAGATGTGAGAACAAATCCTCGCTAGCGACTGCATCTTTATCTGCTGTGGTGGAGTCCACAGAGATGGAGGCCTAATGTTCTTCAAGTCTCCATGACACATCAGTTCAATTAGCGGCACTGACCAAAACACACTTTGTCAAACTCAGGCTTGTGCTCTCTCTCTCTCTCTCTCTCTCTCTCTCTCTCTCTCTCTCTCTCTCTCTCTCTGTGTCTCTCTCATCCCCTCTTTGTCTCCCCACTCGTCTGACTCCATAATGAAGCCCGCTGTTTAACAGAAGAGGTTCTGCTGGCAACACACACATTTACACACTCTGGAGTATAACGTGAACAATACGGAAACACACATCAGTCTGCCTGTACAAATACTAGGTGCTTAACTTTCATTTAACATCCCGACTGCATGACTGAACGGCGGGCAGGTAAATAGAGCAGCTCTCAATATCATTAAGCGGCTCTGTGCATCATCAGTTTGTCCTCGCCCATATTTGACTTCTTTAATATGTGAGAGCCAGTCAAGATGTGCCTTTCAGCAGAGAAGAATGGGCTCTTTTGATCCTTTAGATGTAGGATATATTCAATGCACTATAGTATATAAAGTGGGAAATACCACGACGAATATCTTTTTGAAGACAATAAATCTAAGCACTGAGATTTCTTTCAAAGAAAAGACAAGGGTATGATGTATAGTCATTGCTCTTATTATTTTACACAGTATACTGGCATTCTGAGTATTTCATAATATACACCCAGTAGGCACATTTTTTTTTCATGCGTTAACTTGCAAGTAATTAGCGGAATAACTATAAAATACACACACTGCATGTTACATGACATGTTCTATATAAAAGGATTAAATGACAACATAACGAAATGTATTCTGGCAGAAAAATGAATGACCGTGGATTTAATTGTCATGTACTGTTCAGGATGAAAAAGTGTGTCAGAATGAATGGCACTGTAGCTAGTGGTAAAACAACAAACATTTGATATGTTAAAATCTGTCCGCAATGCTGATAATAAGAGGTGAATGGATATGTAATTTTCTGTGTAACACAAAATAAAGTGTGTAAACGTATTCTGTTTATCTGATACTGGCCGCTTCATCTTACTGAGTGGAGCCGAGGTTAAACACTCCGGTACGGTACATCAGTGCTAGGTCACCAGAGTCTTGCAGGTTTATTCAGATATGTTTAGCTTGTTCCTCGAGGGATTCAAACCTCTAATGCAGATACAGTAAACAAGAGTTGGAGTACTGCTGTGTAGACCCAAGCTCAGACTGCTTTGGCCTTTTGTATCAGCAAAATGAGACACACAGCACCTCAGGACTAAATACTTTGCTGGAGATAAGAAGTGTGATGCTTAAGGCAATGACACACAGGGCAGCATTAGGTGGGCTTTAATGGAAATAAGGCATGTAGAGAGTTTGTTCTTTTAATCAGGTTGTAACATTTTGTTGTCAGAGCTAGAGAACCGCCTACTGAGTAGAAACACTTTTGTTTAAATTGAGGTGTCCTTGACCTGGAGTTCCCACTAGCTTTAGTTTAGCTATTCTCTGTGTTCTGTGATCCCTGTGGAGAGGGTATAAAGATAAAAACATTCTGCCTCAGGGATCAATACAGAATCAGCCAAAAAAAAAAAGACACACAAAAAAAAACTTGATATGTGTTTTGCTGAGCAATTTATATGACAGACTTTTGGGAATGTTGACTTAACTTTAGCAACATCTACAGCTCTACAAAAAAGTAAGAGACTGCTGTAATTTCTTCAAAAATCAACATGTCTGCATGTATGATGTCCATTTAATTCTTGCATCTGTTGCATGTCATCACAAGTACACCTTAAATCTATTGAATAAACACCTGACCCATGTCTTATTTAAGAAGGAGACATAAAAACACCACAGTGGGCATCACTGTCTTCTTACAATAAACAAAGATAGGGTCAATGGGCCTGTGTTCATCTGGGCCTCACAGCTGTGATGGCTTGTTATCAAACAAAAGGGAGTAATAAGCGATGGCAATAATAATAATAATAATAATAATAATAATAATAATAATAATAATAATAATAATAATAATAATAATAATAATAATAATAATAATAATAATAATTAAAAAAAAAGAACAAGGGATATTATTAGTGCAAAAGTAATTAAATCAATCAAAAATACCTATTGAAAGCTACTAGATTTCTACTCTGACAATCTCTCCAAACCCTGAGGACAATGCTCATGGCCTTAGTTAGATTAATAAAGTGTGGATGACGCACCACCAGATGAAGACCCTGTCAAGGACCAGCCCCATCTCCATACCTAAACCCACTTTGAAAACATCTGAAGGAAAATAGATGGTCACAGAGCCATCCAACATTGCTGAATTTCTATGCCAGGAGCTGCATAAAGTCATCCAACAGCAGCAGTGGAAAGCCAAGACACATGAAAGCTGTCACTGATAATCAGGGTTATTTGACCAAATACTGATGTCTGAACTACTCCCAAGTTATAACATAAGAATTGTGTTGTTTAGAATTGAAAAGGAACTTATTTTCTTTGTAATATTGAAGGTCTGAAAAGACTGCATCTTTTTTGTCATTTTGACCATGTGTCATGTTTAAAATACTGTTGGTAGTTTAGAAAATAAAGAAAAATGACTCAAACACATGCCTATAAATGGTAAAATCAGTGAAAGTGATATTTTTTCATACTTTTTTTTCTCCAGAGCTGTATACATTTAAACAGACTTTTCAAGTTATATTTCATTTCTTCCTCTCACAAATCTCCATTTATAGTCGCATCAAGCAGATGTTAGCTCATCACTGTTGATTAATGTCTGGCAACTGGCAAACACTTGACCACAGGAGGCTGCAGTGGCATCAGCCCTAACAGGTAAACACCAATGTGCACACATACATGCGCACAGCCGCTGAAAACATACACAATGTTCATCTTCTTAGGTCTCGGTAGGGTTTCTTGTTTTACAAAGTAGCTGTGATGACAGATTCTGCAATGTGTTTGTGCATGAATGCAGTCTCCTTCTGTTTAATTAAATACAGATCTGTCCGGGGGAAGAGAACCAAGACAGATGGCACATGAAAACCAAAACTCCGTCACACTTTTCACTTTTTTTTTTTTTTTGTTTTTGGAGGAATTTTTGATAAAATTAAAAGAACATATTTCCAATCATCCATAATATTTAGGTACTAACACAAATTTATGACTGTATTAATTCTAGAGACATGCCTGGATGTTGGTTGGAATTTAAAACTGGCCGGCCTCGAATACTTGAGCTGTATTTCTTCGGGGCTTTAAGTGCAGTGAGACAATTGCTGTACATTAGCATCTGTGCTATTAAGCACCTTATCGGAGCTCCAAATGAAAACCAACAACATGTTTCTTTGATCTGAGGGAATATAGAGCAATAATACCAGTTAGGCAAGCTGTCCAAACAGTTCCCTCTGTGAAAGCAAAGGTGTCTGTGAAGTCTGCATGCAATTATTCCAAAGTCGGATGGCAGAGACGGCCCTAATTAAGTCCATGTCACAATGTAAGAAGACAGGGAGTGTATGCAGAAACAAAACAGAATAAAAAGGGACAACAAGGTCTAAAAAACAGCAAAGAAATGTGTCAAAAAGCTAATGAGTGAAACAGGAAAAAGGAGAGTGAGGTGAAATATGAGTAGTGAGCCAATACTACACACTTTTAACTCGACTGGAATCAACTTAAAAAAAATCTCCTTCCCTATACCTTGCCATATATACATGCAATCCACCTCTAAGGCTTCTATCAGAGCCTGAGATAGTCTCTAGACATATGAGACATCAAATTGTATCCACATCTACTGACAGTCAAAGACAAGTCTTCCTTTTGGGAGCAGAAATCAGCCGATATTGCAATTCCCTTGAGCTGTCAATCACGTTTGGTTTTTTAACTCAGTTCCTTAAGGAACATCCCATCATTCCTAGGATGTTTCAGTGAGAATGCCTGCTGCACAGTGACAGAAATTAAACAGCTGATGTCTAATGTAAATGTATATGTGAGAGAAGAGGCAGTTACATGTAGCACTAGATGATATGGCGTGACTGTTAAATTGCTATTTAATGGGGGGGTCAGTATTTTCATTTGGGTGTACTGCAGCAACTAATGTGTCATGGGCAATTATCACATACTATATATACTCCTGAGGTTGAAAGGCCTTGTGTGGGATGTTTCATAATGTTGGCAGTGTATTATTTAGCTTTACATTGGGTCATTACATAACCTGTGGGGTGTAATTTTTTAGCTACATGTGACTTGGCTCATAGAATGCAATAGTTTTTATTATTTTCTTATGTGGTCACTTCATCCTCATACAGTAGATGAAGATACGATTACCATCTTATTAGGGATGTAACTATTTTTGGTCATTCCCTCATGCATTACAAGACAGTGAAGTAATGGCATTAATGTAAGCAATGATGGCCAAAGGGATGATGTGGATGGTGACAGGTGTCTGGATTAGCATTTACACTATACTGCCAAAAGTACCTTGGGTGGCAAAGTGGTGCAGTGGTTAGCACTCCTGCCTCACTGCCAGAAGGACCCTGGTTTGATTCCAACACCAGACCTTTCTGTGTAGAGTTTGCATGTTCTCCTCGTGTCTGCATGTGTTTTCTCTGGGTACTCTGGTTTCCTCCCACCATACAAACACATACACTGATAGGTTAATTGGTTAATCTAAATTGATGACCCAGATTTAAATTTGGGGTGGCTGTGGCTCAGTTGGTAGAGGGGGTCACCCAATGATGGAAGGGTCAGTGGTTTGCGTCCAGGCTCTGGTTGTCCACATGTTGAACCCCCCCAGTAGGGTCAGGAAGTGCTTGTGTATTGGCAGCAGCCATCTACTGATGTATAAGTGTGTGTGAATGGGTGAATCTGAGGAATTGTAAAGTGCTTTGGGCACCCACTGGTGTATAAAATGTGCTGTATAAGTAGAGTCCATTTTCCATTTAAATCAGCCATAGGTGTGAATGTGACAGTGATTGTTTGTCTATATATGTTCAGCCCTGAGATGAAGTAGAGACTCATACAGGGTCTACCCCGCCTTCACCCATATTAGCTGGATTAGGCCCCCAGTGACCCCTGTGACCCTAGTGCAGATAAAGCGGGTTCAGACGATGAGGCTAGAGTCCCAAAAGTATTCACTCACCTTCCTTGAAATAGCCTTAATTGACATCCCATTCTTAATTCATAGAGTTTAATAGGACATTAAAGTGTCCTCCAACTGTGGGGCTGGGTTTAAGTCTCATGCAATAGTGGTGATGATTAATTTTTTTTTTGTATGACGTGGCAGCAAGGATTTAGCCGTCACACATCACCACCACAGCTAAACCTCACCAGTGGAAAGGCTGCATTGTCCAAAACCTCTTGCTTCAGCACCAAAAGATAATGGACAAAGAGACTTGGGACATTTCCATGCTCTCAACTTTGTGGTAACAATTTGGGGATGGTCCCTTCTTGTTCCAACACCACTGTCCACCAGTGCACAATCTAAGGCCCATAAAGACATGGATGAGAGATTTTCATGTGGATGAACTTGACTGGTATGAACAGAGTCCTGACCTCAACCAGACAGAACACTTTTGGGATGAATTAGAGCGCAGACTGAGAGCCAGGCTTTCTCGTCCAACGTCAGTGTGTGATCGCACAAATGCTTCTGGGAGGAATGGTCCAAAATTCCCATAAACACATTCCTTAATCTTGTGGAAAACCTTCCCAGAAGACTTGAAACTGTTAAAACTGCAAAGGGTGAACATATTAAACCCCATGGATTAAGAATAGGACGTCAAGTTCATATGCGAGTCAAGGCAGGTGAGCTAATACATTTGGCAATATTCTGTAGTGTATGTTGTAATCTTCTAAAAGTGATGTTCTAATGTTCTAAAATATATGTCCTTTAAACCTTACATGTTTTTTCTTGTATTTTTTTAAATATACTTTTCGTACTTGTACATTATTTATGCATGTATTTATTTATTTAACACTTATGTGTAAGGAACCAAATATGGTAGCTTTATCAACCTTGATTTAGTACACAAAAATAAACATGTAAAATAAATAAATAAAACATATTAAGTCTTACTCAATAACACACTAAAGTTGAAATATTGATTTTCAGAATATGTGCGTGAGTGCCCTATAAGGAGTTAAACAACAGTAACATTGCATGGTATGTGTCTTCTCCTAATATAATTCTAATAACAAATCAAGACTGTCTTTTTGAAAAAGGGGTGGATTAATACTGGCCTTACATGATCCAAAAAGCACATATTCTGTCAAAATGATAACAAATGCACACAAACACGCAAACAAATGAGCAAACAAAAACACACTTCAAGGATCCAATGCATCCACAAGGCCCTGACCCACATTCTCTAATCCATTTCCAAGAGGGATGCGAGAAGATACAGCTATCATGTTCATTCTCTCTTATTTTTACCAAGGCTGTGGAAGAGCAAGCATGTGTGTGTGTGTGTGTGTGTGTGTGTGTGTGTGTGTGTGTGTGTGTGAAAATAGCACCAGAAATAACACAAGCATCACATCATTCTGTCAACGAGGACAACACAGAGGCTCGTATTTCAACACTTCCTTGCATCATCTGTGCTTTGGAGAAAGCATTCTGGCAAGAAATAAGCCTATTCATATGTGGAGTGATTACTGTGTGTGTACGGTATTAAATAGGTCTTGGTAATAAATCTGATGGATGCTGCCACTGTATAAATATAGCCAGGGGATTTGGTCATGTTAGACGTTCCAATTTCATCACCACTGACTGCATCAGATGGCTTAGGCTGAGATTCCAGACAATAGTGAAACAGGAAGACGAACAGATAGATGTATAGATTGATGGTGCACATGACAGCTTTTATTTTGTGTGATATACTGTACCTGACCACACCCTGGACAGTCGTTGCCATTCTCACAGGTTCGCCGTCGTGACTGGATTCCTCCGCCACAAGGCACGGTGCAGCGTTCCCATGCCGACCACGCAGACCAGTAGACATGCGGTGGGCAGGGCAGGTGTTCATTGCAGTACCTGGGAATAAAGTAGATGAATGTGCAGCTGCATTTAATCAGTTTGACTCAGTGAAAGCCAAGAGACGCCACACACAGCTAACAATATGGCAAAATATCACAAGTAAAAAGGTTAGTCGCTCTCCTGTGGAAAGTAACTGGTAATTTTGCTGCTAAACGCTTGGCTATGTTCATTTACAAATTTCTAATTTGATTAAAACCTCAGACCAGTGAGGGTAGTGGGGATGATGAGAGCAGAGAGTAAACTGTAGAAGGAAGAAAAATCACATTTAGCTTTAGTTTAGGTCAAGTAATAATTCTCTTAAAATGACTTAATGACTTAAGTTTGACTTTTTTGAGGTATAATCTGAAAACCTTGACAATATAACAATAATGAATGAGGCTTTTTTTTTAATAAACCATGTAGGCTACATAGAAACTGTAAATTTTACATAGCATTTTCTTTTTGAAGTTACTTAGAAACAAAATGGCTACTTTATCTGACCCTGTATGCCAAAATTATAAGTGAAGGGCACTAAAGACGTCACTACACTTTTAGCTCTGCCACTGAACTGAAATAACCACAAAGACTTCATACAATACCACAAGACAGGGCTGTCTAAAAAGGCGTGTAAACTTCACTGAGAACAAACCATTGCAAACCTAAAACCTTACTTTGATGTGGCCTTGGAGAACAGAGACGCTCTGTGAACCATCTGATAAAAGAATGCCACCAAAGACAGGTCTGTGGTCTACATATGCATGTGTTGCTCACTTTCAGGAGACTTAAACATGTATAAAAGTAGATCTAAGAAAATTTCATCTTGAATATCAATGAACATGCATATGCATTTTGCATAATTCATTGACACGGCCTATAAAAAAAAGCCACAAGATACATGCATCATATCTAATTACATCGTTTTACAAGGCAGGATTACTGCAATGTCTAAAGGACTTTATAACTCAATATACAATAACGGCAAACGATTGCCAAGCTTATTAGAGCAATATAGTTTATTTTATAACTTTTACACTTACTATAAAATTGCTTTTACTACAATTTTGTTCCATCTTGACACAGCAGCCTTTTGAGAAAAATACAGTCTGTGTTAAAACAGTGTAAACTCCACATGTTCTGCCTCAATGTTTCCATTGTAAAATTCCCAAAGACTTTACTATTGTTCATGGTAAATCAGATGTTACATTCTGTGTACCCTGGCTGTAAAAACCCATAGAGCAGTGTATTCCTTTCTGCTTTTACTAATCTACATGCTTGGAGTGTGATGATACAGTGGAATTGGGGTGTGGGGCTGAAAAGAAATGAGAAACCAGAGTATGGTTTACAATCTTGCACATCTTGCCTGAAAAGAAAGAAAGACAGACAGACAGACATGAGGACTTACCCGCACACAGACATTAATGGATGCAAGCTTGTACTGTATGCAGAACCACAGAGCACCCCTCGCATGACAGCGCAATGAAAAACGGCACTGATCAATATGAAGCAGATTTAGAGCTTCAAAATCATAGTCATACACACTTTAATCACTTGAGACATGTCTGTGGCTTTGGTCCATCGTATCTAATCCTTTTCTCCTCTCTCTGAAAACACACAGGGCTGAACTGCCTAAAACGCTGCTAATTACTTGCTATAGGCTGAGTAAGCAGTGTGGACAATGTCAGCGTGCTAAGGGAAATATCAACAGAAGGTTCATAAATGCAGGCATTAACTAGCCAGATTTAAGCCCATAGCGCTGCCTTGCACGATCGGTTTCAGAACATTTGCTTTATCTCTAAAAGCTCTGCCTGCTGCAAACAATCAGGGCCAAACTTATTGGAAAAGTATTTGCTAAAAGAAGACAGAAGAAAATGGTTTAGTTTTGGCATCTAAGCCTTTACTTTACTTTAGCACATGCATGTTTACATATAGGCTCACGTCATATGTATGGACATGTGTAAAGTATAAATCCATATAAGACACTGGGACTCAGCAGACAAAGTAAGTGTGTAATACAGCTTATTGTAGACACCTAACATCTTGGAAAGGGCGTCTGTGCCCCATAAAATAAAAGCCTCTCATGGCATTAAAAGAAATATTTAGTGTGCAAAAGTTGAAAAAGTGCCAGTCCTTTTCATTCTGTTTGAATTAAAGCATGTACAATGGACTTCACCTATTTCACACATGGGTGACGACAAACAACAGCAAGTTTTTGGATACTGTTCCTGAGGCTGAGCTTGCAGTGAGTGTTTTGGCAATGTGAAGTATGTGCCTGATACATGTGGATATACTCATATTTATGGGCATCTGGATGTGTTAGAAAGTGGGCAAGCAAACATAAAGTGATAAATAATAGAGTTCAAGAGAAAGCACTTTCAAGACTCTTCTGCTATTATACACCACCTTACCTTTTGGATTAAGTACAAAACAATCATTTTGGATTAGCTGGGGTATATGAAAAGCAAGAATGCAAGAAGAAATTATTAATATTACATGACTAAAACCAGTATGGCTATTGTTGGCGTGAACTAAAATCTATTACAGATTTTTAAAAAAAGAAAAAAAAGTAGTACCTACCCTGTTGCAGGTAGTTATTCTGAATTCAGCTACTTTAAAAATACTTTATTTAATCTTGTACAATGAATAAATTATGTATAAAGTATGATTTGTTATACATAGTTTTAATCAGTTCATCTCATTTCCATACATATACTGTATTTGGAGTTCATCTTAAAAGACCTAAAGCTATTTCTGTGTCTTATAACTTATTTTTTTTTTTATATATATATTTCACCATTCCTGGGTGGGTTTTTTTTTAATATCTTCCTCTATATTTTGTATACTTGCGGTGGAAATATGACTTCTTTCAATAATCTTTTCCTATACTGTAAATATATTCATGTTGATATTAATAAAAGCTCAGAGTAAAGTCAAGGCTTATTATAGCAAAATGGAGAAAACTCATAAAAAATTAAACATTTTTCAGCATCGAAAGCCACTAGTTTATTAGTAAACTATTGTTGCAGAAGATGACAGTGTTTCCACGTTCACTACAGGGTCTTTAATAAATGATATGATTAGAAGTAAAAAAAAAAAAAATTTAACATTTTGCATGAGTTGATGATTTTAATCGATCCCAGCTGTTCAGGTCGTCAAGGGTTAACAACAAACCAGATGTGTTCATAGGTCTAAATTTGCTCGAGTGGTTTTGTTTTAATATTATCCTCTATATTTTATATTGTTTCTACGGAAATATGACTGTTTCCTATAATCTTTTGGATATTAATAAAAGTTCAGAGTAAATTCAAAGGTTATTATAGCAAAACAGAGAAAAGTGATAAAAAAAAATAGACTTTTTCAGCAAGTAAACATGTGTTTTATTAGTAAACTATTATTGCAGAAGATGACAATGTTTCTATATTCATTACAGGGCCTTTAATAAATGAAATTGATAGCATTAAAAGTCCAAAAAATATTAAATATTTTGCATCAGTAGATGATTTTAATTGATCCCAGTTGTTCAGGTCTTTCAGGGTTAACAACAAACCAGATGTGTTCACATGTCTAAATTTGACCGAGTGGTTTTACTTGAATATTATCCTCTATATCTTGTATTTTCTCTGTGGAAATCTGACTTCTCCCTACAATCTTTTCCTATACTGTACATATACTGTATATTCACGTCAAAATTAATAAATTCAAATATTATTATAGCAAAATAGAGAGAAATAAAAAAAATAGACTTTTTCAGCAAGTAAACATGTGTTTTATTGGTAAACTATTATTGCAGAAGATGACAGTTGTTTCCACGTTCACTACAACGCTTCTAATAAATGAAATTGATAGGATTAGAAGTTCAAAAAATATTAAAACATTTCGCATGAGTAGATGATTTTAATTGAAACCAGCTGTCCAGGTCTTTAAGGGTTAACAACAAACCAGATGTGTTCATAATGTATAACTTTGCCAAGTCTAACATAATCTGATGAATTGCATTGTCTGTGATTTTGTTATTGCAGTATCCCAAAAGGTCATCCACAAATATCTTATGTTTATATAACCTGAAAACTGTTGCTGAAAATAGTAAAATGATCACAGATACAGAATTACATACAATCATCTATGGAGGCTGAATAACGATGAGTCATTTTTTTTTTTTTTTAATTAGGGGTATCCGAAGCACACATTCACTCACTCCAGCTGATTAATGGTGATGAATTTACTGCTTTACTCATGGACGTATGCTGATGCTGAACACACATCTGCACACATCTACACAGCAGCCCTCACAGCTGGCCTCTAACTGGCCTACGGTGTTTTAAATAGCTGAACAGAGCAAGTACAGAAATGCAGGAAGGAGATGAAACAAACAAGATTAAAGTGAAGGAAAGAAGAAGAAGAAAAAAAAAAAAGAGTGGGTGGCAAAAATCTGTTTCTGCACCCCCCCCCCCCCTCATGTTCCTTTGAGCCAGCACTCTTTTTGTGTGGCTCATGAGTAACTTGACTGTGTCCGTCTGTCCGTCACTCCATATATTTTTCTTCAGAGCTCCTGGTGGACTGGTCCTTTTCTGTACGACTGCTCCACCAGGAACATCAGTCGGGAAAAAGGTGGGAGGTTAGTGGAAGAAAATACGAAGAGCGGAAATGAAAAGAGTCCAGAGAAAAGACGAGTGGAAAAAGAGAATCTAATGTAAGATTCATCGTTGAAGGCCATATCCAATTACTCACCCATCAGAATGCTTTTTACCATCGCCATGGTAACTATTGCCAACAATTGGTTGATCTCTCCTTCTACCTACAGTATGTCCTTTAACAATACATTTATTTTTTAAATGTTTCTGTCTCCACTTCTGGTTCGAGGTAAGAACTTGATAATAACTAAATACGAACAAACAAAAACAACCCCTGAGATGATGTCAACCTGTGATACACATGCATTTAATTAACACATAGCTCTCTATTTAAATGTATTGAAATAAGACACTCTACAATTGCAACTTCTTTCTAACCCTCCAAACACACAGCCTCGTGTAAACATTAAACAAAAGTTTCACAGAATAAACCAAGAGATGGAGAAAACTTTATGAAGACTCATCTCTTGACCTTTTCTACTCGGGCTACTTTGTATGACTCTTTGTATTTCTCTACATACTCTCCTTGAAAAAAATGATTTTTTTTTTCTTTTCTCAGGCCTTGAAGGTTGCTTAGAAACCACACATACATCTTTACAAGGCGATTATTCTCACCAAAGCCTCCAAAGCTTCAAAACGTAAACTCAGCTTGTGTGTGAAAGCCAGATAATTACCCCAGCACAGGCCTATCCCACTTATTCCTTAATTGGCTGTCACAAAGTTGGACATAAGTGAAAAAAAAAAGAAAAGGAAAAGTCACAGTCAAAGTCGTACTTCCAAACTACAGGTTGCAAATTAAAGTAAGGAGCGGATTTCCTATTTGTTTCACATCCATAGAATCTAAGCAGACATGAACACACTGTAATGTCAAAATATTTGATATCTATGTGGGCTGCATGATATTAGAAAAAACCCTGCGATCTATATAGTGTGATATGTAAAAATCCTCAGGAGTATATAACAGCTGTGTGGTGCCGATGCAAACGGTTAAAAAAGTGGTTGAAACAGAACAAATGTTTCAGTGTCATCCTTCTTATAGTTGAAATAAAATGTATGATTTTAATAATAATGGATTAGATTTCTATAGTGCTTTTTCAAGGCTTTACATTAGTGATCCATTATTCATTCACTCTCACATGCTCGTTCCGGTGGTGGTAAACTACATATGTAGCCACAGTTACCCTGGGGCAGACCTCTGACCTCTGACCTCCACCGAATATTCATACACATTCACACACCAGTGTGAGTGACACTGGATGCAAGGAGGGTAAAGTGTCTTGCCCAAGGACACTACAGACTGGCCTGGACAGAGCAGGAATCGAACCGTGAACCTTAATGTTAATTAATGAGTTAGTTAATGGACGACCCACTCTACCAAGTGACCTATGGATAAATAACTAAATGAATAAGACAAATAAATGAAGAGAAATAAATAAACCAATTAAAAAAGAAAATTAAATTAAAATAAATAAAAAAATATACAAATAAATAAAAAACAAAAATGATATATAAAAAAAATTATTGCAGTATCTGCGATGTGACTATTGCGAACACATACATTGCGATGTCAATGCTCAAACAATACATTGTGCAGCTGTAATATCTATATGTAAAATATATATATATACAGTATATATATAATTCTGTGTACTCTACCTCTCTTCCCGGTTCTGTCCGACACATACTCGTCCACCGTGGCGAGGGGTTGGATTACTACAGGACCGCTGGCGAACCTGGAAGCCAATTCCACAGCTGGTGCTACAGGGAGACCAGGATGTCCAAGGAGTCCAAGCTCCGTTTCTATGGAGACACAGTTCAACATCAGTTCAAGTAATTCATCCACAGATGCCACACTATAATCAAAACAACATGATTACAGTATAGCTTGAAGACACTCATAATAGCTTCGACCAAACCACACTTTTCATATTGTGTCAGAAGAGACACCGGTTGCTTTGTTCACTCTGTAATATTGTTTGAATTCATACTGGAAACTGAGGTGACTTGAGTGTAATATGAATGAATGAAAGGGACTAGAAAGTCTTTAATTAGGAACATATAACTGCAATGAATGAAGGCTGCGAAAGTAATTAGGAGATGATATTTTTTGTCCTTTCTCTGTAAGACTGTGTGCTCCCTTTGTTAGCGAAGACAAGCAATTCCTCATTAATCGTGTCTCATTAGCCACATTTTCAGTGGTAGGTAAGACACTTACTTATTCCAAAATGGTGCTATACTTCTAAATAATAATAAATAAAAATTAAAAAATTAAATGTCTTTCCAATTTTCAAGAAAAGTCTTAAATGCAACTGTATGATGTGTCTATGAACATTAAGAAGACTGAATCATTGCAGCGGTTAAGTTCACACATTTGGTGTTAAAATTACAAAAACTGTATGTCAACACACTGAGGAAAAGAAACAAAAAAAAACAACACCTCACCTAATCAACACTTTAGCCCAAAATAACTGACACTGAAGATTCAACATGAAAAGACTTGAATAGGGATTTCACATGTTGTCCTGTAATGACGAAGTGTGAAGGTGTGGAGAATATTTAACCTTAATTCACTACTTCTTTTTTTATCTCTTCTTCAAATAAAACACACTTAGAACATCTGTTCTGTAGGCAATATCTTTTACAAAATGTACGCAAATATACAGCAGGGGCCTCTCCCAATTGCCCCAAATTTAAGACGACCATAGGGGCAAGACTTCACTGCCTTTAAAAATGTGAAAAGATTCAACTGTTTTGGCAAACCATATGTGTTGAGGTTAGTATAATTACTCAGCATTTACAGCCAAATCCATTACTGCACAGGTGACAAACATGTGCCGTGGGGGCCAAAAGAGGCCCGCCAAAGGGTCCAATCCGGCCCCTGGGATGAATTTATGAAATCCAAATATTACACTGAGGATATTAACAGTCAAGGAAGTTAAAATCAGTTTAGGTCAATTCAATGTAAAGTGGATGAGACAAGTAAAATACTATATTAGTAACCTATACATAATGGAATCCAACCAAAAACATGTTTCCCTTTTTTTTTTTTTTTAGTGTAAAATAAAGTCCAAAAAAACTACCTTTTTTAAAAGATAGTGCCAATGGTCCTGTGTTCATCTGGGCCTCACAGCTGTGATGATGGTTTGTTATCAACAAAAGGGAGTCATTCAATAGATGATCAAATTAATACCACTTTGTGTCTGTGTGTTTTTATCAACAAATGCCAAAAACAGTTGGTAGCGTCTGACTGAACAAAAGTAGGTAACTGGTTAAAGCTCTTAAATGCTACGCAGGAGGTTATTGGTGGAAACTAATATTGGGGCAATTACTTCCTTTGGTCTGGATTGAAACTGAACTCAGTGAATCAATTGGAAATTAAATCTGTTGAGAACTGAGGGAAGAGTAGTGATTTTAGTGATAGACTGGAAAAATAAACAATGTTGTAAATTGTTTACAAAGGAAAATTTTGACAAACAAAGTGCTAAGTTTTGTGCCCAGTGCTTCGATCTATCTAATGAATCAATCAGAATTAAAATACGTTAAGAAATGAGAGAGAAGCGATTTTAGTGAATTGTGGACGGTGGCGGCGGAAGGACAAAGTGTGACGGCAATAGCTCATCCCCAGATGAGCGAATAATAATTTTAAAAAAGGAAATAACCTGAAATATATGTTTCCCAATATTCAGCCTGTTACTAAATGTTGTGTATATTTGTCGATTTACTGTGACCTGCAAGTTGTGATGCAAGCGCGTAAACACTAAACTAAATCATAACATTGTCGGCATTGCACTTATTGTTCGTAAGAATGTATAGATTGTTCATATATGTAGATGTGAACATTTTTATTGTGGAATTGTGTTTCTTTTTACTCAAAAACACAGAGAAAACTTTGGAAATTTCATAAATTTTTATCCTATTTATATTATTTTACTGGTGCGGCCCACTTTAGATCATATTAGACTGAATGTTTAAAATTATTTTGACACCCCTGCATTCATGTGTGTGTTCTGAGATATCCCTGAATCATGAAGAACACATAAATATATATTGTTCAGTTTCTGTTCATGTCGGGCCGAAAGGCTATTATGACTAAATGGGTTGGAGAGGAGCCTCCTTCAGACCATCTGTGGAAGTCACTGATATCAGACTGTATGTCTCTGGAAAGACTCAGATTTTATATGAAGGATCAGAGAGACATTTTTATAGAAACATTTGGAAGAGTATGTGAGAACTGAGAAACTGCCTGAAGCAGACTCCATATGGACTTTTGATATCATTGCTGTGGACATATATTGGACTTGCTACTTCTTTCTTTTTTCAAATAACCTGTATGTACTGCTCTGGACCGCATCATTTTGAATATGTTCAATAAAAAGAATGTAAAAAACAAAACAAAACACACACACACACACACACACACACACACACACACACACACACACACACACACACACACACACACACACACACACACCCACACACACACATATACACATTTAAATTGAATTAAACTGTTTGGTGCCAAAACAAATTTACCTTGAGCAGTTAGCGACCTCGACACTGATGCCATAGCATGTCTGGCCGCCGCACTGAGGGGTGGGGCTATCACAGGCTCGTGTTCGACACAGACAGGACCCAGCGCTTCCTCCATCATTATGGCTGCAAGTAGACCACCCTGACCAGGCTCCAAAACCCCCATCGACCGTCACATTACGGACCTGTTAGCAACAAAGAAGGTCAAAAATAAACGAGAGTAATGGCTTTTCTCAGAAACAGGCCATCACATTAGAATGATGCTCTTAGGAATGTGCTACTTTTGGAAACAAAGCCCATGGCTGGATGCAAACAGAAATCAATTTTCCTCAGATGGATGCAAAAATAACCGTATTATAACATCCACAGCACATCCAAAATTGCTCAGTTACAGGGATAGAAAGTGTGCTGTAAACACAAGAAAGATATATGAAAATTGGCTCTGGATATGATGAGATAGAAAGAGAGAGTTTTAGGAAGGCAAATGAAAGCTGTGAATGGGCACACTGGAATGGTAAGGAATATGAGGAAATAAAAGTGGCTGCATAAACAGATATTTGAAGCAAAACAGAATGAGGCAGGATGG
Source organism: Siphamia tubifer (assembly GCA_020466265.1). NCBI lineage: Eukaryota > Metazoa > Chordata > Actinopteri > Kurtiformes > Apogonidae > Siphamia > Siphamia tubifer. The sequence goes on along the minus strand of CM035802.1, from coordinate 33,377,372 downwards.
CATTGATATTACAGGAGCTATGAATTACGAGTGATGTTCTGGCCATTCCAGCTAAATACAAAAACGCTCTGGCGTGAGATTGGTGAGTGCAGATGATATGAGCCATGTCACGGCTACATTTCAGAATGATTCCAGAATGCAAAGAACAGTTTCGAGTGAAAAGATGAGAGAGCACGATCATGAGCTGCTTTGGTCGAAGTAGAAATAATGTCTGGTAATTGAACTCTGTTGTACACCAAGACTGAGGATGTTTGGCGACGACAGACAATTTAGTAGCAATGGCTTGTCCCGAAAGTCACAAAAAACAGCCAATAGGACTGTTTCGCTTATCGTTTAGAGGCAGAGCAATTGATGTCATGTCTGTGGAAACCTGCACAGGCTGAAATGACGGAAAAAACAGACATTTAAAAAAATATATATATATTATTGTGGGTATCCATTTTAAATTACTTTTAGGTAAAAAAAAGGAAAAAAAAAGAAAGGCAAATAGAAAGAGGAAGTGTGCATATTGGACAAACTCAGACTTACTTCATTTTACCTTCCATAAACCCACAGAGAAACCAATTCTTGTTCCGTCTTTCGCCAACTTGAGGAAGTAGTGCCAGCTGGCTTTGGTGAATAGGTTGGTAAAATGTATCTGCCTACACGCTGTTCAACACAACTCTGTGCACAAAACCCCTCACTGGCCTCCACTGCCAGACTTCCACTTTCCTGGATAAAGCAATATAGCCGACTTTCAGTTTATTTTGCCTTTTTCAAACTGTTAATGAACTCAAAGGGAAAGAAAGTCTAACTGTGATAATAGATTACTTGTTGGGTTTTTTTCTCCAGTTTTTGTCTTGGCACTGAACAACTTATGATTTCTGCACTTTTTCTGCTCTGGTACTTCTTCAAAACCACTTTTGTACATCCATTTCTCTCTCTCTCTCTCTCTCTCTCTCTCTCTCTCTCTCGCTGAATGTATTACTGCCAATGCTAATTCATACTCACTCTAAATGGACTGAACCTGGTTAGACTAAGGTTAAGTGAGTAAATACATATTCCAGCAGTGGTATGTGGCCACATGAGGATGCATCAAAACCAAAGGATTAGTGGCTAAACTGGACTTTAAAGTATGGATATTATCTTTAATCATATGTGTTATGTAAAATATACTTATCTGCAATGAGTATGTCATCTAAATAATCATCTTAGATACTCGTTTGCCTCCAACTCGTGCAGAAATATTGAAACCACAGCCAACATTGACTAGGAACAATTAAAAATGCATTTTGCTATTTGTGCATATGGTAAATAAATGTGGGATTGTGTGCATATGTGGTAATGCATGGACATATGTCTTAGTGCAAAGAGTGTGTGTGTGTGTGTGTGTGTGTGTGTGTGTGTGCAGTGTTGGCCAAGTTTCTGCCAAAGCCACACTGACAGATGCCAGTGGGTCCTTGCTGACTAGAGCACCAAATATTCCTCTGAACATCAAGCCACATAAAAGGCTATGCTAGTGCACAGCAGTCTCCACTGTGACCAGCTTGAAAATTATGTCTGTGAAATGTAAAAAAATAAATAAATAAAATGCCGCTATGCTGAAATTCATAGGCTTACCGCCCCCCTAATACTGCTCCCAAATTTGGTGCATGTTAAAATAAATGGAAGCGCTGTTGTGCTAATGAACACACAGTCAGAGGTGAATGATTGAGGCTGCGCTCGTGATCATTCCCGGGGTAGATGCCGCTCCCTTTAAGTCAAGTCGCTCAGTCCCAAGATGCCTTTCTTTGACAAGGATATGTTTCTCCGTCTGGTTATAAGGGCTGTTGCTTAGTTGTGAGCGTCTGGAGAGAATACAGAGCAGTTTGTATCTTTCACAGAAGGAGAAGCAAAGATGACTGCGAGTATTCTATTCATGTCGAAAGAAGACTGAGCAAGAAGGCCAAGTAAGGATAATTTTGTTTTCTACTAGCTTTCATAGAGCTAGAAAAGGAAGCAAGAAACACCTAAGTGAACCAAAATGAGGTATGAATAGATCAGGGAGCAGCACTGTAATACTCACAGGGCACTTAGTGATGCTCTGCTCCCATTGGCTCATCCTGACACTTTCCTCCAGGGTGGTGCATTTCTTCAGCAGCATGTCCCAACCACAGTATGGGTCTCTGGCTCCTACGCATGCTCTAAAAAAGGAAGAGGAGAGACCGAAGTTTACTTTTAATGAGCTTTTATTATCCCGTCTTATGTCAGTACAGATGACACTGCATTTTGGCAGGACGTGGAATCAAATGTCTGCTTTTAACACGTGCAAAAAAAAAAAGATGAGTGCTGTGATTGTGGTGAGAGAAATGATGAATGGGAAAAGCAGAAAATGGGGGAAGATAAGGTAGGAGAGGAAAGGTAGGGGGGGGGGAAACAGAACAAGAAAGGAGGTGGAGGGAAATAGGAAAAAAAAGAGAGTTTATTTGATGGGGTGGGAGTGAAAAGAATGGTGAGTGGGAAAAAGAAATTACATAGACAGAGACAGAGGGAACCCACTCGTCTGTCAGAAGAGGCGAGAGATAAGAATGGAAGCAGTGTATGAAAGTGACACAAGAAAATGTTAATTTGGTTTATTTGAGAATGCAGAACATTGGGATGCTCTACAATACCTATACTGGATCAGCATCCTAAAATTGTGTCTTACACAATGTGCTGACTGATTTTTCAGGTAATCTTCAGGCATATTAGGAAAGCACACAGATTATAGTTTTAGGTTTGCTTACACACACATATATTTCTGATTCAAACAGCTTATCAGGCCGACAAATATTCACTGAGAGGATATTGTAGCAAAGATAGGTGCGACTGTTTTCACCATATCTGTTTCAGGAGGTTTATTGGACGCAATAAAATGCCTAATGTTGCTCTTTTCATGCAAATACAAAGATGAGGTGATGGCGCAATGACATATCTCTGAGCCACAGGCATCAATGCATCCTTATGTGCCCCTAGTGAAATGTAACTAAAGTTGTCCGTGCGTTCCATTACAATGAGCCGTAGAAAAAGATCTAAGTCCACTTATGCAAGGGTACACCATCATATGCATCCAGCCACAGAAGACTGTAGGACAGCCAACAGTTTTGCATTCTTACACACTCTCACAAACACACACAAAGCCATTGACGTAATGTCTGGGTGACTAACAACAAGAAGAGATTTATGGACTGTATCTGTTCGGACAAGGATATCAGGGGTGACACCAGTACAAAATGAAAGGGAGAAGCTAATACCTGTCTTTCAAAGGGCCTTAGGGGCTTTGATAACTGTACACCAGCCCTCAGTGAACAACACCGCACACACAGCTGAAGACTGAGCCAGCCTACTAATATTTCAAACATACAAAGCTGAAAGAAATGACAGCGATGAACCCTATAACTCTCCTTGTCATCTTGCATTTATTGGTTTTATTAAATTTTTTTCGAGCTGTCTCTACAAACAAATAAAAGAGCTGATGAAGTGGCCTAATGGCTGCAGCATATTTAAAAAAACAAACAAACAAACAAAAAAACCCTGCTGTAATATGGAGCCCTAACTCCTCCAATAACAGCTTATTGTGTGCAAGATAAACTAAGCAGGTGTGATTCCTTTCTGTACGCTTTGATGGATGGGATCCCAATCTTAGTGTTGAGTCTTCACACCCTGGCCTCGGTCTCAGTTTTTCTTCGCCAATATTTATGCCTCGACATAGCATCTTCCAGACAGACAGAAACTCAATATATCTGATGAACACACGTCCAGTTGCTGCCGATATGTGCCACGAAGACAGGAATCGTGAGGACGTGTATGCGGGTCAACGGCAACAAGATGAAGAGAATGAGACGGGAAGATAGAGGGCAGACGTATGCACCTCCAGTGGCTCAGACGAAAGCTGATTTACGAGGTTTTAAATCTCTGCAACACATAAGTCTCGCCTTTTACGATAAAAAAGATTTTATGAAAGAGGGTGGGTTAAATGTTTTCAGTGCACACATTTGGTTTCGAGAATTTCTGTTGGGATTAATGGTGTTTGTTTGTGCATGTACTCACTCTCTGCTCTTATGGTAGCTGCATCTCTTGAGTGGGATCTTGATGACCTGGTCTCTTACACCCACATAAAGCTCGCTGCGGCTGTGCAAGATCAGCAGGCTTCGGATCGGCTGCCTCTTCCTAGGCGGGAAAATCTCAATCTCCTCCAAAAGGCAGCTCCCCATAGACTGATTGAGAGGAGAGAGCACTTTTCTGATAGTACCATAATCTGGAAAAGATAGGGGAGGAGAAGATTTGGTCACATAGAGGAAAAAGGGTGTTTATCTGTAAGAGAAAAGTAGTAGAATAGTAGTGAGGGAGGGAAAGAGCTGGAGGAGAATAGCAAAGGGGGAGTGTGAGGCATGGAAAACAACAACAAAAAAAAGGATCCTAGATGAGCAAAACTGCACACAAGCTGTTGTGAACTTGATATGAACTGTAACTCCTAACAGGGGGACTTTATAATAAGACTGTGAAATAGGGATAAAAAATATATAATAATAATAAAGTGGTGGTTGGTGTGCCAGGGTTGGTTATGCCATCATCATGCAGTGCTGTACTTGCACCTAGGGAATTGATATGGCACCTGAATATCTGATTTTTTTGGCCTACTTTCCTTCCACTGGATATTCTAAGGAAAGAAAACCACTTTGTAGTTTCGCGAAAGGCGAATGCTGAAAACCTTGTCATTGTGAATACATCCTGACCTTTATTTTATGTAAGGTAGGCCCCGTGAGATTTAGTTAGGGGCAGATTGTCTTTTGGAAGAGCTTATATAAACATGATCTATTATACATGCGTCCCCTGGGTGAAGAAAAAGTAATTAGGTGCAGAGTGATGCCAAGGGAAAAAGGGTGAATTCCTAATATGGAAGATAGTTCGAAGGTAGGAATGAAAAGTTAAGTATTGCCCACAGATAGTGTTGATGACACTAATACTAGCCCCTGACTGGGTTCATTTATTTATTTTTTGTTGATAATTTGGAAAACCTCAAAGACTGAACAGAATTTTTTTTTTTTTTTTTTTTTGCGAATCAAATTTTGTTCCTGTTGCCTCCAAAGGGTAAAATACTGTTGCAGGACTAAAGTTACTAACAAACACTGAATAACAAGAGACTGTGGTACTATCTTCTTCAAACCACATGTTTATACAAAACAACTTCAGACCACATTCGACGCTATCATGTTCCCCCTCAGCGGCTCTAATCAGCAGAATGCGTTTGACCGTTAATAATATCATGTGATTAGGTACAGTATATGCGCTAGCCAATGGCCTTGGCAACTTTTCAGATGTTTTCATTAGTGTCTGGTTAGTGTCTGGGGAACCTGCAGTGTGGGCAGCTCCGGTTTGACGGTACATTGATCAGAGCCCCATGCAAACAATGAGAGAGGAGGAAAATGCCAAGCGCAAAGCCAGCAAACTAGAACAGGTTGTGTTTATATGAGACTGAGTGTGTGTACATTTTGCACTTGCATGTGAGATATCCTAAAATAACACTGACGCTACAACAGGAAGATCATGTTGACATTTCCCAGTGGGTGTATGGCACATTAACACTGTGAAGTGGGTCACTTTGCTAAAATCCTGTTCAGTACTGCTATACAGTACATAATCTATACAGTATGTTACATCATAATACAGAACAGACGCTGTTGTGTATCTAACACCTTTCTGATACTGTTGTTCTCAGCGCTTTGTCTTATGCATATTGTCACCATTATGATCAAACAGTCTACTAATAAGCAGGCGGTGGTGCACAGTTCAGAATGGGAGCTGTGTGTGTTATTAATTACCCGTCTATCTTGTTTCGACACATGACTCTTGGCGGCCTCATTGTGTTTGCTTGCTCTTCTAAAGATCTGTGTGTGTGTGTGTGTGTGTGTGTGTGTGTGTGTGTGTGTGTGTGTTTGTGTGATATAAGGTGCAGTATGTGTGCATATGTCTGTTCATTTGTATCGAAACATGCGAGTTGCATTCGAGTGCATATGGAGGACATATGGAAATTCGGAGGGATCAAGCTTAAGTCAGGAGACTAAGCTTTGATGTCTCCTTGTGACTACAGATCTGTTGGTTAATGTTTATTCTTTCAGGCCTTCTTTTTATGTGCAAGGGTAAACCTTGGTCGGCTTAAGAGTTACCCACCTGTGGCCAAGTAAATGATGTGAAACAGTGTGTCTTTGCCTTGTACCACGTCCACCGCAACATGAGTGAAGCGGACATTGTCTTCCATGAAGTAGGGCACCGGAACCACGGGTTGGACAACCTCGTGCATTAGTAAAAATTTCTGAGCATCCTGTAGGTTTCTTTCAGTCAGGTTTACGTAGGAGCCAGAGTCAATGGTGCCACACTGAAAATGGAGAAGATGAAAAGGACAGGTTTGACTGACTTTATTCATGATGACACCCAAGCATTACATTTTTGGAATAGGAAGCTTTTTTAATAACATTAATATTTCATAGCTACAAGAGATGGTGGGTAAAAGAAATGATTTAATGATTAACTGAACAAGGCTTTAAAGTCAATTGCTGCTTCTTTCCATGGTTTGCTATCGTCACAACCTTAAGGCTTAATAGTCAATACGTTGAAATGAAAATGAATGAATGAATGAATGTTTGACTCAACAAGTAGTTATCTCTTTTATTAGATTTTTCCTCATATGCATATATATTGCTACTGAGTTTTATTGGTACCCAGTCATAATGTTTCTGATTGTTCCTTCTTAACCAAGAAAATAAACTAATATCTTAAAAAGGTTTCCATCTAGACAGCTTCATTTCTGCTATTCATAAAATTGCAGAAATAAATGCTTCCTCTGAGTGTAGCTCAAACAAAAGGCTTCACAAAAAAACATAAAGCATTAAAATTACATGAATTCAAGATGTTACGACCTGGGTGCCAAATACTACAGTTGCAATAACAAAAGTGTCTCACAAAAGCCACATTTCATTATCACACATTCATTTGATTCTGTCCACCGCTGTTACGTCCTAGTTTCTAATCAGTATCCCAGTAGAGATCAGCTACTGCAGCATCGCCTCAATGTCTGGTCATAATTTGAAATATCTAATATACTTGATATTTCCATGAGTTCACTTTTTAAAAAGAGGCATAATAAAGTACACTGTTGGCAAATGGGATTTTAAAGACAGGAATATTAAGAAATCATAGGTTCCTACCATTCTGCTCCATTTTGGAAAAGTTTATGAGAGGGTTTTAATATAGTAATAAAAATATCTCACCAAATCACAGGTTTGAAAGTATCTTTACTCAAATTACATTACAAATAGACATGCATTACACAATGACAGTTATTTAAATAAGGGGAATTTGTGACATTTTAAAATACTGATTATTAAGCTGAATTTCTTATTACAGTACACTGCAGAGCATTCTGCGCTGCTGTCAGCAGTACAGCACTGATAGCATACAAAAAAATGGACTGCAGGGAACATTAAGCAATTCTTTTTCTTTTTCTTCATGTTTTTGGGAGAGAAGATATACTGTATTTTTATAAGTTCAGTGTGAGGCGAGACATTCAGTCGGTCCAGCTGAGGGACAACTGGATGAGTAAAGCTAACCATGCATGTCCTGAGTAAAAAAAAAGGACCTGGGTTTGGAGGATTGTGGATTGGGGCCCCATCCATAAAGAATAGGTCTAAACAAAGACATGGGGAACAGAAAACGAAAATAAGATGTTCTTGGTCAAGTACTGGTGTTCTGTTTTTAACATTGTACCATAGGAGCTGTATTTGTTGCAGGCTGACTGTACAGTACCAAACACTTCATCCATAACTGAAACTAGATCTTGTGTCGCTATTAGTTCCTGCTGACTAGTTACAGTGGCAGCAGTATAGATACTTTATATGGATCAATCAGCTGCTCTCCTTGGGCTGATAGATGAGACTCCAGAAGGGTTTCCCCGGGATGGGCAACAGATCAGAGCCCTTGCCATATGAGGACATTAGAAATGAAAGCACTAGAGGACTGGAAACAGAAACACTGTGTGTGGAAATGTGTGTAATGTTCATTTTACATGTGAATGTTTGTGTTGCTTCTATATGATTAAATGTGTAATGATGTGTCTACATAATAGCCTGTACTGTATAAGGTTTACATAATATAAATCTATAGCTACCTCAATATATGTACTGCTTTAATTAATTAATACATTTTTATCTGTGACTTATACTGTTTATTTATACTGTTTTTATTCTTTTGTGTTTTACTGCCATATGGAGCTGCTAAACACATTTTCACAGTATATATTGGCAACAATAATTACTGTGACAATAAAGGATTCTATTCTATTCTATTCTATTCCTTTCATGGTTTTGCCTTTAGTTAGTTGCCCTTGGACAGAGCACATGTGTATGAATCCCACCGTATCCCAGGGTCTGTGTGATTGTATTTCTGCCACAGACTGACAAAGTTAGGTGTGCTGACCAAAGCTAGTCTATGACATCTGTGAATGCAGTGAGAGATGGATGTGTGATTTCTACAGTACAGTCAAGGTGAGGGACAGAACCATCATTTGGATGAGGGCCCATACAACATTCAGCTGTCTCGCTCATCATCGGTGCATTGTGCCCTGCCAGCATGATAAGTGCCAAAGAGAGATAGTGCTGCTTTATAGCATGTTTTTTTTTTTATTTTGCAAAAATAGCCTTTTGTTTAAAATATATATCACATAAAACGTAAAGTTGCATCGTCCTTCTAAGATCTGACTCGAACAATTTGTCAGTTTCGGCACTAATATGGGCTGGAATTGTTTAGAACGATGCTGTTTAACTTGAAATATCCAAGAACTTTCTCATAAATGTTTAGCTTGAAGGTTTACGGTAAGATAACATATTTCCCTACATATGGAGCTTAACAATGAATGCCTTTCCACAGTAAGCAATTAGGCTGACAGAAAACCTTTACGACACAGAGATAGTATTAGCTTCTAATGCACAACGAACATGACTCACAGCCTGAGTAAACCCAGTAGGATCAATTCATGTGCTTCAAGTAAATGGAGGGATTTTCTCTCCAGACGAACAGGGAATTAAGCTCTCAATCAATGACCAGTGTGCAGGTTGAGTGATGGGTTCACAGTCATAATTATCCCTATTTGGCACCAATCTATTATCTGTACTTTAGGTGTCATATTTATGTACAGTAGATATGACTGTGTTAATGATTACAGGTTTTCTGTAGGTGTGCATCAATACATGTGTGTAGGTGTGTGCACAAAGGGTTGAAAAAAAAAGTAGACAGGCCATAAATCCTGTGCTCGTAAATCTAATCCTCCAACATTGACAAATGCTTGATGAAGATGTCACTGAAACCTAGATAAAGTGTGCATCGGTCCAGTGGCGAGGAGCCGCTATTGTGTCCGAGCTTAAGAGGAAAGATAGGGATGGGGAGGAAGAACTGATTCTGGTTTATCCTTGAGCAACATAACCTCAAAAAAAAGCCGATGATACATAGAAATCGTTCTGCGGTGTATGTACTGGCTGTTGAACAGTTTGAATCTGTGGTGTAGATTGTGTAAATAGGGAAAATTGCTTTTTCAAGGTGAACGACTTTCCCTCAAAAAGAGGGTGATATGCTTTCATGCATTACAGTTATATGAATAAAATAGGGAATGGCACTGATGCTATGTCGCAGTCATGAGTTCATATATGTTTTTTTTTTTTTTTTTTTCTGTTGCACCAAGCAATTTATCTGCACGAGTATGTCATTGCAAATAATGCATGAGCACAAAACTTCTCGGATGCAGGAAACGCGAGTGCATCTGCTGGCTCGACAAAACTGAGGACCCGTGATGGGGAACAGGAGTGGAAGTGAGGTACGTGTCCCCACTTGGCAGTCAGACCTCAAACAGAATTGAATCTGTGGTAGAGGGCTGTATGGATTAGCCCCCGTCGCTATCTGCTAAGCCTTCTACAAGTAAGAGCCACTTCTGCTAATAAAACATTCCCTCTGTGTCATCAGTAAAAAGCGTGGTATCGAATGGGGAAAAAGGTGTCCCCCTGTTGCTTGGTTTGGCTCTCTTGGTTTTAGAACAGAGCATAAACATGAAGTGGTTCTAGCACAAAACAATGACAGTTTATTAGAATGGGCTATAGTTCACAGAAAGGGGCTGTGAGCTGTTTTATATGAATGCCTGTGTGCCATTGTAAAAATCACTGGGTTTTATAATGAGTGGTCGTAATGCCTGTATTTATGAGCAGACAGAGACGGGTGATTGAAAGAGAGAAGAAATTAATAAAACTCAAGAGCTTGCTGGGACGTTGCAGCAGGATGGATGCACATTTACACATGAGGACACACAAACTACAAAACACAAAATTAGATTAGCTCTGACTTACAACTCAAATACACAGTACATAAAGTCCCATGGTGTTACTCTAACAAAAAAAAAAAAAATACAATTAAATTCAAAGAATAAAAAGTCTTTGGAGTTGTTTAGTTACCTGAAAGTCTGGGTTAGGGTTAGGGTAGGGTAGCCAGGCAGACCTAGAGTTCTCCTGGTACTTAAAGGGCCCATTGAAAACCTGTGATATGGCACTGAGATTGAAGGCACACACCGCAGATGCAGCAATGCTGTTTCTGAAAGTGAGGAACAGGAAAAAAAGAGTAAACAGGAAGGAGAAAAACAATGAAAGAAATGTGTTATAAATCAGACATCTACAAATAGACACACAGCAGCAACCGCCTGAACCCTAACTTGCATTTTGTTGATATTTGTGCAGATGACCTCTATGCGAATTTGTGTTGCTCTTGGCCGACAAAACAAATCAAACCGCGGGCAGACAGCCGCAGATGCCAACATAAGTGATCGTCATTATTGGATTATAAATCCAGCAATAGGACACAATTAAGCTGCTTGGCTTGTCTGATTAACTGTAGAGATCTCAGGCCTGAAATACAACTTTGACTTTTTAAGCTGTCAGTTTCAACAAGTACCAGCCTCCTCCCTCCTAAGAGAAAGTAAAGAATGAGAGCATTAAGTCTCAACTCAAACTGTGAGACTTGGGCGATGTGAATTATAATCCAATGCTGCTGTTCATTAAACTCTGTGCCTGCAGGGGGAAATGTTTCCAATACCCTTCAAAAGACTTTTTCAGCAATGTGAAGGCATTGACCATAAAGAATAGATTACTCAGCTTTTAATAATGGTTTAAGTGTGTGTGGACGAGTGTTTGTGTGTGTGTGGGAAACACAAAAGAAAAAGCTAAAGAGACAAAAAAAAAAAAAAGAGGGAAGATTCTAAGGTTTTGAAAATAATTGTTTTCATCCATGGATGCATGCTGTCTTATTACCACCACTGTATGCATAATTCAGTGTAGACTTCTAATAAGTACAAAGCTTCAGTTGTGTGATCTAAATGAGAGGCATAAGTGAGCATATCTGCGGCAGGCTCTAGTGTTATGTGTTTATATGGTGTAGAGTAAACAACATATCCATGTGTAGTTCAATTTTATACAGTTTATTGTGTGCAAAAAAAAAAGAGGTCAAATGCCATTTAATGCTGATTGCTGTCAAAATAAGTCAACATAAATGATAATAATATAATGCCAAAAACACTGAATTATACATGACTGTATTTCATCAGTAAATTAAGAACAGCACCAAAGTAAGTCTTATCTTTTTTATCTGACACCAACAAGCGGTGGTAGATCCTTCAAAATGAAAATTATACAGAGCCCTTGAGCTAGGGTTATGAAAAAATAAGACTACAACTTAAAACAAAATGTAAATCAAATGACTTTATCTGATTATTTAGAAAGACTCACAGTCAAAGAACTTGTATGCAAATTAGATCACAACAGACTGGGGTAAAAACAGAGTAAATTGCTCAGATTTACTCACAAATTACTTGTCGTAACAGAGCAGCTGAAAAATTTGGTAAATGCAAAAACTAAATGCACCACAAAGGAGTAAATATGAATAAGTGCAGACGACTGGTGTGACTGTGATTTTTGTAAACTGTCTTGTCACTCACACATTAGTGGTAAAAATGCCGTAAAGAAGCTCCAACTCGGGCAGGTAGAAAGTTCCCTGCAGTTCATTGTAGTTGAAAGGGATTTCCCCTGGCCTGGAACAGTTGAGTCTAGCTTTCATAAAGGTGGTCCATGTGTCCTCCAGGAGGAAGCGACCCCCGATGTCATTCTTGCAAACGCGTCCTGCCCGAGAAAACACTGTCCGGCCACAATCGTGCTCCACAGCATTTTCCCGGAAAAAGAAGTAGGTGAAGTTTCCGATGTCGTAAGAAGAGACAAAGTTGGGTTCTGCAGAGAGAAAGGAATGAAAAGTTAGGGAACAGGAAAATAAAAAAACATCAGGGGAGATGTAACCAAGGGAGGAAAATGAAATACGGAGAAAAATTATAGACAGCTAAAAGAGAGGTGGAGTGAAGAGAAGAGAAGACAAAACATTTAAGGCTGTGGGAGTAAGATGGAAGGAGAATGAGTGTGTGTTATGACTGATTGACTCGCACAGTGAGGTGCAGCCTACACAACAGCAGGTGATCAGGATTAACAACCACAGGCCATGTTATTAATGGTGTTGTGTTGTAATAAGAAAACTAATTTTTCATTCCCCCAACCCAAAGGTTCGGATGAGAAATGACCCAAAACAGGTGCAGCATAATAGCCTTCACCCTATCTAAAACATGCAACCTTCATGACACTATCACTGCTAAGGCGTTCATTTTTATGTATGACATTATTGAATCTAAACCACTCGCTTTATTCTCTCTGACAGTGATTTAATTCACCTTTAAATGAAAGCATCCCTCCCTCCCCCCCTTCCTCATTTCAACCCTCTTCTCCTCTGCACATTTGGAGGGCAGTGCAGGAGGAGACAGAAGAAAAAAAAAAATCAATTCGCCATAAAATTAGTTATTAAACCTCTTCCCAGAGGTTGCTGCAAAGCAATGTATGTGGTGGCTTTTAATTTATTTTTTCAATTTCGCTTAAATGTGAATCAGATAAAGTCACTTGCTGACAAGATCCTGATTGACCTACTCCCCTCTAGACTGGACACCTTAAGCCATCTGATGTTCTTAAATCTTGGCTCAGGTATTCATTCAAAATGGGTCTGAGCTGTCAGACATAGACATTAACTATCTGAAGAGATTGCTGCCCTTCAAAGAAGCTGTGCGATAAATATAGTGATTTTCCAGTTGCTTAGTAACTTTGGAATTGTAGTGTGATTAAGAAAGAAAGAAAGAAAGAAAGAAAGAAAGAAAGAAACAGCAGAAGCAATTATGATTCTTTTTTCCAAATTTTCAATACTGCATTTTCACAGTAGTGGTGATTTAAGTTAGAATACAACAAATCAACCTAATCAAATTCCATCTGCAATGTTGGATAAACATCTGCTATGCTTATGTATTGTAGTACAGTAGCGTTATTCAAAAGCTGCAACCCCCCAACAAAAAAAAAGAAAAAGGAAAAAAAAAACTACTGTGTTTCCCCTCATTCAAAATAGTACAACCTGACTTAATGTAAAAACCTGTAAAACCTTGTAACACCTCTATCTAGACTCAAACTTTGGCAGCTCTCTACCGTTCAGCCACTTGGAGTTGTACTGTGCCGTGCGCAGTGGTGGCAAACCGCCCAGGCTGCGGTAGATGGCGGGGTCTCGACCAGAGAAGTCCATGGCCGTGGCCGCGTAAAGCTCTCCACTGGAGGTGATGAGGGCGGTGGAGTTGTGGAGGGGGTTGTAGGGACACCGGGCCATTCCACTGATCTGATCATGGATCTCTGTCAGATTTGTCAGCTGCAACATGGACAAAGATGAAGTTGAAGTTGGGGGATTAAAGTAGATTTATTTATTTTTTTTATTATAACAGAAGAATAAAAATAGGTGCTGACAGGGTGCAGACATTGCCTTGAGTCACTTTCAAATTATAATTTCTAACAGAAGTGTCCTTTGAGTTATGAGTGTAAAACAAAACAAAAAAAAATGCACTATGCTCATATTTAGCTCAACTTCTAAATAAAGGATTGAACCGAATAATAATCATAATAATAATAATAATTCGAATAATAATAAAAAAAAAAAAACTGCATAGAGAAGCAAAGGGCAGAATTAAAATGCAAACCAGTGAAGTCTGGTAATGTTTTGTTTGTTCCTGCCAATATGCAAATGCTGCAGACAAAAATACTTCATCTCATTATGTTTTGTTTGGCTTATCTACTGCAAAACACATAGTGAGATATATATGAGGAAAACCTTCAGGAGCAGGAAATATAATCAGAGAACACATTTGGAATCATTAGTAACATAAAGTACACAAAATGAGCAGCTGCCTCAAGACCAATGTTAAGAAACCACCTGTTAAGAAACCCATGAAATTCTTAAAAGCAGCGTCTTAAATCAAGACTGCTTTTTGTTTCTTAGTTTCCTTATGTCTTGTAAAGGACAAGCAGCTGTTTGTCTGGTTATATCATTATTATACCACATCTTTGAGAAGCTTCTCTCTGTTCACGACAGGCGTGATGCGAGATGCAGCCGTCCCCTCACATTCCGCCTTTGAATATGAAGCCAAATCCAGCTCGCCGCTTTTTAAAAATACTTTACAGCATGACCGTGGCTTAGCCCTGACACAGTGCACTGACTTCTACATTTAAAAAAAAAAAAAAAAAAGAAAAAAAAAAAAAACAGGCCGTAACTTAAGTGACTCAGACTTGAATACCTAAAAAGCAGTAATGCACTTTCTGAAATCTGAGACGTAATTATATTTTATGGCCCAAAAGTAAATACTACATGCAAGGATTAGCTCATGGTGTGTCGGTCCTTCCAAGTTTATTTAAGCTCTGAGGGGAAAATTCACAACACAAATTAAAATGTCTGCGGTACACTGATAATTACAATAATCCTATTTGCAATTACTTTTCCATCAATCAGGGTTCAACATTCCTCCGCACTTCACTCTTTATTCACACGACCTCCAGTCGCCCAAACATCGCAAATGTTTCAAAGCTCAATCTGTCCTCTTCGCCTATCAGACTATCAAATGTTCTGTCACAGGAATAACGCGACGACAGCTCTTCCACGCCATCCAAGGCTCCGATTCATTGCATTGGGATCACTAGTGACTTCTTAGCCAATTTCCTGGAGCCTGTCGATTTGGATAAAAGGTCCTGTTAACTCGTGCCACCTCAGCTCCACCCGAACCGCAACAAAACAGAGCAGGCCTGTCTGTGCTCTGCTGGGCCTGTAATGAAAGCCTCCCATTGAAAAGGACACCGAACGGCCGGAATTACCGCCTTTTAGGTCAAACGGGTCATTTACAAAAACAAGAACAGGAGTGATAAATAGATAGGCTGCGATGCATCCACTTGCATATTCATGAAGTGGAGTGAAGGTTGTCTCTGTAGAGCGCCCAGCAGCTGCGTGAATAGGACACTGAAGTGACTTTAAAAGCTTCTGATTGAGACTTTTTCAGACGGAGACAGGTCACAGCTTAGACAGACTTTTTGAAAATCCAGTTGGAAACTACGTGTGGTGCCACTGAGACGTTACTGTGGCTATTGAGTGAATTTTTAAACCAAGAAATGTAGCCAAAAGCTTTTTTTTTTTTTTTTTTTTTTTTTTTTTTTATGACTAAAGATCTGTAAAGGAACCAAGCTTAAACTGCTATTCTACAGAGACTTATTAACCATGACATGTCTGCGGCAATTACAATATCTATTTTTTTTTCCCCCTCCCACCATTTTCTCATCTTGAGTATAATTTGCCAGTTATAGAAAATTAGATGAATGTAGCATCCCAATTGTTTGACAGTCATCAAATCTCAAAGGAAACACACAAGAAATGGAAAAGCCTATGACTATAACAACAATCTTCTACTTATATCTCCACTAATGCAGCTTATGTCATTGTGATTCTAATATTGACAATTAAAGTAGTCTTTCAGCAGCTTTTACTGTCACCATAACGGAAAAACCAATTAGTGCAGAAATAATAAAACAGCAAAAATAAAAATGAGTGATAGTGTTTTTGAGAATACTTCCACATAGTATGACTTACTGTCTATGGGGAATGTTCTTAATTGTAATATGCATAATTGCTGAAATATTATTAAGAAAAAAGTGTGTCTGGCATTGTGAGAAGCAGTTAAAAGTGCCACCTCCTCGTGTTAGTGTTTGTCTTATTACGATCATACTGTACGTATTATGTGTTTCTGATTTTAAAGTTTTATAAGCAAGACAAAATTAAATGCACTTTTTTTGTGAAACAGGCCAAATATATGCACAAGGTCAAACACTACTCAGTAAAATTCAAATTAAAAGTAAAATAAAAAAATAAAAAAAATAAAAAAAAAATAAAAAAATCAACTCCACACTGATGCAATTACTTCTTCGAACAACACTGGATAAAATAATTGGGGCATGCTTTAATTTTTATATGAGACATTTCCCTTGTTCTTGCTCTGTTAATGCCTTATTATGCAGAAAAAGAAAGAAATGCGGTCATAATCACATTGACCGCTGGCATTATTACCATTGTCATCGTCATCGGTGGCTTGAAAGACAGAGAAATTAACAGCTGTTTAATCTGTAACCTCTGAGTGCTTATTAAACTAATAAAATATTCTGTTCCCTCTGTGTTCATCCATCACAGCTGATAGTAAATCTGTCTGAACATGAATCCATAGCTGTTCCAAACCAGTGTTTCACATTAACGGCCATTCAGTGAGTAAATATGACAAAGCCTAATAAAATACTACTATATAATGTCATGACATTTCAACTATATGTATTTTCACAGCAGTAAACACTCATTACGAGCCTGTGACCTTTGGATACAGTGCTTTTGGACAAAAACAAATGTCATCATAATAGTAAACTCATACCTCCTCCTCCTCTGAAAGCCCACAGTAGGCGACGGAGATATTTGATACGGCCTGATCGGTCTTTTAAGGTAAGAACAGTACTCTGACATTTTAAATGTTGGCTTCGGCTTCACTTCAGTGGACACTTGTCACAAAAAATAATGGCTGGGAAAAAAAAAAAAAATCTAAGCTGGCATTTTAGTCACAAAGAAACATGGCTATTAGACTAAAATATAAAATGAAAGGGTAAGGACATTATAGATGACAGGTTCACAGGCATGTGCACAAAAATAAAGGTTCTGTTGCTAATTGTCGTCATTAATGTCTGAAAACATCCCTGTAAACATAGGATTAGGTGCTGCAAGACATGTGTGACATAATAACAGAGGGGAGTGAAAACAGATTCACAAAAGAATTAAATATAGAACAACACTAGAAAAGTACTCTGAGAGTGCAAAGCTCCGCCAAGACAGAACCCCCCCCGCCTTCGAATGGAGAGAGGTTCGCCAAGGAGGTTATGTTTTTGGTGGAGTTTGTTTGTCTGTCTGTCTGTCAGCAACGTTACGTAAAAAGTTATGGATGGATTTTGATAACATTTTCAGGATGTGTTGGGAGTGTTACAAGGAAAAAATCATTACATTTTGGTGGTGATCCAAAAGAGATCCTGGATTACTTTGAAATTTTATATTGTGGTAAGTGGAGAATAAATTTCAAAGTGATCCAGAATCCAGGATATATCTTTTTTTTTTTTTTTTACCTTTATTTACCCAGGTGTGTCCCATTGAGATCAATGATCTCTTTTTCAAGGGAGACCTGCCCTATCAGTGCATGTCTTTGGATGATGGAATGAAACTGGAGTACCCGGAGAAAACCCTCACAGACACGGGGAGAACATGCAAACTCCACACAGAAAGTTCTAGTGTGGGAATCAAACCAGGGTTCTTCTTGCTGTGAAACGTGAATGCGAACCACTGCCACCCAGACCACCATCAACATTTAATCATTTGTTTCTTATGACACTCCCAACACATCCTGAAAATGTTATCAAAATCCATCCATAACTTTTTGAGCAATGTTGCTGACAGACAGACAGACAGACAGACAGACAGACAGACAGACAGACAGTTAGATAGACAGACAGACAGACAGACAGACAGTTAGACAGTTAGACAGACAGACAAACAAACTCCACTGAAAACATAAACTCCTTGGCGGAGGTAAACCTTAAACACAGAATAGAACCCAAGTAACTGATTTGTGAAGGGCAAAGTCAAAATGAAACCAGAAGTATGTTTACCTGTGCACTGGAACCAGGATTAGAAGCAGTAATAATTTGAAGTTTAGCGACGATAAGGTGACATCCTAATTACCGTCTTAATAAGATTCATCTTTTTAATCAGTCTATTATCCCTGACTGCACAGCAGGGGTGAAGAGAGCTGTGAAAACACCTAACACTAAATTGTGGGATGTCAAATTCACAACTTATTTACTTTGATTAAACGTGCGACTCAACCTTGACCTTTGTTTATATTACTGACGGCTACAATAATTGTGCCTTCAATCAACACTCGCTGTTATTTCAGGACAGTCATGATATTTACATATATCTGCAGAAATTAATCAATTACTCGAAGACAAAAACATTTCAAACACAAAGGATTGCTTGGTTTCTTTGTCTTTTACATCAGTCACTGGGGTATCTGTGGATGTTATTATATGATAAAAATCAAATAATATGTGACCCACAAAGTTGGAATAATTTTGTTTTCTGACAATTTTCTCTTTTTGGTTCCATTTATAGAAATTCGTGATCATCTCTGATCAGGTTCATTGATTATATCCTGCATCCCACTCCTACTTTATCCATCATGAATAAATAACACTGTCACAAAGAGTTGATGAGAAATGGAAAAATGACTTTATTCCAACTTTCTGGGCAAAAGTATAGTTGGAAGACAGTATGAGGACTGAAAGAAAAACTGGCTAAAGGATTAAAAACAAAAATAGCAGTTTAATCAGTAATAAAAAATGGTCATTGGTTGCACCCCTATATTTGTGTCTGCATTTATATGGGTTCATAATTGTTCTTTCACTGTACAGTTATGCTCATAAGTTTACATACCATGACTGTGTGTCTCGGACGTTCCAATATGACAATGACCCAAAACATAAGGTCACGTCGACCTGTCATTGGCTACAGCAGAAAAAAGTGACAGTGAACGAGTGTCCATGTCAATCTCCTGACCTCAGTAACATTGAGCTACACATGCAGTTCCTGTAAGAAAACCTCAAATCTGAAAGGAACTGAAGGTGTTTTGCCAAGAAGAATGGGCAGCTTTACCATCTGAGAACATTGTTTCATTCTCAATGACCACAAAAGAAAAACATCTGTCATTTACATTAAAGGGACCAAAGCAGAGGATGAACAACTAGGGTATGTAAACTTATGATCAGGGTCATTTGGATCATTTCTGTGATCAGTATGATTTAAAAATAACAAGCACATTTGTTTGATAATAAGTGACCAAACCACTAACTACAAATAAAAGAAAAGCTTTTATATTATCGTTCATATTCTCTGAAATATGGCCAAAGAATTTCAAATTCTGCTAGAATATGTAAACGTATGCGCACAACTGTAAATCTACTGAAAAATAAAACTGCAGTGTCATCGTAAAACCAGAGGCTGTTGTTCATACCGTTCGGTTGGTGCAGATTGGAGTAAAGGCGTTGGTTCCGCAGGTAAACAGCCTGTTCCCGTTCACCAGCAGCACCCTGATATAGTTCTGGCACTCCTCCTGTGAAAACACACCAGCAAACACACATATCACAGTTAGCAGTTAGCAGCAGCACCATTATCTACCCATTGACAAGCAGTAGCATTAGGCACAGGAACAAAATTACACTTTATGCCAATAAATGAGACAAACACCTGCAACTGCAGGAGGGCTACTCTAAAACGTGGCCAAGCTTGACAGAGTCAAATCAAGGCTAATGCTCGTACGGCTTAGTCATGTCACATCTTAATTCAACAGGGACCAGATTTGGAG
The DNA here is from genome assembly GCA_020466265.1 of Siphamia tubifer. Lineage (NCBI taxonomy): Eukaryota > Metazoa > Chordata > Actinopteri > Kurtiformes > Apogonidae > Siphamia > Siphamia tubifer. The sequence continues at coordinate 33,357,460 of CM035802.1, read as the reverse complement.
AGGGATGTGAATGAGGTGTAGAGCAGATAAATGCGGCAAGCGTGAGAGAGGACCACTCAGGATTAGTTTTGAAAATTGCCTTGGCTTTGTTGACTGGTCAAAAAGTGAAATGAAAGTGCAGCCTCTCATATACTTCAATCAATCATGTTTCTTTTTAGCATGCTCTCTACATTAATCAATTCAAGTCACTTTTCTCCAAATTATGGTGAAGTACACACTCGCCACTCTTGTCTTGGCTTGCTGTCCCTCTGAGGTTTCCTGAGTTTCTCGCAAACCACTCAGTACTTGTTAAAAGCACATAACAAATAAAACCAGACTGACAGCGCAAATGATTGATTGAACGACTTTTGGCTGCACGTTATGAAGTCTCAACATCATTGTCAGGCCTTCACAGTCGTTTTCTGACCAATTCCATCAACATAACCCATAGCAAACAAGAGCGGTCTGTTTTCGTGCCAGAGAGTGGTGTTTTTCTCCGATAAGACAGTACAGCAGAGTCAAAGAGCCCCCTCCGTCTACAGTAAAAGAGGCCACAGCTGGTTTGACAAGGAGGCCCCGCAGAAATTTAAAGCCTTGTAAACCTAGTATTGTTTGAGACACTTGAGCTGTACGACTGACCCCCCCCCTCCCCCTGCCTTTCTCAAGAGTCTGATTTAGGAGTGTAGGGCACTGAAGGGGAGATGGAGGGAGGGAGGAGGAGAGGAACTTTTATTTCCTCCTATCAAGATGGAGGTTGACTCATAAAACAGCTTGTATCCTCATACTAAGCATGTGCCTGTTTGTGCGAGTGCAGGTGTCTGTGCACTGATGTATCGTTGCTGTTTGTCCAGTTCATTAGGTACTATATGCATTTCTGTTTGTGTGCAAAAAAATGTGAGGATCATGAAGAGTCTGCATAATTCACCCACCCCCACCCCCCCCCACCCCCACCCCTCTACACACACAGCCTGTTTTGTACAGTAAATAACAGCATGTTTAATATTTGCCCAGCCTCACAATCTTGACTTGTTTATGAAAACTTCCTGACAAATGTTCCACGTCCGTACTGTAATACAGAGGCTGTTATGCTTGGCTCTCATATTATAAAACAAAACACAGGCAGCAATCAAGTCCTGTCAAGTCAATTTAACTCTCCTTTCTTCTCCCGTTGGAGATAAATCAAATACACAGGAGAAGAGTAGATGCTTGCATTAAGAAAAAAAAGGAAGAAAAAAAAATACAATCACTTGTAAATTCACTCAAAACACGGGCACGGTATCTGTGTAATAGCTTAAGCGATGGTATATTGCTGCGCACTGAGCTAGGTAATAAACCATCGAAAGCACTGTCAGCTGTGGGAGAATGAAGTCTTTCAATGCTATTCTTAGTGTACATCACGGGAGCTGATTCTCAGAGGGGAACAGTGAGCAAAACAATGCGACTCCAGCAGACAGCAGGGACGCTCAACCTCTGAGTTAGCGTTAGTCTGTAATTCACAACCTCTATCTTGCACTGGCCAGCCCATGCATGCCTATTATGGGTCCCTAACCACCTTTCACAGGAGGATAAATACACAGCGGTTCACACACACACACACACACACACACACACACACACACAAGGATCAGGGCTGGGCAGTTCACCTACAAGTCAAGTTCAGCTCTAAACCATGTGTTTGGGTAGGCTGGAGTATGCTAGCAAACCGCATGGAAAAACAGAGAACTAAAGAAGTCTATGCAAACAATAGGAACTCCCTATTTGCTAGATCCATAACTGAGTGTATAATACTAACTAAGGTGCGGTTGGAGACTTTTTTTTTTTCCTGCTTGAAAACCTATATACAAAGATGAGATTCCCAGTGAGGCTACGCTGAAGGGGTTACAACTTCAGTCTGTGTGGAAGTGATTTTCCAAACAGCAGGGAGAAGTGGAGTATCAGAGTACAACTACAGCCACCCAAACCACTAACAAATTAACACATCTCCAACAGACTGGATCACTTGCTGAGTGAAGAATAAAGCTCATTGTTTCATACTAATACTACGGTATTAGCAAGTTTTCTCCTTTAAATTAAAAACTCACAGCTTGTTATTCTGGTTTATATTATAGCCCTGTTACCTTAGCTCTGTTTTTAGACTGAAAACAGACACAGTAAAAGCATAAGTAAGGGGTGTCAGACACAACAAACCCTACCTGTCACAAATGGTTTGCCTGATTTGCCCTATCTCTTATCTCATTTTTTTTACCTTTGACCTACATTCATCAAAATTTAATGGGATCTATTCTGGATCACCTTGCATCTTTCCTGAAAATTTTCTAGAAATTGGTCCAGTATTTTGTTCGTAAAATTGCAAACAAACAAACAAACAAACAAACAAACAAACATAAATGCATCTTAATCCATTTATGCCTGAATTTAAGTACCTTTAAAAAAAGGGAATGTTAAATTAAGTGGAGATAATTAATTTGACTACAATTTATAGATTTGTTTTGATGTGTTGCATATTTGCAACAGTAGGCATTAAGGAATTACGTTCAGACGTTAAGTGGTTAAAACAAACCAATTTTTTTTTATTTTTATACAAAGTACATCCACAAAAAACCCTAAAAACCATAGTTACATTAATTTACTATTGTTTCATTATTGACTGTTTCTTAATGTTTGTTTTTAAAACATAATTATGTACTAATCTGTCAAAAAAATAAATAATTTATACATTTACAAAACACACAGAGAAAAAAAAACCAGTTATATTAATGTAGCACTGTTTCATTACGGATTATAGATTTCTTACGATTTGTTTTAAAAACAACATAATTACTTATGAACATCATTTGTGGAGATAACATACACTAATATGAGATGGCTTCGGAAAATAAATGTTTTTTGAGTGCATTAATTCTTGTTCTAAGCAAAGTAAAAAAAATAACATTAGATATCGTTCTATTGTTATACATCTTACTGATAATTTTATGCCATATTTTAATACTTTAATGTAGAAAAATGACATATTTTATAGGAAAAATTTAATTTGAGCTGCATTCAAATTTAATATATCACATTATAAAACTTAATTTTATTTTCAATTTTAGTGCAGACATGCTGTGTTTTCTGGAACCAATTTAATGGCATCTGTAAAAAAAACAAAAAAAACAACAACAGGTATTTCAGACAGGACACACATCAAATTCACCACTTATAAAGAACAACACAAAATTTTAGTTTGTCTTTGGCTCTGCTCGAGTGATGCTCTTGGACAATTTGAACAACCATGACACAGCAAGTCCCTGATATTACGACCCCCCACACCTGCCAGAACCTCTGACCCACATCCTTGGAATGAATGGAAAATCTGAATAAAAATGATAATTTCACAAATGCAGGAGGAGGCAGGGGAGATGGGGGCGATGATGATTAGATCTGTAGTAGGCCGATGAGTAGGTGCAATGTGATTTGATGTGAGCACAGACCAAACCAAATTAATGGACACAAGCTCAGTTATGCAGTGCTGTAATTGGGTGGAGGAGAACGCAGACGTGAACAACTGGATGGAAAAAGCTTCATTTATGTGTGATATTTGTGTTCAAAATACTACATTTTGAGACATGTTCACACCTTATTTTAAGTGTTGAATGTTGTGAATTAGCAAATTAGATTAAAGAGCTTTTATTGTCATATGCACAGAATGAAACATCGCAGTTAAATCATTTTAGTTCAGGGGCCACATACATGTTAAACATACAACATGATCTAAAGTGGGCCTGACCAGTAAACCATAATAGCATAATTTTTTTTTCACGTTAGCATTAAAAAAAAAAAACATTATTAAATGAAAATATTTCCATTTTCGAACTATTAGAACAAAGATGATGTGATTAACATGAAAAAAAGATTTGTTAAGAAAAACAAGTGCAATTTAAATAATATTATTTATCAATGTATCATTTATACATGTGCATTATGGATCAAATCAACAAAATGGACAGACATTAAGTAATAGGTAGATTGGTACAATTACACAATGAGATATTTCAGGTTGTTCACATTTTATTGTTAAAGGATAGTTTGTTGATGCAAATATTTTCATAATTTAATGTTATCTTATATTATGGTAGCAAAAATTGGAGATGTCATCAGATATAGTTTTGATATATATATTTTTAAATTTTTTTTTCATTAAGCAAAGAACATTTGGAGTGATTATTTATAGGTTATTATGTTGTTATTTTACCTGAGATGAAACTATACCCCTGAACTAAAATGAGTTCGACATCCTTGACTGTTATTAATACCCATGGGCCGGATTGGACCCTTCAGCGGGCCGGTTTTGATCTACGTTGCCTTATGTTTACATTATTGGCTTGCTATCCTTTTTTCACAGTAGAATAACAAACATAGAATAAAAATGAGTGCATTTACATCTAAAAAGATTATGTGTATTCACAGCGAACATGAAAGCAGACTATATACAGGGAAGCATTGTATACAAGTCTCATATTAAGTGAGTTTGTTTAGTACGACATATATAGTATGTTTACAGCAGTGGCTGAGGATAAAAGTGCCCGTGACTATGTTATTTATTGCACATGTATTTTCCAGCTTATTGTAGCTACGGACAGAAAGAATGGTGATTGATACTGTACAAAGGAGTGCAGCCAAGTGGTAGTGTATATAAACTGTGTTTTCAGTATAGATCATTATATGTTTAGAAGGTCACATGTGGTTCTGTAAGAAGTGGCATTCAGTCTAAATAAATAAATAAATAAATAAATGAACCATTGCATTCAGAAAATGAGTTCAGATGCAAAATTGAACCAAGGACATTTCCATCGTCTGTATAGGGACGTGTGTGTGTGTGTGTGTGTGTGTGTGTGTGTGTGTGTGTGTGTGTGTGTTTTATAGGGCTGGGAAGATATGCTTTGATGTCGATTCAATTCTTTTACGATTTTTTGGGTGCCGATTCAATTTAAATTGCAACTCTTCGATATTTCAGATTTTTTACTTGATTTTTTAACACCAGACCAGGTGAAAAAGCTGAAGGATGATGCCTACAGATCATATCAGGAGCCATATTTCCCTAAAAAATGTACCTCATATGTGAGTCAGTTAAGATTTATTCAGCAGTAATATATTTAAACCAGATTATGGGAAGTAAACTGCTACATATATCTGCACACAACACAAATAGGAGCCTTTAAATTAACATACTTTATAATAAAAATTAACTTAAACTCTCATTTCAAAGCCTGGACTGTATGTAAAAGAGGCAAACAAATGTACAATATAAAATATATTTTTTTTCAAGTATGTATTTATCTTTAGCTGTTCCTGCTCTGCATTTACCTCAGGATGGTGTCTTGCTAAGTGCACAGTAACGTTTGTCGTGTTTCCGCAGCTTTTACAGAGTTTACAAATATTAATTATTTGTCTTCCCTTCAAAGCAAAAAAATCCAAAATGTGTCCATATTTTTGACTTAAAATGTGATGGTGGGGGTTTTATGGGAACGGATATAAGGTCATAGATAATAGAAGAAAAACATTTTGCCCTCTGCTCTTAAAATAAACAAAAATAGTAAAAACAAAAAATCCCAATACATATGTGTATTGATTTTTTTCTCCCACCCCTAGTGTTTCAGTTCATTTGTTACACTATTAGTGGATAACACCATCAACTGTATAGATTAATCATTACTCTTAGCTGTTACTTCCTGTAAGTAAATACATTATGAGTCTGCGTTTTGTTAGATCTGATGGAATAGGATGAATAATGTCACTAATACGTCCTTTGCTGAGGCTAAGAAAGTACTTAAAGACATGAACAGCTGCAAGAAGCAACCAAAAGCATCTGCTGATATAAAATGTTTAGCAACTTTTGAAGCACTAATCCTGTCAGTGCACAATCATTCAGGTAAAATGCAGCTTCTCAACTTTTCCACATTGTCAGATATAACCCATTTGGATGCTCAGAGAATCCATTTCATAGTAAGCCTGGAAACACATTTTTTATACAGTTTTCTCTGTTTTATATAATAACCTTTGAATTTACTTTGAGCTTTTATGAACATTTACAGTGATGAAAACAAATAAAAAAATTTGACCATCTGAAATAATCAAAAACAATGGTTACCCAATGAACTCCTGTGTGTGTATCACGTGACTAAAACAGACAGAAACGAAAACAGGAAATACCTAAAAACACAGTTTTTGTCAGTACAATGCCATACCTATTGACATAAGAACTAAAGTGATTTTGATTATTACCAAGCAAACATGGAAAATGGGTAGATATCAGCTCTGAAATTAAACTCTTATCAGCTATTTTCTTATTATTATATTTGTCCACACAAATGTACCTTTAATAATACAAGGCATTTAAATGATCTATCTATCTATCTATCTATCTATCTATCTATCTATCTATCTATCTATCTATCTATCTATCTATCTATCTATCTATCTATCTATCTATCTATCTATCTATCTATCTATCTATCTGTCTGTCTGTCTGTCTGTCTGTCTGTCTGTACGTCTGTCTGTCTAATCACTTGTGAAAAGTTAAATATAGAGGAAAAAAGTCACAGCAAATATATAACTTAATATTTCTAGATGTTAAAGGGTATTTATAAGGCGCAGATTGTTAAGTAAACTGATGCAAATGTTGGAAGGAAGTGTAGTATCTAGGGAAATGAAGGCTTAATTATTCCTCCACAGATATTGATTACAGAATCAATACATGACAAAATCTTTATCCATATGGATAAGGTTGCTTATTTGTTTCTTTAAAATAACTATGGGGAAAACAGTATATCTTTGCTGTGCGATAAAAAAGCTTAATTGACAGGATAATTCTACTGTGGCTTGACTTGTTTTTTTTTGTTAAATAACACACCAGCACAACCTTGTTTTTCTCATGCTAGTGACAAGTGTCTGATAAAGTATTAGAACAGTGTGACATTTTTTTTTTTTTATACTCCTCCATCACTTAAACTCACCTCAGATTTTCCACGGCTGAAGCAGGCTCCCTTGGTGAACTCATCACAATGCCACTCAGCTTCCTGCAGAGAGACAGAAACACAACATAAGGCTCCATCAAGAAAAAGTAGACATCACACACATTCAGCACCATGTCACTATGAACTAAAAAAAAAAAGCTCTCAGAAACCTCAAACGAAACAATGGTCGACTCTCAACTGTGGCACAATGACCATCTTTTCAAGTAAATGTGATGTCTGGTGACTTTGTCTGAGATGGCAGAACAATAAAAATGCCACAGGAGACATGAAAACAGTTAGAAAAAAACCCCACTGAGATGAGTTTACATATTGCAGCATAGATCTCTGTGTGCTCAGGACTCTGTGACACAGTGGGAGGAATATATTAAAACAGATGTGAACTGTAGAAGGATTTGACTTTACATCTTTACTGTACTTCTAAATACACACACGCAGAAATCATCAGTTTATGAGACATGTTAAATACAGACACAGAATCCAATTAAGGATGCACACCGAGCAGAGACCTGAAGAAACGAGCAGCCAGTGCACACAGAGCCAAATGCCAATTTGATTTATGTGGGAGGGGAAAAGGAGGGATCTTAAGACATAAGACGTGAGTCCCCAGAGAAGTGTCAACGTGATTTACATGAGGGTAAGAAACAGAGGGACGCCTTTTACATTTTTACTACAGCAGAGAGAGAAATAAGATAAAACCTTGACTTGTCTGACTCGTCTCCTCTCGGGGTGAGGCGACCAGCGCGCTCCAATTTCTACCATTTAATTTCAGCATGACCTCTGGGGGGGCTTCCTCATTGATAAAAGTTCTCTATTCATGAAATGAGTGTTGGCCTCAAGATAGCACAGGGCAACTAAGACACTTACACTAGTGACAGGCAGAATTAGTTGTCAGTGCCACCGGCTCTGTATGACTGGCAGAGACAGTAATACTTATCAGAAAAAATAAATAAAAATAAAAATGGTCTGGTACTAGGGCTGCACGATATTAGAAAAAGTGATATTGCGATTTTTTTAACCATATATATATATATATATATATATATATATATATATATATATATAATATATTATAATTTATATACATTACGATATGAAAAAATGACACAGCAAAATAATTTGGCTAAGCTATTCAATCTGCAGATGAATGTATACATTAAATTTATCAACAGGGCGTGGAACGTGTTAACCCCAACACCACAGAACAATTCACTTGCACTGCTTCACCTGGGAGAATGTGTAACCATCATTATATACAACTTGGAGTTTGTGTTGACTACCCTTTTTATACTTTGTATAAAGAGGGGTGCAATATGCCTTATATTTATAGTTCCATACAGTTATTTATAACTGTATATCAGTTTAGGTTTGTATGAATGTGTATATGCATGTGAAGATGATAACGAGGTGAATTAATCCAAGGAACTTGTTTTTTTCATATATTATGTTGATAGGAAGTTAAACCATAGACTGTTTTGTGGGGTGGGATTAAATACATTTTCAAATCAGTCACATTGGGTTTTCCATGGACATATTCTGTTTTGTCTTGTTTGTTTCACTAGTGGGGACAGATTGGGACTGTTTAATAATAAATACAATTTAAATGCATTGAAGTGAACTGACTTTTCTCATGTTGGTCTTGTTACCAGTGACTCACTCCAAACTGGTTCTGAATGATTGTGATGTGCTCAGTGTATCAGGTTACTTTGAAATTAGATTACAAAATGTTGAGCTCATTTGTTTCCTACTTTACAGGACCTGTGATGTGACTATTGTGTACACGTATATTGGAATGTCGATGCTCAAACAATATACAGTGCAGCTAAAGCCAGTCACAAAAAAAAACTCTCCAAAAAGCAAAAGCATTCAACTTCTTTTTTGGCCAGTGTCACCTTCTTGCAGTAATAACCTGGCTAGTGGCCAAAGGTGAGAACTGCACTCTCTGTGGGAATATAGTAAATATCACTAACAAAAAGAGAATATTAGATTTCACCTTGGTATCAAGAATGTTTTATGCCAGGACAAGGGGAAAAGAAAGCTGAGCCGCCCACAGCACTTAGGAGAACTTCTTTCATTTCCTCTTTGTGAAAGCTTTAGGAGTTTGCTTTCTGTGTTTTATTACAATTCCTTTGCTTTCTACCTCAGTGGCCTTTCGTGGGGATGTAGAAACATCCGTATGTACACACATGTGCTGGTTGTACACAGACACACACATGCAGTCACAGCAGGGAGCTTTGACAGAGGAGAGAGCTTACAGTATGTGTGGGACTATTCACGGAGGATAAGATACGGAGTATTAATAGGAGCTGAGTTCTCTCTTTCTCATGTCTCCGTGTGTGTGTGTGTGTGTGTGTGAGAGTGTGTGTCAGTTCACATTCCAGGCCAAAGCTGGCTATTCTTGGGCCAGCCGCCACAGACACAAACCACACACATCAGCACTACAGCGCAGCCTGCACACACAGCACCACTGTCTGTCCCAGCAGTGTTGAATGTGGGTGCTAAAAGTGCTTTCGTTAATCGCAAGAAGGGTGGGGGCGACCTGTTAATGGCCCAAAGACTTACTCACTCATGTATAGTGTAAAAATCAATCATGATCCAATGTAAAATTACAACATGAGTTCACATTAATGGGGGCAAAGTGGTTGCTTTTATCATTATGAGGCGATTATATGATTTATCATCATCCAGCACAGTTCATATTAGATTATCAGAAGAATATATATATATATACCTATTACATCTTTAAAACATCAGGTTTATGGTGGCTGCAGAAGGAGTCTGATGTCCACATATGCCCATAAGAAGAGGAATGTGGTGAGATCATTGAACTACTGAAGCCAACTTATCCCAGTTGCCCCGGCGTCAAATGGACCAAAGTAAAGAACAGAGTCACAGTCATGCAAAGGAAAGTGCCAGTGTCATTAAGAAACATTAAAATCTCATTTACATGCTATTGTTTAGCCAGGGTGCTCCTTGAGATAAATCAGTCTTGAAGTGAAATATATCAGGAATGGTAACTGTGGGTTAAATAATCATTCATGGTTTTAAAGAAGCCTGTGTTACAAAGACATTTTTTTCCTACGCCTTTGTTGCCATGAAGAAACTGAAACAGAGGCTCAAAGAAGAAACAAAGAATGTCAGACAAAGGGAAGACCAGGAGTGAGAACAGCAGAATGGTGATTGTGTGTGTGTGTGTGTGTGTGTGTGTGTGAGACACTATGCTGACCAAAACTAAGGTCACCATGAAGGTTAAATAGAAATAAAGGTCCCCACTGGTAAAATAGAAATGATGTGGCCCTATAAATACATTAGTTTTTTTTTAGGAAGTCTCCATAAAGCATGGGGGGAAACAGGTGCAAAGTGAAACATGTATTTTTCAAATGTTTGAAGATGTGTTTACTTAAAGAAGAAGCATGAATGTTTTTTTTATTTATATTTAACAACAACTTAACAAATATTTATTTAATTATTTTTTTATTTATTAATTACATTTTCTTTAAGTGCTTACATTCAAATGGCTACTTAACCACAAACATGGTCCTCATGAAACATGTAAACATGTGTCTGTGTGTGTGTGTGTGTGTGTGTGTAGACAGTAGACAGTTTGTCAAAAGCTAAATATTTTCTGTATAAACCATTTTACTTGGAGAAAGAAAAAAAAAACATTAAAAATGTTAATAATATACATTTTTCTCAGGAATGTAAGCATGCAAGTATGTTAGGATCAAACCAAACAAAGCTTGAATTGTTCTGTAAACTGTAGTGGATGCTACAATAGACAGCTTGTTTCATTATTTAACTCCCCCGATTTCTTTTTCAGGGACCATTTACATGAGGATGATTGTGGCTAAATACGACAGCATATTTTATCAGACGTGTCTTTCATTTACACCAAGCCCACACTGTCAGGGTGTGAAGACACACAAATCTGAAGACTCCTTCCAGAATGGGACGATTTGAAGATGGACATGCGTCTTTACGTCACATATGTTCACGTCACATACACTTTCACGTTACATTCATACGCTGAGCAGGTAAAGTAACAAACATGTCGGACAACCTGGATCCCACAGATATTCCAGCTGCATTAGCATTAGCATTAGCATTAGCTGTAGCAGCTAACAGGAGTCATTTCAGCTATTGGACAGACATTACATGCATGCCGTAACTGAACAGAGATGGGTGTACAATTCCATACGTCAAAAACTGGCGTGACTGTCCAATCATATTTCACCTACTGTTGCGTCTTCGTATAAACAAGGATTTCCTCCTGAACACACTAGTCTAAACGTGGATGAAAAACTGAAGCCGATCCTCCACTTTTGCATCTTCTGTTTTCATGGTCTCCGTTTAAATGTCGCCTCAGTCTCAGTTATGGTTGATTTTTTTAAACTGTAATGATTCACCATATATAGATTTTACTGACCACCTCAGTGTTTAAGGTATGCCTATGTTCCCCAATAAACTTTTATTATTACTAGTGGGTATGGTGGTAAAAAGTTGAACATGAAATATGACAGACCCTTGTTTCTATAATGAGTTCAGTCCTCAGAGATAAGCCATTATGTTTGAGCCTCTCATCACACACTAAAGGGCTTTGTCACCATGAGGTGGGTGCAGGAGAGATACCAATGGAGAGAGTGGGCAACTACAGAGACAGACAAAGACAGGGGATGTGACAGAAAGGAAAATGAGAGACAAACAGATAAAAAAAAAAACATAAACAAAGAGTATACAGACTCCAATTTAGGAGAGAACAAGGGAGACTGTGTGGGCATAGTAACGTAGGAGGGAGTGAGGAGTTGAATTCCAAACAGCACTGTTTCTAGACATGATATTGAATATTTTTTTGCATAAAGAGGGTCCAGAGAACATATTCTCTCCTGACAGCTGTCTGCCTTTTGTGAGAGGACTCGCTGTATGTCTCATTACAAGGGGCTGGTAGGTCTAAAAGCATGAGCCGGACAAATCCTGCTGGAGAAATCTAATCTGTTGTATGAATTGCTGATATTACCTTTTGATGTAGCGGCACAATATTTACTATTCAGGGGTGATGTCTGCTGATGTAAGCTTGTGAAAGATTTACACATGCAATTGGTTTTGATCTCACGCCTGAGCAAATGGTCAGAGTTGTTCATATCATATCATGTCATGTCATCATCATAATGCCATCAAATATTAAGCCTTGAATTGACCACTACGTTATTAGGCCTGTGATCTCTTTACCTAAAAGTGGCATTATATTGCACATTATCCCATGCAGACAGATGCACCACTCCCCATCAACTGTAATCATGTGCATTCCTTCTATTCTATGTATTTAAATGGGCTGAAGTAGTGGCTCCTAAGTAATTGAATTAATAATGTTTCCAGATCTAGGGGCGGCTGTGGCTCAGTTGGTAGAGTGGGTCGTCCAATGAATGAAAGGTTGGCGGTTCGTGTCCTGGCACATGTCGAAGTGTCCTTGGGCAAGACACTGAACCCTGGCTTAGTCTCCCAGTAGAACTGACAGAACCTTAGAAACCTACTGGTGTGTGAAGAGGTGACTGTGAGACTAATGTAAAGGGCTTTGAGCAACATGAAGGTGGAAAAGCATTATATAAATACAGTCCATTTATCTAAGGTGGACAGTTTCTGTTAGCGACTGATTATGAGGTAAATTGTCTGTCTGACGTGTTATAATTACATGAGACAAGTGTGTGAAATGTAACATGCGAGAGCAAAAAGAGAGAGACGTTTGTTTTTATGTGGAGTTTCCTTTCTTCTGTACAACATGACAATATGAACGGAAGCAAAGAAAAATGGAAGCACAATATTTATAGTCTATATCCACAGCTGAGAGAGAGAGCGAGAGAGAGAGAGAGCGAGCTGTTATAGATAATGTTTTCGTGTGCTGCTGCAGGAAAAAGGTGAGAGTGAATATCTGCTTTTTTTTTTTTTTTTTTTACTGAATAGTGAACAATGCCACTGATCTTCTACATCCTCGTAGTTATTGACTAATCCTGTGCCACAGTGTTTCTGTTGAAACTCAGCCTCTCTGTCTGCATCCTGTTTCGATTAAACATGAGGACGGCATACTAATACAGAGGTTGAACAGAGGGACTTTTTACTCCTCTGTGCTGACGACAGCTGTAGGCTTTATGGTTCTGACTTATATTATGTCCATTTGTTTTTATCTAATCCATTCTTGTGAGTGGAATATCGAAATAATACAATGAGAGAATTTCTTCAAATATTCTACAAATATTCACCTGTTGTTAAGGATAAGCCATGTGTCATTCGTTTTTCAAAATAAAACCAAAAATAAGACAATGAAACAACAAGTCGTTCCTTCATTATATGTTTCCAATTTTAAATTACCGTATTTTTTTTTTTTCATTTTTCCTTTTTGTGTTTAAATGAATAATGGATAAAACTGATAATGGACATTTTCTGTTTTATCCAATTTTGACCTGAAACTAGTTGAATAAACTGGAAATGACCATGACCCGCAGTGACAAAGATGGAAACGTACGTCGTATTTGGGGGAAATAAGAGGGTCATCCAAAGACCTGAAGATATGATGATGGAGAAAATTGTTGTCATTTCATACCATAATGATCTTCAAGTCCAGTTAAGTCCAGTTCAGTTAAGGTTCATTTCCAGTTTATCTACTTGCTTCAGGTTAAAATTGGACACAACAGGAAACGGCCATTATCAGTTTTTTCTATTATTCATTTAAACACAAAAAGGAAAATGGAAAAACCATTATTAACCGTTATCATTTTTTCATTTTAGTTTTGGAAACAAATAATGAAGAAATTAGTTGTTTTTTGATTGTCTTATTTTTGCTTTTATTTTGAAAAAAACTAATGAAACATAGAATAAGGATGAAGTGACTAAGAGCTTGTTTAGACATACCTGGTATTTTTGAAAACACAGATATTTGCCTTCGTTTGTGCCTGTCGTTTGTACACAAACTGAGTTTTTTCCTCTGAAAACACATCTTCATAAAAAAAAACAAAACAAAAACAAAAAAAAAAAACCTTAAAGATGTTTAAAAAGTCACTTTTGTGTTTGTGCATAAAGAGACCATTTCGCACCACAGAGAGCAGCATTGTACTTCTGGAAAGCATGGATACAGTTGGAATAGCAGCATTTTGCTTATATTCACATGTTTGCTTTTGAAAATAAAGCTGATCCAAGTCATAGACCAGCAGAGACGCAACAATTGCACATCTTCTTCTGACCGATCAAAGAGTGCGTCCGTAACGCCAACGCCAGCAATTATGGGTCTGACCTGGACGGACTGTTGTCTGGTGGGAGAATTTCATGAATGGCATTAATGTCCTGGAGGAATGGAGGGAAAATTTGAGGATGTTGCCTTGGTGTAGTTAAACAGCTCTTGACAGTGTATTTATATGGATCAATATAAAGGTAAATTAAAAAAATACATTGCTGTGTGCACATTTTTTTTGGGGGGGGTGGGAACAAATGTTAAAAAATATCTGTTTAAAAAATACCCAGGTATGTGTAAACAGACCCTATTATGACCACACAAAAGCAACATCCACCATTCGCATTTTCAATTCATACATTAAAACCCCCTCGTAAAACAGTGAACGTGCTGCAAATCTGAATTAAATTTCCCAAAGTCGTTAAGCTTGGGAGAGGTTGAAATAACGTCATTGTTTGTGGCTGCGTGTGAGAAGCGTGAATAAAACTGAAACAGATTCTTAAATTAATACAAGAAACAGAAATTTAATATGAAATGGAACACAGCAATGAAATGCCAAGATATAATGAAGAACAGACCAAGATGTGAGATAAAGAGTTTGAAATAATGTTACATGATCTAGATCAGTTGTACTGTTTGGAAGGAAAGTCTATCAACTACCTGAGAGGACACAACACACACCAAACAACACCTTCATCAGCTGCTCTGGTCTGTTATGGTGTTGCATTAAATACTTTAAATGTCAAAATATTTAACCCATGATGAGGAGGAACTAGTTCTTAATGGTTGCATAATAAAAGGAAAGAGAAACACATCCATAAATTTGCATATCTTCAGCTACATTTCTGAAAACTCGAAACCTTTAGATTGAATCCTACTTTTGGTAGCAGATACTGTACTGTGTAGAGCTGCATGATATTACAAAAAAAAACAGAATAGCGGTCGAAACAGTACACGTTTCAGTGTGATCCTTCTTGTAGCTGAAATGATTAAAAATAAATATGTAAATAAAAACTCAAAAAATTTAAATAAATACAAAATATATGTACAAATAAAAATAATAATTGCAGGACCTGTAATGTGACCATTGCAAACACGTACACTGTGATGTCGATGCTCAAACAATATACATTGCAGCTGTCGTACTGTGTATTTTAATATTTTCCCCCCAAGACTCAAGGATTCACATGGCTATTATAACATAAATATATCTGCAGACACTGTAAAATGAATGCATCCCAGTCAAGGTAAAGTTCATGGTGATGTCTTGATTTTGTGCAGAAATGCTTTTATGGCCATTACTCAGTGGCATAACTCCAGAGGTGAAATGGACGTGTTTATATTTGGAAATGAATCTTGGTTGTTATAACCTTGAAATTTGCACACTTTTTATTTGCTTCCTTCACTACATCAATTATGAGTCGGATTCTAGTGTCTATAAAAACTTCTCGCATTTGCATCTTTACTTTCCATTTGGTCCCTGCCTTGCTGTAATTATGTCCAGAAACAAACCACATAAACATGAAACTAGAAGAAACCTGTGCTTTTTTTTTATTATTATTATTATTATGTTTGGAATTCAGTGCCATTCAGTATTTGGGAAGCTCCTGGCCAGACAGAAGCACGAGGCTGAGTTTTGGGCCAGCTTGGCCATTCATCAGCAATGGCAACACAATGCAAAAATGAGCACAATGCAAATACAGAGGGGCCGATTCATCAGTGTTTGTCCCGTCTCTGCTGTGGGCCATGGAAGGTGGATAATGGCAATGACTCGATTTGCCTGCCTGGGGTTGGCAGGAGTTGAGGATAGGGAGCTAAATGAGGGACAGAAGGGTCAGGAGGACAAAACTGAACAGCTGTGGGTTATAAAGAAAATGCACCTATAAATGGAGGAAGGAAATTATGCTTTACGGCGCTAATTGTTGTGGCTAATTTCTTGGCTGTGGCAGCGACATGATGTTAAAGAACGTCTTGTTAGCTGCATACTGCAGACTTAGGTTCTGAGAAAAAAATTATATTGCGATATTTTTTAACCCTACGATATATATTGCGATATGAAAAAATAGTCAGGAGTATAAAACGGCTTTGTGGCAGCGATGGTAATGGTCAAAGAGATTAGCAGTCGACACAGAACATACGTTTCAGTGTCATCCTTCTTGTAGTCAAAATAATGAAATAAGGTTAATTAAAAATTAATGAATAAATAAATGAAATTTTAAAAATTCAATATAAATGAATAAATGAATAAGAAAGACATAATAAATAACAAAAAAGAAAAGAATAAAAAGAAAAAAGAAAGAAAACAATAAAACAAATAAATAAATAAAAGTAAAAGAATTTAAAAAATATAAAAAATAATAAAATACAATAATTAACTAAATAATACGTAAAATAATAATAAATGAAAATATGTTAAAATGTAATACATAAAAACAAATAAATAAATGAATAAACAAATAAATAAAAAAAATAATAAATGAATAAAGACAAATAAAAATAATCATGAAATAAATACAAAGGACAAATAAATAAATAAAAAACAAAAAATAAAATAGAAATAATTGCAGGATGTACACACGTACATTGTGATGTCAATGCTCAAACAATATATTGTACAGCTCTAGTCCTCTCTCTCTCTCTCTCTCTCTCTCTCTCTCTCTCTCTCTCTCTCTCTCTCTCTCTCTCTCTCTCTCTCTCTCTCTCTCTCTCTCTTTTTTTTTCTCGCCCATTGAAGCTGCAAAAGTTCGAAAATGGAGCAAGGAGAAATGAATCCACCTTATGCTCGACAGTGTTTTCCAGATCAGTGAGGATGAGGGTAGAGGTTGACAGTGAGAGGAAGGCCTCTTCAAGCTGTTGAGACACTGCAGGGAAAAAAAATATAAGTACCAGATATTCAGTCCAATCAAGGCTGTACGATGGGCTGACTCATGTTTCTAAAGCTTTGACCCTTCCTATTTGAAGCCCACATTACCATTCGCTCGGTGTTCATTCACACTAGCAAACCTTAGCAATTAAAAGATTTTCTTGCCGCACTTTTTCTGATTCTGTAGATGCCCGTCTGTCTTGTAAACAGTCTCTAAGACAACCTTTTATATCTCTAAGTGACTGCACCCTTTCTTCTACCAGGATTTATTGAAGTCCAAATCCATGGGGGTGGCCTCAAACGACACATGGGGCAATGAAAGTGTGAAAGTTCTCAAACGGTTTAACAGCATCACTTTTTTTCTGAAAAAAAAAAAATAAATAAAAAATAAAAAAAATCCCTATCTTCCTCCAACTTCTGATGTTCTTGGCTTTTTCTATTTTTCATTACCTCCAAGCAAGGAGGGCATTTACCGAGGAGATTATGGTTGCTGGGTTCAGGCTCTATCGATCTTTGTGTCTCGGCTCGATATGTGCAATAGAGTGGGTAAGACCAGCAGTGTTTAGCTACCACCATAAGTGTCACTACTCTCAAAGCCTTCCATAATGCAATGGTACGGGTCATAGGTATTTAAGAGTTCATTTTCAGCTTTGCAGAATGCTTGAAAATGACATATCATCCAAGGCCAGGAAAATATGAATGGGATTGAGTTTGCCTTCAAGACCTACTACTTTCATAAATGTTTCATGCATGTACATAGCAGATGAGATGAGTCTGTCGTCGATCATATGGTAATTATACCCACTTCTTTAAAGTATCATAGGCTGTTTGTACTGTACTGTAAGCCTTGTGCTCTGTCAAATCTTACACGGTGTCTCATAGGGTTGCCAGTCATGCAAGAACAAATCAGTGCTATCGGGCGTTATATGACAGAGCTGATGCATGGGGATGGGTGAAATCACAAAGACAAGCGTAGGTGTAGCTTTAAGCTTTTACTTCTGGAGGGGGAAAAAAAAAAAAACCTCACGCAACTCTTTTGAACATCGGTGCAAGTGAAATCTAAAACACTGAACAACTTACAAGTGTTTGTGTTGAAACTTTCTTTGTTCACTCTGGCACTATCAGAATCATATTCCCTTGTAAATCTATTTGATCAATCAGCAAGGCATGTAATGTGAGTGGAACGACGATGCCAAAGGGGAAATTTATTCAAGTCTTTCATATCCAACAACAATGAGAATGACAAATATATGTAAACTCAAGCACAGAGGCAACCGAATCTCTGTGCAATTAATCTCCTGTTTAATGCCAGAATGAAAAAAAAAAAAAAAAAGAAGAAAGGAAGAAAAAAAAAAAAAGATTTTGGAGGGAGTTGAATGGAAGAAAGCTCAAGCCGTTGAACTTAACCTCTTCCTTGACTCTGTAGCCCTGATCTAGTCAAATGCAAAGCAGGACGTGAGCACAGGTCATCTTAAATTGGCCTCAGGACTTGACAGGAATTACCAGGTCTTATTCTCAAAAGAGGAGAAGCCATGGAGATGAAAAGTTGATTGGGTCAGTGGAATCTCCTGGCTGATTCTGCCACGCCAGCCGAGCGCAGGATGAAATAAAGCATAGGAGGATGATTGGGTGCAGGGGAGGCGCAGAGCATCTTTAAAAAGCATCTGTGTCCCAGTGAGGGTCCACAAAAGACTGGCTCTGCATGAATCCTCGTCTCTCTCCGTGGGGGGTTTCTGTGCTTTCTTCCCTCTGTCTGTGTGCACTTCACTGATTCCTTTCCTTTCCTTTCCTCCAAACCAACAAAAATTCAGTCCTGCTTCTTATTTTCGTGTGACCGTTTTTCTCATTTTCTTTTCCAGGCGGATTTATATCAACACCTCTCTCTCTCTCCATTCTCCCTTTTGTTCCATCGTGCTATTCTCTCTCCCCTTGTTTCTTTTGCTCGTTCTCATTGTCTCCCCTGGTTTTACAGAGTGTAAATGGCAAACATCAAGAGTTGTCTAATCATCAAAGAATCCATGCTGCTACCACCTACAATAAAACCCTCGATGTACTTATGTGTGTTTATATTGTGGCTCAGTGGGCCACAAAATACTCAGCTCTGTGGGTGGGTGGGGGGGGTTGGATTCACATGAGTATGAAAATAACAAAAAGTGAATGGATATGCAGAAAAAAATTGAGTGTCCATGTGTTGCCAGACAGAACATGAAAGATGTGACAGACAACAAACATAACCGCCACCTGGCTTTGTGCATATTTTTGAAGCATGCAATCATAGTCAGATTAGTCAAGCCATTTATTATCACACTAGACCAAACTGTGTAAAAGTCTTCGTCTACCTTTAGCTTTGTAGTTTTTGCTGTGTTTAAATTAGCATATATATTTATTGTCTTCAGATACAGCAAGAAATTACATGGAATATGTGTAAAAGACAAACATAAAACTGTATTAAATGGTTTCTAACAGTTCAGTTCAGTTCAGTTTATTTCGAACACACAATAATCATCAAAACATCATTGAAAATGGTCAACTTTTTTTTTTTTTTATTATTGTCGAAAAGGAGTAGGAAGAAGTGAAATTTATAAACTCCCACCACCCCCTTTTACAGACTAAAATTCAAATATACTGCGTTAACACACAATATACTTTTTTATGTCCTTTATATCATTACCACAAAACATCCATAACCATTTATATACACATTGTTTACAATTCACCTAAATCTGATATGATCAACTAGTATTAGTAAAGCATTAATTTATAGTGAAAGTACATTCACTTTCTCTACAAATCAATTACATTAATAGATATGATCCATAGATATATACATAGATATATCCTAACCATAATAGTTTTATTGCAATATTCACTTATTCACCTTTCCTTCTACCTTATAATTAAATATTCACTTATTCAGATAATATTCTATATTTTGTTATTATACTTGTTGTATACATCCTTTTGAATACACAAATTGAAAGTGTCATTTTTAGATTCTCATCCAGATTATTCTACAGATGTAGCCCCCTAACAGAGATACACTGACTTTTTGAATTAGTTCTACACTTCATTTTCCTATACATTTCAGTTCCACTTTAAGTTATAATCACTAATTCTCAGCTGGAACATCTGTTGTAAACTGTAGGGTCAATAGAAAACAGATTAGGGAAGCTGATGCAGATTACACATAGTAACTTTAAAATAAAATTAATTTAAAATACAGTATGTTTCAACAGTAATCACAAACCAACAATGGTAATAGAAGGGACACAGACTATACCAGCATGATAAACAATGACAAGCACAAACCAACAAAGATAAAAAGAGCCAAGAATGGAATGGATCAGCAATTAATAAGCTCCGCCCACACTGTACTATGACCAGACCATCAGTTTGTAAAATGATTTAAAACTGTGAATATTTTGACAGATTCACTTCACATACAGACAAACAAGGGAGCGTAAAATGTCCAAAGCCTCTTATGCTAAAGGTATTCTCTCTAAGTATTTAAGTGTATATATGTGGTCATTATAATTTTACTAAAACAGCGCACTATTTCTTTTAATTTAATCTTTATTTAACCAGGAAAGTCCCGTTCAGATTAAAAACCTCTTTTTCAAAGGAGTCCTGGCCAAGACGCAGCAAAAGGTTACAGACAATAAATGGAATTATATACAATTATAAAAAACAGCTACGTTTAAATGAGTTGACCTCAAGTGCTCTGAGTCTGGGTTTAACTGCAATTAAAGAGATAAGTTCGGGCAGCTTCCAGTCTTTTTGCAGAGGGTTCCATGTACATAATGGGAGCAGTGTAAAAAAAAAAAACTTTTCCCAGTTCTGGGCGGGCAAATGAAACACACAGCGAAAATGGATAGTTTTTTTTTTTTCGCAATGAGTAGGAATCAACACATCTCCTTGTGATTAAGTCACATATATAGAAGAGCAGAAAGACCAAATATGGCCTTATAAATAGACACGTACCAACATCCCTGCTTCCTTTTGAGAGTACAATTCACAAGAGCTGCATTTCCATTCACCCTTGGAAATTCACAAAATGAAAATAGCATAATAAAACCTGGTAATGGAAACATCTGAATTTTGAAAAAACACAAAGTTTTGATGCTTTCATGGGGTTTTCAAACGTTTCAATATTGTAAAATATTGCAAAAGTGCAATGTAAACACTTTTTACACAAGTATACATCACAGGACGTGACGTACATGGTCACATGATCACTTCTCTTTGGGTGAAAATGGCACGATACAAATAGACAGAGGAGGAGACGGAGACTTTTGTCGAAATAATTCACAAGAAAAACATAACTGCCATTTTAGAGACAACAAACAGCAGAGAAATGCAGCATCCTAGCAAGATATTGAAAGGTCTGTCTTCCAGCAGTGAAATCTCATGGGATGATATATGACGCTCCTGCCTAGAACAACCGTCAATGGAAACACGTTCAAAATGCAAATATGCTTGGGGGAAATTTTAAGAAATACCGCCATTGTTTTTTGCGAAAAACTGTAATGGGAATGCAGCTAATTTTGTGTTCATGCTCTGCAGTTAGTAATGAACCTCAGAGAAGAATGATACACACTGTCGATTCTTCTGAGACATTGAGCAGAAGCATTCATGTACGACAAGTCTCCATAGTCAAAAACAGATATAAATGCTGCAGTCACAAGCTGTTTTTACCTCAAAAGAATGATGAAACTAGGGTGTAAATGATGGACCTTGACTTATCCACAGTTCTAGTGTTTGTGGATGATGCATTTTTTCACCAGCTACGTAAGAATTGCAGCTTTACAACCAATAAAAAAAAATTAAAATTCCACATCCTACCCTTCCCTCTGTGTATCAATGTAAAGCCCTGTACCCCAGATCCACTGCCTATATAAATGACAGTAAGTCGTTGTGACATGTGGAGTGTTAAACCTTTTTACTGTAACGGCTTTAACAGTTGTGAGAGCTGCCAACGCACCACGACTACCGCAGTGTTTGTTGCAAGTGTCTGGATGTTAGCGCCAAAGTAATAAGAGCCGAGAAAATGTCATCAGATGAGATCTCTCAGAAAAGCAGGTGAAAAAAATTGAGGAAGAAACTGGTAGACAGCGGCATACACTCACCTGGATCAGTGTCAGGTCTTCTAGATTGAGTCTGAAGAGATGATTCCTGAAAAGAAAGAAGGGAAGCATGTAAATAAATGCTCTATTTCCTGTAAAACTGATGTTGCAGGGAAAATGAAGTCTGCCCTTTAAAGCATTCATCCTCAAAGGCCAGAGCTCTAGTTCTTTCATCTTTTGTCTTCCCCACCCATAGCGCCACCATACAAAAGGATTTCCAAGTCTAAAAAGGGGACCGCACTGACTTAAACTGCTTAAGTAGCAAGTAAAGGGGGAGGCTGGATTGGAGGGGTGGGGGGGGGGGGGGTAGTATAAAAGAAGTTGATATACTCAAAAATGCTATATCTAAAGTCACCAAAAAAAATCCTTATTTAAAAGCTAAACTGGACCTTTTCACTAGTGATTTGGAATTTGGCATATAGTTGAATTATACCTCTTATAAAATGCATCATTAGCAGGTAAAATCTCTCAGAGTTTTGTATATACGAGAGGCCAAAAACGAGGAAAGACAGTAAGAAAGTGCTAGATTGAAAGAAAATCAAAGCCTGGTGGGTAAAAACCTCACTCTAATAAGAGCTTATGCTACTTTGCCTCAAGCTTTTTAAATTTGCAAAGAACAAACACTATTGTTTTGCTGGCATTTCCAACTTTTCAAGAAACACTGTGTTGTAATGAACACTATCTCCTGAGAAATCCTTTGTACACTGACTAATGATGTCTACTAAACCATTATACACTATTATTTTGAATTACAATATGAAACCTAACAATTTACAGTTTATTGTGATGTATTGCTTAGAGTGTTATACATATTATTAAGTTTTTAATGTATTTCCAAGCCATAATATAAATAAATCAAAGCAGAGTTCAATAGTATTTAGTCCGTATACAGTATATGAAATTAACTGGATGAAAAAAAACCATATGGAAGTTGACATTTCGTAAGAACCCGCAATGCACATCCACAATATTTTTTTTTAAAGAGCAGGTATTACTTTTCAATATAGTAGTTCATTATGTGTTAAATGCTTCATAAAGGCCCACTCAAGCATATACACTTCAAGACATGCACAAAAGAGAAGAAATACCAGCCTACACATACACAAACACAGAAACTTTTCCACTGAGATCTATCAATCTCCTGAAGAGTGGCTATCAGCCAGGTCTCAGTGTGGCTGTGGCCCCCTGTTTTACTGTATTGATATTTACATCGATCCCTCTTTCCTTCCATTATCACTCATACTTCGAACTCAGCCTGCAGCCATCCATCCAACCATGTCGACTTTCACACTTAGATGCTCACCCGCCGCTGACTTGACACGGAGTTTGGAGGTAAATGTCTTATTTGATTTCTTTGAGAGCTTCAAATCCCAAATATTGATGAAATTACCTGAATTGTTACAGAATTATCAGGAGAGGCCAAGGAACACATAATAATAATAATAATAATAATAATAATAATAATAATAATAATAATAATAATAATAATAATAATAATAATAATAATAATAATAATAATAATAATAATATAATAACAACAACAATAATAAAAGGCAAAAATCCTCATGAAATCAAATGTAACCTTTCAAGCTAATGGTTTACTCACCTTCAACCTTGCACATACACACACACACACACACACACACACACACACTGTATATACACACTCTCTCACTGATTAGCCTTTTCCATCTATGTTCTTTAGATGCATTAGTAAATTCCCTGGGCTCACTTTGTTTCTGTTTGTTTTGCTTCTTCCCTCTTCCTGCCGGCTCCTCTTTTACCTCCTTTTCACAATGTAGTGAGTGTTTCATTCTATTGACAACTAGGCCATTAAGAGAAGTGCAGAGTACAGTTCATCTGGAATAAGCCAGAGACTCACACAGCATAAATGTACACACATAAACACATGCATAAAAAAAAAACTAAAACACATGCTTGACAAAAACATACGGAAAATCCACTAAAACAGCAACAAAAAAAAAAAAGCAAACATTCCCTTTGAAATTGAGCATCTTAATCACAGAGGAACATAGATACACTATACTACACACAGGGCTTGACAATGACAATGGACTTGGAAACAATATCTAAAGCCATTTGTGTCTGACTTCTGAAGACATTTACAGAGAAACTAATCATTTCTCATGCAATGCACCGACAAACACTAAAGAAAAAAAAAGAATGAAAGCCAAGATAATAAAAGAATAACAAAAGAGACGAGGAGTGAGACCGAGAATGAGACAAAATGAAGCATGAGATAGACAAAAAAAAAAGAAAAAAAGAAAAATCCTATGAGGGTTACCTGGCACCGACGATCAATTCATTTTGGCCCGGGTCAAAGGTCAGCTGTGAGTAATCCACCGTGCCCTCTGCCTTGAACCTGAAGATCCACGGCTCCATCTCTGCCAATAACACCACAGGACACACAAAGGTAAGCCAATCACAGTAAAGTGTTTATGACAGCTGGTTTGATGAACTAGCGGGGTTCAAAAGGTTGCTGTAAATTCTCTGCAGACAAAATGGGGTTAGATTTACAATGTCAGAAAGTAGATTTTAATGGCTACTGCCTCCTTTCAGATGTAATGTAAGAATATCTCTATCCTTTTATATTTACATTCCTATGGATAAATATCGCAACAGTCTTATTTGTATTTTTAATAAATTACACATACATTATAAAGTCTAAATACAAATACATAGCAAGACTCAGATGAAACTTAAAGGGGTCACATTTAGCTAAACCCACATTTATTAGTCTTTAGTTTATTTATTTGTGTAAGTAAATCCTAATAGTTCAAAAACTTTGAATTTGAACTCAAATACATTTTGGCAAAAATCAACCTTTTTTCTTAATCTTAACTAATTACATCATGATATTTGCCCATATTCTGACAAACATTCCTCATAATAAAACATAATTGTTTGTCAGCAGCAGCTGTTGTAGTAAAAGCTGTAAATATGTCAAAATTTTGAGTCAGTTCCCTAAAATATTCTGTTCTTGGTTGTATTAATGAACCCAAGTGGCTGAACAGAAAAGAGCAGCGTGGTCAATAACCTGGAGGGGGTGATGTGTGAAGTGGCTCATTTGCATTTAAAGGGCCAGCACTCAGAATCATCTTTATGGTATCATTACTCAGAAATAGGATTAAAGATGGACGAGTGGAATTTAATTCTGAAGAGCATAGTATTTACAGTTTATATAGACTACAGGGAAATGTTCAAAATGCATAATTACATAAAATAAAAGAAATATACCACTGCTTTAAATATGAGAAAAAGGAAGAATTAGGAGTGAATGAGGCCATAATTCAGGCTTCAACCTCAGTCACAAAAACATTTTAGTGTTGCATTTGGTTTATATGATCTAAGAAACAAAAAGAGAACTAAGCCCATCTGTTACAAGTCAAAGTGTATGAAATTTAAACAATGTATGACTCAACGTACTCTACTTTGAATTCTACAATCCATCACTAAAGCTCATTGTGTGATTTCATGGAGATGTGCGCTGCGTAGACTGTGTGAAACCAATAGGATTCCGATTCTTTACGGAGGCTGACCTTGTCTCCTCCAGCATGATATGGTGATCCTCTACATATATATACCACGTACATAAAGACAGAGGGAGAGATATTCCAGACAGACTCTGACATCTTATCCACAACATGCCTGTTCTGGTGGCGCCCAAGCCATTAACCCCTGACCAATCGAATCAGAGGCCCCGGCTGGTTGCTGAGCGATGAGGACGGCCTGTCTCCCGTCTGGTTACCCGATAGGTTAAGTTGCGGGTGGTCAATCTGTCTTTATGGTGACCTGTGTTGTCCATCGCTCTGCACATACTTGATCTTTAGTCATAACAGCTTAGTGCAAAAGGATGATCTTCACTTCTAAATGCGGGTCCCATATGTGTGTGTGTGTGTGTGGGAAATGTCTTTAGTGAACTTGAAATCAACACATTGAAAACATACTTTTTTCTGGTGAGAACTTCAGCAAGGTGGAACTTTAAGGAATGGTTGGTACAGTGACTCAAAGTCATTCATCGGTACATTTGTGAGCTATTTCAAGACTTAATATTTCAAAGGGATTTTTTTTTTTAATTTACCAAGGAGCTTTCCATCAGGGCTGGAACAGAGGGAGAGGACAGCTGAATATCCTCCTCAAAACACATTATCTCCTTCTTCAGGCACACCTGTCAGACAGCGTTTCAAATGAAAGCATGCGCTCCCTTGACTGCTTCAAAAGGAGGAACTTCAGGTTTTGGTGACAAATGTGGGATTTCTGAGTGATTCAAACGAAGACAAACAGAGTATGGCACTGGGAGCTTCCAAAGAACATCTGCCTCCTGCAGCTCACGTTGTGGGACCACTCAGACTCTCCCAACACAACAATGTCGTGTGCTGCAACACAGCGACGTCTTATGCAAAGACATTTCCCCCCGGTTGTCTTTCAAATCTCTAGCGATGAGTACTAGAGAACTGCAACCACCATAAATCTGACTTCAGGTTTCCCCCGCACTAATACATTTTCATTAGCTGTGGAGAGATGAATATCGCTGAGATCACGACCACATTTACCCCAAAGACTTCGTTTTGCTTAATGGCGGCTGCTCTGCCTGTTCTGGGAGGAGACACAATGTTTTGAATGTGCCAATCTTCTGGCTGCACTGGGCTTGTTTTTTACGCCATGGAGAGGATCCCTGGCATACAAATGTAGCTTACACCCCCTGGGGGAAGACACCGCTTGACGAACTCAGCAACTCCCCATAAATCTCCCTGACTCACCAGGGGAGGCTAGCTAACGGGGCGATGGAGTGCGCATATGTGGATTTTTGCCTGCATGTCGGCGGGGGGATGGGGGGAAAAAAATGGAAAATAAAGAAGAGATGATATTTGTAAAGGGGGCAAAAGGTTTTAATTGAACACAACAGCAATCACAGGATTTATAGCCTGCTGAGATGAGGCCAGGGACCCTTCATAAACATTTATTGCCAGTACAGAGAAGCTAAATATTAAGCTCTTCTAAAAGTCAGAATCATGGGGGTTTAGGAGATCAGAGTTTGGATTTATAACCAGAATATTAAGATGCAAAACTGTGCTTCTCTGTTGTTGTTGGATAGTGACTGCCCCCACGGAGACCAATAACTGTGAAGTGAACTCTGATCTTATTGTTATTTGTTTTTTGGGCTTGTAATAGTAAATTTTAGCAGCACCGTGGGGAATATTTTATAATCCCATATGCAACCAACAAATCAACCTTATTATTAAACCAGCTGAGAAGAAAACAGTAGGATATCTGAAAGATAATAATAAAAATCAAGAAAAAAAAAACACTACATCCAACCCCTCCCATCTCACTTCCTATTTCAAACCCATACTTTACATGTATGTGATAATGTAATCACATCACAGCCATGTGTGTACAGCAGCTGTCTGAATTAGTGGATTGGCTGCCGATGAGACAGAGGCGTAATCACACACACGCAAACACACACACATAAAGTCGGATAATAATTCAGAGAGCAGGCAGGGCTCCGAGCCAGTATGAAGCCAACAAATACACATGTATAACTCTTCCCCCTCCTCTTCTATTCAGTTGTATCTTAGCCCCTTAACCCCCCCACCCCCCTCCTCAAAATAGAACACACCATGATTCACATCCAGTTTGTTATTCTCCATTCTGACATGGAGCAGTTGACACAAAGACAAAATGACAGGATATATAAATATTTACACCCAGCATCAGAGGCCACGCCAGTCTTCCGTCTGCCACAGCTCAAAGTTACTGCTCTACAGTTTTGCCAGAACGGCGGCAATGGCAACATGCGGAACCAATTCTAAAACATGAATGGTTTTTTCTGTGAGTGGGGTAAATAGAGGGTGGCAGCAGGCACTCACAAATGAAGAGCCAATTCACTCTAAATGCAGCCTTGTAGAAATGGACAGCGAAAGAATGGCAAGCATTTGACCAAGTTGATGTGAGGAAATTATTTGGCCGAGCAGGCAGAAACAAACACCTGCTCGGTTTGAGAAAATCTACAGCCAAGGCAAGGTCATTCAAGTCTGTTCACAATATGTTTTCTTCCTATTATGTTATTTTGAGCAAGAGAAAAAGCACTTTTTCGACAAAGAAGTTTCCTGACTGAAATAAATTACTTCAATGTAAGATGTATTTGTGGTAAGGCTTTGTTTATTATATATATATATATATATATATATATATATATATAAAGACAAAATCCCTTCAAACCACTAGTAGTGAAAATGTCCAAAGTAAGTCTGCAGGCTTTTAGTATTAGGGCAAAAATAAAACACACTTCCAAAAATATGGACTCTTATCCATTCTATTGGCAGACTCTCCATTAACATAAAACATGGCTAAAACACAGCCGATCCTGGACAGAATGAATAACAGAGTAAATGTTTTTGGAATCTCACTTCCAGATACCTTGGAGGCTATTAAATTTAAAAGACGTATCCCCCAATGACCAATTAAAGGATTTCTGATACCAGTTGTAGCCTATTGCTTTTATGAATACTGAGGCCATTTGTTTATTCTCCTGCTTTCACTCCCCTCTCTCTAACGATGTGTTAGCCGTTCAGGGATGATAAAAGCTACGCTCGGTCTGTGGCTGTAAAACAAGTCTGCTGGTTTTCCTCCTTAGAGACATGGCCCTCAGCATGGCCCGTGAAGGCATTGTTTACACCACAGTTTATAACCTTTAAAAGCCTTCAAGTCTACACCCAGGAACACTTGTTAAATACAACACTTTATTAATACAGTACGTCCTGGGGGTTTTAAGCTACAATAACACTACAAATGTTCAACAATAGACCTTTGCCAAAATATATCCTTCACTTGAAATAGCAATGAGGTCTGTCACCACCCCTCTTAAAATACTCCTATAAAAACCATACATTTACATTATAGCTGTATCCTATATTTAGACCTGTTTTCGTGAAAGCATAGCGAGCGTACCTTTTGGGCAACATTCTGAGCATTGATGCTAAAGTATACTTTCTTTTTGAAACCCTGCATTTCTGAAACCACCATACAAAGCAAAAAGTGCTCTTTAGGCTATAGCATCCTTGCACCACAGTAGCAGTTCTGTCAGCCAAGTGTTGTGCCAAGTCAGAAAACCACCATCCCTCGTGGGGTAAAAGCCATGTGAGGCACACCCTTCCACAGTCAGGCCACAATCACACAGAGAAAAAGAAATGCTGTCACTGAGGCACAGTCTTGCAAACCGTGACCTTGGCTTCTCATGATCGGTCACAACCAAACTTTGGGAACTGTATTGTTTAACTCCTTTTTTGTACTGAACCAATTTAGACTCTCATCTTCACTCGCTTCTTTGTCACACAAACCAGCTCAAAATATGCAGCTTTGAGACTTGAAATAATTGAGAATTAAAACAAAAACAAACAAAAACTAGAAAAGCACTCTGAGAGCGCAGAACTCCGCCAAGGTAACCCCCCCCCCCCTCACACCCACTCCGATCACCCCCAAAATGAAATCAGTTCTTTCTGTTCACGTTTCCAACATATCCTGAAATTTTCATCAAAATCCGTCCATAAGTTTTCAAGTTACCTTGAACACAGACAAACAAATAAATGCCTTGGCGGAGGTAAAAAATTTTGTTTTTTTTTTTTAAATCACATTTTCACAATGAATCCAGCTAATGTTAATATATCTTAATTGAAAAAAAATATTTAAATGTTTAACTCATCATAAAAATGGAAAATAAAAAGCCAGTTACTTAATTGCAGCAGGCGTATATGCTGTCTATGTATGTCCAAAAGGAGAAGGTTATCCTGAGTACACTGGGAGTGTTGTGTTTTTATGATCCACAAGGGTATATTTAATGTGTCTGTAGTCTTCCCAGCTCGCCTGAAGAAAAGCCATGGCAGCGTCGCGCAGCTCATTCTCAACAACCGGGGATTACACTACATTACATGGAACACAATGACTCACAAGAGAAAATGATAATACCTTTAACGAGAGGCTTCTCCTCCCTCACACAGTGTTTGCGTGCGTGTGTTGATTCATACGTGTTGGCATATTCTGTAATGAGTCATAGCTCTTTTGCATTTATTGCAAAAAACAAGCTACAAGAGCTACAATTTGGTGGCCTCTGGAAAAAAAAAAGAAGCTGTCTATACAGTGCAGGTCTGTTCATTGAAATATGTTTGAAGCCTGCAAAGAATATCAACAGGCCATGAAAGCAGATATTATTAAAAATTGAATGAAAATACAACTGAGTAGGCAAAGATAAATGGCTATAGTAATGAGACCAAAGGAATTAGCAGCTGCTCGCAAAGGTGCTGAGCAGTTACAATTTTCACGTAGGCTGGAAATAAATAAGACTGCACTATGCATAAATAAAGCAAAATCATAAAACCTGCCAGTAGAAAGCAACAAAATCTGTGATCAGATTAAGTCTGCAGAGCTTTACAACCAGGTCAACAAAATCGATTTCTATCTGGACCGTATTATGTGACGTGTGATTCACTGTTTGGGGTAAAATGCCTTTACAAGATAATAAAATTCAGAGTCAGGAAGTGTTGTAGTCCATTGTTAGTATTCTGCTAGAGAACAACTCTCCGAAAATAGTGTTTACAACAAGACCCATGCGTTTGAATTTGTACATTTTCTGCAAAAGAATCAGACATGATTTGATGTTATAAGTACAACTGCAAACCATTCAGTTGGGATCCAGATTACCAGCCTCAGATCAAGCATAACAGAAGTAATCATTCAGACCAACAAAGCTTCTGTGTTCTGCTTCTTTTCTCTTCCTTTGTTCAGTAGGCTTTGTGTTAGTCATCCATGTCTGATTACCAACTGTAATGCTGACCCTCTTTATTAATGTTCCTATATTTCAACCAAAGCATTAAAGCCACTGGAGCCTAATGGACCATTTTGGCACATTAGAGAACACAAATGCATTGACCACTAGCTGCTGCACGATCTGCCTTTGCACAGAAAGCACGAGACGAGAACGTATCATGTTAGCTGGGCGGTTAGTCATCATCATTGCGCTCAATTGGCGCATAGGGACAAGTGCCACCTCCAATCACAATGAAGTGACAAAGACCAGGAAGACGAGCTGACGAAAACGAGACAAAAAGAGTAGCTCGATCACAATAAAAGTGTTTTCATACATGTGAATCTTTTCGCCCATAGTGACCTTGGTCTTCCAGTCATTTTTGTCCTAGACATAATGTTATGTGATTATCTGACTGGGACTGAGCCACACTGAAAACAAGTCAATGACATTTCAGTGCTTTGCAGTGGGTAGACAGAATGTATTGATCGCTATCGATACTTTCTTTCGACTAAGTTTCACAGCATTTCATTACATTTTAGTTGTTCAATAGCAATGGAGGATGAGTTGTAAGGACAATGAAACTTGATGCAGAATATACTGTATCTAAAAAGTGCAGAGACATGTAGTAAAGACATACAAGGAAGGCTCTGTCTCCTCTGTGTGTCAGGGAAAGGAACACAGTTGAAAAAAGAATAGGAGAGAATAGAATAGAGTAGAATTGAATAGCATAGAATAGAATAGAATAGAATAGAATAGAATAGAATAGAATAGAATAGAATAGAATAGAATAGAAGTACTTTGTTGATCCCACAACTGGGAAATTGCTGTGAAATACTTAATTAATATTTAAAATAAATGACTAAAGACAGTGTTCCTAGTTGAGATTAAATGTGAATCGAATTATTATATTTTATTCAAGTTTTAAGGGTTGCATTTCTGGAATTATTCTTTAATGAATGGTAATAGATTGATCACTGGCACATTGCATTTTGCTTGTAATGTAAAAATTATCAAGTTCCTTGTGCAGTTCTGTACTTTATCTTCTGTTTGAACTGGCTTACAACTCAATACTTGGATCCAAGCACTTTTTGTTTCCTAGCAACAGTAAAATGCCCTGATGAAACAGAAACTATCTATTTAAAATCTTCCAAATGTAATAGAGTAAAAAGTGAAGGCATAGAAAAGCAGATAATACTGGTTACACAAGACTACATACAAACAGACAAATTACAATCATTTCAGGGGGAAATAGTTTGCTTGTATTTTTCCACACATACCTGGGTGCGGTATGATTGGGTGCTCGATCTTATGACACGGTGATTCAGGCAGCAGCACCGGCCCTCTCCTACCGGCCACAAATCCAAACCGCAGGACCAGCACACACTGCAGAAGCAGCAGTGCATGCTGGGTAACAGGGTGCCCCATGGGGGCCTGTGCTGGGCTTACTTCTCCTCAGGCCTCACGGGCCAAGAACATTGGGGAGACACACCTGGAAAGACAAAGAACAAAAAGAAGTCACAGTTAAGTGTTTCCACGGCTGACTACAACACCTCTGTATCACTGCAATCAGAAGAGAATTTACCCCAGGAGATGGAAAGCAGTAAAAATAAATCCTTACAAAGAGGGTGACACAGAGAGAGGTGCAAAAGAGAGAAAGTGTGACATATTGGGGAGAAGTGGTAAATTTGCTGAGCAACGACAGCCTCAGAGCTCCTCACAAACATCCCTCACACCTCTCACCTCTGGCACCGAGCGCATGAGTCAGAGGTGGTTAAGCATCGGCTGTAACATGGAAGATACGCATGTGTTTGTGGGTGCGTGTGTGGGTGTCAGTGCGAGTTTGTGTTCTTACAGCAGCACTGGTTTGAACAAAGACAGGGCAACAAAGGTTAGATTTTCACTGTGTTCGTGCTATCTTGTTCTGCATCGTTAGGTTTTATTGTGTTTATATTGTATGTACACTGCATAGCAATATATATATATATATATATATATATATATATATATATATATATATATATATATATATACAGACACACAACACTCCTTAAGGTCAATTTATAGCTGCTGTGAAACTGCTCTTATACATTTCTATTCAAACTTTTTAAATGACTGGATGTGATTATATTGTATAGCTCTCTAGATGGATGTATGCTTCCCAGATAATTCAGTTAATGAACCACAAACTAGTCAGCCAATTCAACTATTCATTATTTCTTTTTTTTTTTTTCTGTGAATAAACTGATGAGCAGCACAATATTTACATCATTACATTTCAATCATTAATGTGATGGCATTATTGGAAATGATTCACTGTGTATTACAGAGGAAAAATTAAATAAAAACTTCCACAGCACAAAAACACATTCACTGGATATGTAGAAACATTGCCAGTATATAATTTTACCCATTCTCAGAAAAAGAAAAAGAAAAAATCATTCTGTTTGCTGAACAGGTGGAGCATGTTTATTATTTTATTTCATGCAAAACAGACTTTTCATCTGTCCAAGCAGTGGTGAAAATTGCGGTGGGCTTTGCAACGTAAGAACAGAGCCGTCCTGTCTCCATGACAGAATAGATTTGGTGTGAGTCGTAGGGGCGCAGTAACAAATAAGCAAAAACTATTAATACCTTATTTATCATCGGAAGGCAGTAAAATATGCAAGAAAACCTGCACAGTCGCTGCATAGAAAAGGGAGAAAGACACACTCGGGTGAGCTAAGAAAGAAGTGGTGAATATTTTCTTCTCCACAGACAAACCTCTAGTTTACCTCCTTCTGAAGTTATATATCCCCTCACTGCTGGCGAGCAAAGAATGGTCCTGGGTAGAACATAAGGCACCTCTCTTAAACTGCTTCCAAATGAATTCCCTAATGCTTTCACTTTGGTGGTTTTATTTCATTTTCTCCTTGAATGTAAAGTTTACTCTTCTCTTACTGTGCATGGATAAGCTTCATGACCTCGAGGCCTAAAGAATTCATTCAAAGCTCTTTGTAGAAATGTACAAGCTTTGGGGATGCGTGGTTTCCTTAAAACCACAGAGTAATGTAAAACACCTGTCATCCAGAGCAAGGGTAGCAAGTGACAGCCAGTGCCAGTTTGCTTCTCTCTCTCTATCTCTCTCTCTCTCTCTCTCTCTCTTTTCCGTTTTCCTTTCGTCTTGACGATTCACACATCAGCTTCTGTGCTTTTTTTGCAGTTTCACTTTAGTCAGCCTGTCGGTTTATATGTCACTTTTCTTTGTCTGTTAGTTCCTTGACAGTCTTTATGGCTTTTTTTTTTCCCAGGCAAAAAGCTATTTTACCTGTTACAGTAGAAAAGCAAGCAACTTATTTTCCTCAGGTAGTCTTCTCGCTAACACATGTTTGAAAAGTACCAGTTCTTTTTAAGTTTTACATGTGAGGTTTACAGAGGTGTAAAGTAACTAAGTAAAAGTACTTCATTACTGTACTTAAGTCGATTTTTTATGTATCTGTACTTTACTTGGGTATTTACTTAGCAGCTTTTTACTTTTACTTCCTACATTTTTGTGTAAATATCTGTACTTTATACTCATTACATTCTTTGAATAAACTAGTTACTTTTTCAAACTAAACAGATGTGACAGTATGAAAAATACGTCACTTCAGAGGGAAAATCAGTGGAAAGAAACTGTGATTTTATATACTATAATTATATGACTTTTCATCTCACAATTTTGACTTTTTATACCATAATTTTTACTTTTTATCTCACCATTTTAACATTTTATCTCACAATTTTGACTTTTTCTCTTAAAATTATATATTTTTATCTCATATTTATAACTCATGATAAATTTTTATCTCAATTGTGACTTCTTTTTGTTTTATTTCCTGTCCATACCCACAAAACTGAGTAACTGTGACTTGATCAAAAACATTATCTACACAGTAACTCACTTTTAAAGGCTTTATTTTAGATACTTTTGAAACTTTTCAGATTTTTCCCAGTTAATTAACTATTATTGCATTCATGGAAAAAAATACAGTTTTACTTTTTACTTTTATACTTTATTACAATTGAGAAGTTGTACTTTTTTTTGTAAAGGAGTTGAATCAGTACTTTAACTTTTACCAGAGTATTTTTCCACACAAGTAGCTGTACTTCTACTTAAGTACAAAATGTGAGTATTTTGAACACCTCTGGAGGTTTCACTTATGTGTTCATTTGGCGGCTCATATGACATGACACACAAACGCAGAATATTTTAATCATATTGTGTTGATCATTTTCTGATTTCATTTGTGATAGATCAGACTTTTACTGAGTTTGACTTACTTTTTTTTTTCTTTTTTTTTTTTTTTACATCTGGAGACAATGGGGCTGAAAATAGATATGCTTCTAAATGTACCTAATACAAAGCAGTGGTTGCATGATGAAACAATTAAAAGTTTCAATGCTGTAAATATTTCCGAGGCGCTAATACAAACACAAAACCCTTGATTTATGCCCACACATGTTTGCATCACGACAGTTGAGTAATTGAACACAGACAGCCGTGATCTGATATAAAACTGCAACCATGTGACCTGTTATTTCATTCGCCTGAAGTGATCTCTGGTGGATCACTATTTTCTCTTTAACTCACCACCAGCCACCGACCGGTCCTGTGGGAGAATACTGGAAGAGCTTTCTGTGCTATTTGATGGTCTAAACTCTAAATCATCTCCAGGGCATTAGTACAAGCCTCCACTACCTCCACCTCCTCCTCCTTCTGTTTCTTCTCCTACTCCTTATCTTGTCTCTTTTTCCGCACCCCTACGAATAAGAACACACAAAAACTCAGCTGTACAGTCACACACACACACACACACACACACACACTCTAAATTTCACCATGGGACCTGTGATGGATCACACATGAGTACATTCAGGGCAAGGACCAGAGGGACCCATAGCCACACACTCAGCCACTCATTGGAAGTGTGTGTTGAGAGAATATAATACAGCGTGCATGCAATGGTTTAGCATTTAACCCTGCTGCTGTTGAGCCTGGCCAAGGAAAAGTGAACATCAGTGTCAAGTTCTTTTTTCATTAAAACAATACATTTGATTATTCAGCACAAAAGACACATATAGCTAGTTTGTAAAACTGTATTTATATATTTTTTTACCTGAATTACAACTGGATATATGAGAAAATGTACGATAATACAGCAATAATAGATGATATTTAAGTGTTTTGGGTTTTTTCTGTATCAGTATTAGCTCTTTGCATTGGCTCATAGGCACAACACCTCCATGCTCTTGGAGATATGCTGTCCACACTGATGAAAATTATTCTTTGATGTAGTAATATTTATTCTGTTACAATTAGTTACAATTTTTGTTTTGTAATTGTAAGTAAAGAACATTTTCTGACATTTGTTACCATTTAACAGAGAGAAAAAAATTTGTATTATAAATATTGGCTTAGAAATGTCACCAACTTGTGTCAGTCATCGGCATAGGTTAATGTAAATAAATAAATAAATTGTCAGCCTGAAAAAAGAATAAAAAATAATCCCTAGAATAAAGTGTAAATGTTGTAAATGAATGTATATGGCATAAATTCAGTCAAAATATAGACTTGTGGCGGCCATGGCTCAGTTGGTAGAGCAGGTCATCTATTAACCTATAATGATTTTTAATGTTATTTATTATAAACAACCTGCAGAAATATGTGTATTAATTGAATATATAGTAATGAAACATACGTTGCCAAAGAGTGAACATTTGATTAGTATCTTAATAAAATCTTTGATAATTATTATTCTGGTGCATCACTCCATTACCACAAATTGTGTTTTAAAACTAAAATATTAGTTTCATTGTTGAATATACTTCTATTTAATAGGAAATCTTAAATATTTTTAATATTTTTTTTCTCCAAACCTTGAATAGCTGCTGTATATTTTCCTCACAGTGTTACCTTTTCAACAATGATAAATAATTAATGTTTTTATTACATATTTGATTATTACTCCTTCACGGCATTTTAAAGTACTTGCTTTGACCCATGATTTGATCTATAATGCTTGCTGGTAATTGGTTATTATTTATTTATTATATATTATTATATATATTGGTAATTATTTTTTGGAAAACAGATATGGAATGCTTAATTTTGCTGTACGATGCTTTCTCACGCCGTCCCTTGCTTCACCAGGCCCTGTTGTGTCCGTTGTCCTCCAGCTAAAGATAACACTGCATTTGTTAACGTTCACAAGTGCAATTGTCACACAAATCTACAGTGCACTTGCATTACAAAGTATACAGTTGAATAAGTAATTGACTCGGACAATCAATGGCTTAAAAGTTACGTAATAAAATATTTAGCTTCTTATAGACAGAACTGTAATAGTGTCCAACAAGCACACAAACACTCTTTTGCATCTTTGCATTTTGGGAATTGAGGTGTCAGCTAACTAATCAATTGAAGCCTTCCTGCAGTAAAGAGTGGAGAGAGGCTCATATTAACACCACTATTGATTTTGTCTGAGGGGGGACTTCATGATGGTTGAATTACACTATACATAATGAATAGGATCAAGAATAAATGACAGCTTTGTATATCACACGTTGACGCGTCCACACAACCAGCGTTCAAACGTGTTTGTCAAATGTGAGCGGCGCGGTGATGATCCATCTGTCCAAACACAGGCAGGGGGGGGTGTGAGATCGGGGTCACACCACAGTGCTGATAGATGCTTCTCTCTCTGACCAGACAGTCCCACAAATACCAGTAAAATCAAGCCAGACTTTGCTGTGTACACCAAAGACACCCACTGAGCTTCTTTATGAAGCTGTATGTTTGTGCAGCAGATAGCATATATGTGCATGATTGTTGTGTGTGTCTGGGAGTTAGTTTATTATTCTGTCCTTCAGATGGGTTAATACCACTTTTTGTTTGTTGTTCCATCTCAGTTTGCTCAGTGGTTTCTATGATTGTGACGTCTTTTTTTTTTTTTTTGCCAAAGCACACACGCAGAAATTGTGATATTTACTCCTTGCTTTGCCGTCTGTCTGTCTGAAAAGGACAGCTGACACCTGCTTCCTAGAACATTGCATTAATTGATTTGACAAGGTATATTGAACAACTGAGCAAACTGATGAAACGTATTGAACAGTTCTGAATTACATGTACATATGCCATGACTCATGACTACCAGCTGTGTGTCTAAGAGGCTAAAGATCAACTGACTGAATGAATGACAAACTAGGTGACCGTCTGACTGTCGGGGGGAGGCAGACAGAATAACAAATGATCTGACAAAATGGCAAACTAGGTGACTGACTGACACGGAGACTGAAGAACTGCACGACTTAACGGATCACTACAAGTCTGACAGACTGAGTGGCCACCTGACTGACTTTTTCCTGTTTTTTTTTTCTCTCTGTCGTAAAGATTTTTTCCCCACCCCTCTGTCACATCTGTCTAACTTCAACCATTATCTTCATGGTGCACTGTTCCTACCTTTTATTGACCTATCCTGCAATGTTTGCTTGTATTTTCAGTCTACTTTGGCTGATGTCTCACAGGATCCATGGAGGATAACAGAGAATGATGGAGAGATGATATCGCTATCAAAGACTCGTCTCTATCCAACAGGGTTATTTCCACTCAGTGACCCCGAGATCAGAGGACAGATTAATTCAGCAAAAGGAAATGTTTGTGTTTCTCCAGGAATGGAATTGGAAAGCATACATGGTTGAAGGGTTGTTTGTTTCTAACGTGTATCTGTGGGTTTGTTTTTTCTTATGAAATGTTGTGCACATGTGGGTGGCATTTTACTGCAGTGGTTCTGGGTTCAAACCCAGGCCTTTCTGTGTGGAATTTGCACATTCTCTTTTTGTCTGCATGGTTTTTGTCCTGGGACTCCAGCTTCTTCTCATGTAAAAAAAAAAAATATTTTTTTTTCATATGGATATCTATATGTAGCACAATACAAATAAAATCAAAATTTTTGTCAAGCTTAAATTTTCCGTTACTTATAAGTTAGTTGTGATGACATCAGAAAGTTGTTTTTTTTAATTTAAATAAGATTTATTTTCTGTCAGAGGTTGAACATGACAGATGTGCTGAAGAACATTATACATCTGCTTCAGATAAATAAAACATGTATATATTTAAAACTAAAATAGACGTCTGACCAACAGGCAAAAGATTTCAAGTTCTTACAGGCAACAAAAAAAGCCAGAACATCTTCAACATGTAATATATGTGTGAGATTGTGTTTCATAACAGCAATAACTGGCTTAACCTGAAAATGAAACTGATTGGCTTTTCTTATGTCCATCAAAACATGAATGAATTAATTATTTCAAAATTGTATTATGCTTCTCATATTTCTATTGAGGACATATGATTTTATATATATGATTATAATAAATATATTTTGCGATATATACTGTATATATCAAATACAAGAACTACTCAGTTTATTGGTCAATCTATCTTCATTTGCATACGAAGGACAGATTAAAGGAAAACCCAGAAGAAATATGCACAGTGGCATAACAAATGCTTCCACACAGGTGCACTGCATGGTACAAAACAGTAATTAGCGTCCTAGCATGCTCTGTGGTATGTATAAAAAATGCTGTGCAGGACCTGCTGATTTTGAGTTTGATGAGAAAAAGAAAAAGACGAAGGCTGAATTGACAATTTTTTGGAAGATCAATGTCTTAGGTCTTTAATAGAATATATGGAGTAAATAGATAGATAGGGTCAGAAACTGCAGTCGACGGTGCACATTCTCAAGTCAAGGCAAAGGTGCTTTAACTGACCACACTTTGTCTAGGATGAAAAACTGGCCTCTTCCTGGATGATATTACCCCCATCCATGGGGCATGAGGGGTCACTGAATGCTTTGATGAGAAATGGTAATGATGAAAGGATGTGGTTTTCAGAGTCACCGGATCACAACCTGCTTATGGGAGATTTTAGTTAAACTTCTCAGAAAGCTCTCTACCACCATTATCCAAAGATTTTTGGAAGAATGGTGAATGAATGTCTCTTCAGCAGATATGTGCTGAATAAACAGCTCCTCCATCACTTTCAGTCCTAAACAAATTTCATACTCCAGCTTCCTTATTTTCTATTTATATTTTCTTGCAGCTCATTTCCGTAAGGATGCAAGTAAAGAAGAGAAATAGAAACAATATGTGGGCAATTTAAGGATGGTCTATAATATACAGTATATATAATATAAAACATTGTTATTTCATTATTGTTACTGATGCTATTGTTGTCTCATTTCCTGCGTTTTTCTTACTGTAAAGCACTCAAGTTGCAGAATATTTTTTTTCTTTTCTTATTATTACTATTACTCTTGTAGAGTATTATTACTGTATATTTACTTTAACTGTAATTTAATAACTTGACCCTCTATAATCTAAGACATACATAACAAACAACACAATAATGTTATATGAGAAAAATACCCTTGTATTAATAGTCATGTAAGTACGATGTATTGTCCATCAACCCA
Source organism: Siphamia tubifer (assembly GCA_020466265.1). Lineage (NCBI taxonomy): Eukaryota > Metazoa > Chordata > Actinopteri > Kurtiformes > Apogonidae > Siphamia > Siphamia tubifer. The sequence continues at coordinate 33,316,948 of CM035802.1, read as the reverse complement.
TAGTGTCCCACACAATGGTAGTTAAGTATGCATCGCCTAGCAACACCAGATGCCAGTCAATTTCTCCCTTGGAAAACACCCACCCAGAACCCTGAAGCTTAGACACAGCTATAACATAAACAGTATATCTGAAACCTCTCCATTTCTCCTTTGTGAGAAAATAACTCAGTGGCTTCAGAATTATTTTGGAATATAATTACTCCTTGCAAACATTAATTAAAGAAAAATCGTAAGGTTTGCTCAGCTTGAAAACAGAGCTGTTAATTATTCTTTCACAGTGATATATATATATATATATATATATATATATATATATATATATATATATATATATATATATATATATATATATATATATTTTAAATGCATGGTTTCCAGTGACAGTAACAGGATGTTTCTATGCTTTTTTTTTTTTTTTGCAGGTGCACACATAATTTGTTTTTGGTAATCCTATACCTTTGTCTGAACATCGTCTGCCTCCGAGTCTGACTTCCAATCTGTTCCACAGCCATAAGAAATGATTAAGAAAATTGTGGATGTGAACTTTGAGATTGCAATCTGGTGTTTAGTTTGGTACTGACTGATGTGCAAGCAGGGGTGGCAGAATATGGGAAAAGAAAGACAAGGAGGATTTGCTGTAGTTGGCATACGGAAAGAAAGTTGATAAAACACCAGCGTTTGGATAAGGGACAGTAGACGATATTTGTGGTGGACTACAGAAAAAAAAAATAACATTGCAGGTACCAAAGTTAGTTCTATCATTTAAGTTTGCTTTACAAACTTGGTTGGAAACTTTTTCAGTAAATAGTTTTAGAATTGATTTTAAGATAAGTCACCCTTCCTCTGCTTTTGAGTAATGACCATGCACCCCTCTGGCTCTCTGGCCCTTTTTTTGGTCAATGCAAAAAAAAACAAAAAACAAAAAAAACAATGACAGACCATGCACCAAGGTAAAGTCTCTTTTTTAACCAGCCCTGATGACTCGCTTTACCACAACCATAGCTTTGGTCCGGTTAAATCTGGGACGTACATCACACACATTTGAGTCCACAAACACGACGAGCCACAGGAACCCACACTCTCTCTGACTCTCTCTACTGTCTTGCTCATACACACCCAGCAATTTCATCGGAGTCCCACCCTAACTCCCTGGAGATTCCCAAATCCTGATGTTATTTTTACTCAACTCGCTTACCCTCTAGCACTCATGCTGATGCATTACCACGTGCCTGAATGTGGTCTATGTGTGTGTCTGCACAACACAATTCCAGACCAGGCAGTATTTGAAAACACATGCGATATGTGGCATAAAAAGTGACATCATGACTGAAAAAGAGAGGAACATGTGAAAATGACAAAGAATTACCAGTATGGCTTGCTCTATCTTGCAGTCTCCAAGGTTGCTGAAGGAAGTTCAATATGACCTGTGACTTAAAACCATTACTGAAAGCATGGCAGGGTAACCTTCTGAATACAGAGCAGGGCTTATAAAACTGTTCGTTTTGAAATTCAGGTCAAGGTAAGGCAGAGTCAGGACTTGTAGCCTACACAGTCGACTTCATAATTACAGAGTATTAATCATTTCTGGGGCTGCTTGCTTTCTTCTCCAGTTTGGACACAGGTATGAAAATAGATTTACTGAGTAGGCTAATCTTTTCATTTTTAGCGCCTCGTTTTAGAATCTCAGACTTCTTGTTCTTTAGTTGTTTAGTAGAAATCCAATCCACTTATAGTCATATAGCACATTTAAAACTGAACATTTATAAAGTGCGTCACATAGAAAGTGTTAAAACAATTTTCTAAAAAATGAAAGAAAATACACTAAAAACAATGCACTCAAAACAATACACTAAAAATGCTATGAATACAACAATAAAGTTAAATCTGTGCTGTTTTTATTATCATTATGACAGTAATTATCATTTTCCCCCACACTTCCCCCTCTTCCTTTTCACCCATAATCCATCCATATTGTTTAGTTGCTTTTGACACTTACTATCTTTTCATTGTAACATGATGTCAGTATTGTCATTGTTATAAATGTGTTGTTCATGATTCATTCATTTTAATGTTTTTATGTTTTAGTTATTTTCACTTCTTTAGATTTGAAGATTTTATGAGTTTTTATGTTTTTATGATTGTTGCACTGATTGGTTGGCACTTTTCAATTTTATTGGACGTCTTACAATGACAAAAATATCTATCCATCTATCTCTCCATCCATCCATCCATCCATCCATCCATCCATCCATCCATCCATCCATCCATCCATCCATCCATCCATCCATCCATCCATCCATCTAGTCTTGTTGTTTTTCTGTCAACACTGTATTGTTATAAAAAAAAAATCAAACAATAAGAAGTCAATAGTTAAAAGTATTAAAATAAAAGACACAGGACTACACAACTCACACAGAGTTAAAAGCTAGAGAATAAAACTGGGTATTAAGACATTAGTTAAAACATTCCACTGCGGGGGCTATTCAAATGTGAAAAAAAGGACTTTAAAAAACAAACAAAACAAACAAAAACAAAGCTATCATCTTTACCAAGAGCCTACGGTGGGCTCATACTCCACCTTTTAGTGCCAATTAGCATTATCTTCAAAAGAGCTAAATCTTTTGAATCTGTCTACAGAAAGGCTGCTGTCTTTTAAATTCAGTTTCAGCTTATGACAAATCCTGGGTCACTGATCAGCTGTTGAGACAGTGGCTCTGACACACAGCCCAGACCCTCGAGCTACTGTCTGAGCTGTTCTCAGTGTCAAGAAAGCGCTCTTCACAGGGAGCAAGTTGTCACAACAACCTTGCTGTGCCAGAGTGGTTTAAATCTCAGAGAAGAAACTGAGAGTTTGTCACTGCTCTCCCAAAATTACAGCTCGCTGAGAGTTGATATTTCCATATCAACCCCAGCAAGGTACTACAAAGTTGCCTCTCTGACAGGAAGTCAAGTGTCAGTTCATAACCGGGCCCTTTAAAGTTTCACCCAACTTTTTCAATGACGGTGTTGATGATTGTAACTTAACAGTTTACACTCAAGGCTAACACAAACCCCCAAACCTTGTATTGATTTACAAGCATAAGATCAGCCTTTTGCTATGAGATGATAAAAAAAAAAAAAAAAAAATCTCATGTGAATAGAATTTTCTGTTATTTTCTGAACATTTAAGTGCTGGGGCGTTGCTTTGGCATCAAACATTTCTTTTCCTTCAAGTGAAGCCTTTGTTCTTTGTGCACAGTAGTAACAGGCCAATTCACATGAGAGAAGTAGTGTCATCTAATGACTGATCAAGGAAGCAGTGCAAAGACGGCCACAGTACTTTAAGTCTTCCTGTGACATAATTCACACATGCCAAAAATTTAAAAAATAAATAAATATGAAATTCATGCATTTATATAGGCACATGCACATCCACCTGGGACTACAGTGATAAGGGACATAAAGCCCAGCACTGTGAGTTGGTGACATTTTAAAGCTTTAATTACATGCTTGGCTAACGGGTAGCTGACTGTCTCACTGGGTGCAAAATTACACTATCACTGTCTACAGCTGTGCACAGGTCCAAAACTGATGTGCTGTTCACACACCTGCCTTCCGTACCTCTGAGGTGAAAAAGTAAAGAGAACAGTCACTCTCTACCATTGCCCAGGGTAACCACTAACTACAAGGTCAACTCATTGTTCTGTAGTTCCAAAAGGGCACAAACTGGCCTCACTGAAGAATGATTTTCTACTTTGATGCTAACCAGACACTAAAATGAAAAGAAAATTACAGTTATCCATGGGTGGATTCCTTCCATTCAGCTGTGATTCAGAGAGCAGACATTTTTTTTTTTTTTTTTTTTTTAGTTCTACTCCAGACTCTGCAGTTTTGAATCATCCAATTACTAATATCATAATCAATCACATCAGCTTTAGTGATGACAGAATGTGACTGGAGGAATGATGGATGAAATCTCTAACAGAATTCTACTGCAGGGGAGGTTGATAGTTTGGTTTTTCCTTCTTGTAAACATGGAGAGCTTTTAAATCCGCGCACATCCTCGAAAACTTACTCAAGCACTGCAATTCAGTATACTCTTGAAAAAGTGTGCGTTAACTTCTTTTCGTTGTATAACATTTAATACGCGTACATTTCAGAGTGAACTTTCACTCACTCTTTTGAATGTTTCACAAAATAAGGGTTTACTTAATAAATATATTATGACCTAATGACAGAATGTTGGATTTATGTGGTGGCAGGCTGTAGCTGTTGGGGAAAAAAAAAAAGCAATTTACTTTACTTGGTTCTCAGGGTTTCACATCATTGGTAAAACCTTTTAGTTCCACAGAAGGACACAATTCTTTTACCTTCTTTGAGCAAAACCAGGCAGATCTGTTGTTCACGTTTTCCGTCGGTAAATATCATATCAGCGGCGCATGTATTATGAAGTAATTAGACGCACTTTTTGATCTCACTATAACACGTTGCGCCTTTTATTTGTTCAACATTCCAAGCCTAATCTGCATGATAACAAGAAGAGCTAAAGAAATGTTTTTTTCATCATACTTCTCCCTCTTTAAGCCAGTTCTTCACTGACAAAAGTCCCATCGGTCAGACCCAAAGGAAGAGGGGCAGGGAAAAGCACACCATAATCAATCTCCTCACATGTTTCTTGCAATCAACACATTCAAGATAACAAGCCTAACGGGCTGCCAACTCCTACAGCACAGTAATTATATGCCTGAAAAACAACAACAACTACTTCTTTCACAAATATCGCATAAACATATATAGTTCAACACACATAAAGGACCTGCAGATGGGGAGGGAGAGTTAAGGAAGCTGCCTGAAGATCAGTCGTCTTACTGTATCTGAAGAAATGTGGCAAGAGGGATAGTAAATTAGCTCTTGGCTCCACTGGAACCAATTAATTACTGTGGCCCGTGCACAAGCGTGTGTGTCTGTTGAATGCCCGCTCTTTGTAATTTGTCCCGTTAACATAAAGAAAGCACAATAGCAGAAAGTTATAACATTAATGAGAGGGAAAGATTGCTTTGGTTAACAGCATCTGGTTTAACACAGAGACAGTGGTCTGTGCCTGTGCATGTGCATGTATGTGCATGTATGTGCATGTATGTGCATGTGTGTGCATGTGCATGTGTGTGTGTATGTGCATGTGTGTGTGTGTGTGTGTGTGCATGTGTGTGTGTGTGTATGTGCATGTGTGTGTGTGTGTGTGTGTGTGTGCATGTGTGTGTGTGTGTATGTGCATGTGTGTGTGTGTGTGTGTATGTGCATGTGCATGTGTGTGCATGTGTGTGTGTGTGTGTGTGTGTGTGTGCATGTGTGTGTGTGTTTGCCTGAATCTCAATCTCCCTGAACACTTCTCCCAAAGGTAAACTAGAACAACAGTGGAGCAGAGTCTGAGACAGCGCCCGCAGGCAGATGATGTGATCGTGTCTCTGCTAGACCAAGCAAACAGATGTAGGCCTACAGTGTCTCCTCTTCCTCCTACTCCTCCTCCTCTACCCCGCCTCACTCCTCTGCCATTGTGTCTCCTCTCTTTCTTTCTTGTGCTCATCGTCGGGGGTCTGTGGGATTATGTTGCACAAAGATCTGAATGGACTAGCCCATTCTGACAGTTAGCCTGTTCTAAAGTAGACGCCTGAGACTTGCAGTCACTTTCAGACCAACCCGCACACCTTAGCCCAAGGCAACTTGTGTCTTGGAATCTATTAAGGCCACAAAAACCAAAAAAAAAACCTTCTGTCTAACTATGAAGTGTACTACTTCAGTCATACATCTTCTGCCTCCTCTTGACGGGTTAGGTCTACAGGACCAGGGCCTGAGGGTAAAGGCTTTAATTGGGCATTTGATACTCAGTTTGAGTCCAGCAGAAGACTTTATTAATCACCAGAGCAGTTGCGAAGCAAGGCACTTTGGATATATTGATCATGCTTTCAAATGCACATTAGTTGCATAAACGTACTGCTGGCATTGTAAAACTGAATGACTTATTTCAGCACCTGATTGTTAGACTGTTATGTTAGCCATAAACCTCAATGTAACCAGCTTTTAAAGGTGGGGTGGGAGATCTTTTTTGAAACATTTTTTTACCATATTGCTTGACAACGTCTTCACGATCCCATATCACATACAATGTTTGTAAAAAACCAAAATGTTTTAGTCCAAAAATAGAGGATGGAACCAGAGGAAAAGTCTGGCCAATCATTGTACTGATCATCTTTACAGTGATTATTTTGCTGATACGTCTATCAAATATCAGCCCCCTCCCTTCCCCCACCCCTCCCTCTCCCTTCTGCGCATTCACATAAACAGATATGGTGGAAAAGATGACAACCGACAACAAAACCAAAGTAAAAACTGTGCTTGAAAAAGCTACGGCCATGACGAAGCTGAGCGAAGAACGGAACAGGACATCGTTCATTCTTCCAAATTATGAACTAGAAGTTCATGGATCCCAAAATGAACTTTTTCGTTCTTTTTTTGTGTTACTATTGTAAAGGTATTATTAACCATTTCTGACGTTATCCTGACCGTAGTCACGAAATCAGGGGAAAATGCTGAAGTAAGTACCTTACCCCGGGGTTAACTTCCCTCTGCAGGTTCTTAGAACACAAGGAGCGGTTTCAGTGAGTTTGTTTTTCAATGTTTATTTCCAAGAATGGGACAACACCTGCTCCGGTCGCCGGTCACACTCTGTATGTTTAACTTTTTTTCTCAGCTCCCAAAAACTCTCTGCACCCCCCCCCCCCCCCCCCCCCTCTCTCTCTCTCTCTCTCTCTCTCCTCCACAACATTATGTTGCCAAAATTTGTTCAGAATAATACAAAAATGACATCTATGATAATGCTGTGTTTTGATCCCATTTTATGCCTTATAGGACTAAATAATTACAACGTGATAAGAACGAAATGTGAACTACGTAAGAGCGCAGTTCAATAAATGCCAGAATAACTGCGTTCACAACTTCCTGTTCATTTGGCAAAAGTGAACGAGTCGTTCACGTTCATCAAAAATATGATATCGTTCAATGAACTTTATTCAGGTACAACACTGATTGTCCTTATCCCTTAGTTTTCCCAGGATGTTTATGTCATGCTTCTAAATCTTTTGTTAGCTAAGCTTCATGTGACACAAACTGATAAATGTTGCTTATTGTTTTGTTATATAGGATGATAATTGACGTTGAGTTCTCGTGAATGTTCGTAAACCTCCGTGATCGCTCCAGACAGCATGTGTGTTGATGTATTTTTTAAGACGTGGTTTTGAGGGTTGGACTGACGAAGAGGCATGGGTGTGTATACTTTGAAAATATAGCTTACAGGAACCATTTTCCAAGATCTCCTACCCTACCTTTAAGTGCAGATTCAGAGGAAGTTTGAAGTCGGTCCGCAGGGGGTTGACATGTTTGTTCAGGTGGCTTTCAACACACACTCAACCAAAGTTCTTAAACCAAAAACATTTTTCAGGTTTACTGGAGATGAAAAAGTGAAATAAACATATTCACTGTAAACATTTTAATGTTACTTCTTCTTCCTTTAGAGGCTATATTTGAATAATGTCAGAAGCTCTTGAGGTCATAGGATGCACATATTTAAAAAGGATAGTTAATAAGCTTATTTACATCCTCTGAAGATGTGAGTGAGTAAATCAAATGATTTGTGCTGTGTCTTTGAAATTCAACAAATTAAAAAGGCTAACTTTTAACATCAGGGCTCAGTGATTAGGATTCTGCTGGGAGGCGGTAATTGCATTTCCTTCTGTGTGATCCTGTGTATTTCCCCCACGAGAGATGTGCGGCTGTTTTAAAAAAAAAAAAAAAAAAAAAAAAAGCACAACAACTTTCACATCTCATCGCTTCTCTGGGTCTACGAATACTCTCTGTGGGGTAAACTGTAAAACACTGCCAGAGTAGGGCCAGCAATTGCAAATAAATACAGCAGAGGGAAAAAGGTCCATCATTATTTAGCTGCATTGACGTTGTGAAAATGACAATCATAAAAATATGATATCCTGCATTATGATAACCCCTCTGTATCGCATATGATTCCAATTCTATTATATTTTAACAATCACTTGTTAACATTAATCCATAAGGGCCCAGTGATATATTTCTGTCAGCTCCCAAATGGATTTTTCCTCTATATTTAGCTTTCATAAAATCACTTATCACAATTTAATGTCATATCATCTTCTGTAATTTGTGTTTTTTCCAGTATTTTCCTATGTTTCATTGGCTGATCAGGTTGGTGTTCATAAAAGCTAAGAATAAAGTTGAGGTTTATTACATCAAAAACAGAGAAAATTCAAGGAAAAATCCCTTTTCAAGCAAATGTCATTAACTGAACATAACCCCAGTGTCTCCATCCATGGGGGTTTACTGATGAAGCAATGTTGTAGAAGATTCCACATTCACTACAGAGCCTCTGAACATCCAAATGGATCATAGCTGATGACCGTTATGGATTAAAAACTGCCAATTATTTACATGGATTGGACAAAGGATTAGAGTAGTGGTCTCAAACTCACGGCCAGTGGCCAATTACAGCCCATGAGATTATATTTTGTAGTGTCATATTTGACATCAAAGTTTACTGTTACTGTGGCTCTTTTGCACTACATACAGAAGCCCCCCCCAAAAAAAACCCCCAAAAAAACCAAAACGTGTAACCATGTAATTTCCTGTAAGGGATCAATAAACTATCTATCTGTCAATCAAATGTAATTTTTTGCTGAGTCTTGCCTCACATTTATTTTATTTGTTTATTACTATGTAACAGGTTATCAAGCTATCAATGGTTATCAAGCTAGTACCTGAGGAAGGATGAACATTAGTCACTTAGTTGAAACATATTGTGGAGTGACACCAAGTGGATGGAAAATGTCTGCCATCCCCTGGTCTCGGTCACGTCTCTCTCAAAACAAAGAGAAAAGTAGGCGACAAACAGGACTGAATATTTGCGGAGCTCAGGGGTAGGTACTCCTGTGTAGAAAGTTGTGATGTATAAGGAACAAAACATCTGAGATCTTTGCTCAACTAGACACGCTGAAGCATAAACAAACTACCAGGGAGATGAGGGACAGAACCAAGTTGCCAATTTTAGAAAAAAATGTCTATTGAGGCAACAAGAGTTTTTCAAGAAAACAAGTGACGCAGCAGTCGAAGCTACGAGTCGAAATGAGTTCATCAAAAAGTGCATGTTACGAGTAAAGTAAAGGATCCCTATTTTTATGGAATACTTAATGCAGCTGACACTGACACTATTCCATAAAGGGCCAGTGTGTGGCCGCTGGTTTTTGTTCCAACCATGAGTTCACAGTTTGACCAATCGTCACCTGAAGACCGACATCAGATGATAAATTGAGTCAAGTCTCAAGTCTGCCAGTGTTGTGCAACTGACTTTTTTTTTAACTAGCCCGTCCCTCAAATAATATATTTGAAAAGGATGCACCTGGCCCGCATTTTTGAAAAAGTAGTCAATGGTCTTTTTTGAACACCTAATGACTGTACACACATACCTGCATCTGTGTTAACATTTGACGACATTGCTTGTAAGTTATTATGTTGAGAAAATATGTTTTTCCCTGCTTCAGCATTCAAAAGTTATCAAACAATTGAAATAAAGATCTTCATGACAAAGCCTGTGCTTTCCTCATTATCTTTGATAATCTCAACGAATGTGTCCCAAATCTTCCTTTTTTATTTCGTATGTTTCCAGAGCTTCCACTCTCCCAACTTTACTTTCTCTCTTGCTCCCTCCATACTTCCGACATTGTACGTCACCTTCACAGAAATTCAGTCAATAAAGTGTATGTATTAAGAATAGAAAATTGCACCTAATATTTAAATTACAATGGATTTACTAGGTTATTTTAATGTTTATCTCAAATGACAAATGACCTGACCGACCGCAACCTGAATATCATTAAAAATATTTTTCAATGACACACAACTGTGGATGACCCCAGGTGACCCCAGGCGCCCACTCACTTCAGGTCAGCCCACGCATCACTGGCTCTTGCTGATTGGAACAAAAACCTGCCGCCACACCGGCCCTTTGTGTAATAGTTTGGACATGCCTGCTCTACCGCCAATGGTCCCCAGGTAGCTTGAGTTTGAGATCCTTGGATTAGAGGATCAATGCATATTAAACAACTTACATGGTTTTGGTTGATAGTGGATTTTAGTTTTTATGGGTTTAATAATGTTGTGGAGTGTGGGTATGAATTTCCTCAGTCTATTTTATAGTACTGGCATAAACAGGGAAAAAAACAATGCTACTGTAGAATGCCTAGACCCATACCACATACAACATCATTATCTTACCCACATCAATAGATGACATTATCTACATGCTTAGGTTCAAAAGCTTAATGACCAGGTTGTCCTTCACAGTGTGCTCATTAACCACTGTGACAAAGCCCTTCGTGCAGGTAGATTTCCTCTCTAAATGCCACCTGGAAGGTCATAAGAGGAAGTAAATTAGGGCACTAGTTGACAGGAGTGCCAAGTTGGAAACAATGATTAAATAAGACTTTTTCTCTCATTTAAATATATGCACATGGTAACAGAGGGGGGAAAAATGGCAGCATATGCTATTTAAACTCACCTTGAACCCCATGGAATCACTTAAAAAAATCTAATTCATAGTCTTCTTTTTTGTAATGTACACAGAATCCATGGTTTTTTGATAGCATGACAAATATTCAGTCATGGAAAGGGCTCATTGCATTTGAGTAGCTGCCACACTTTGTAGACAAGGACAGGAGGGGAACTTCAAACTTCTGAGGGAAACAGAAAACTGAGGCTCAAGCAGATTTTCTCCAGGTGTCATTATTGATGCTGATCCCTGAGCGCGTCACGCTACACTCTTACTAATCAGGTCTCACTATAATGTTTCCACACTGTCTCTTTCTCTGATCAATGACACTCTGCCCTCCTTTAAAAGCATGAAACTTCAGACAGAAAGCACAAACTGCTCATTTAATCCACTCTACTGGTGTCCTGCTTAATCATCAACATGCTGCATTAGACAGACAGGAGCAGGTGGAAAGCAGAGTAGGTGAGGATTAAAACACAGGTGTTCAGACCACACAGTGGGATGTAAACACAGATTTTATTCTTCTGTCGGTCCCTACAGATGCACTATTCCAACACATAAGGTGTGATTTTTTTTGGGGGGGGGTGTGTGTGGGGGTGTCAATGATTAAAACCACCTGAAATAACAAGCAGGATGTGGCTGAGTTTTCTTACACCTATAGCCTTGAATCTAACTGTTTTGGAATTCATGACATAACAAATTCACATAAATACACTCTCTCTACATATACAGTCATGGAAAAAAATATTAGACCATTGCCAGAATAACTACAACCAATGTGATTGTATGTATCTGCAGTTTCACATGAGGTTTTATATTATTCTATGTTTAAAAAAATATGCCTTATACCTCCTATATTATCCCATATTTTGCAAAAACTGATGGTGTTACACCCCTCCTATGTTACATCCATATGAAGCCTCTTGTATAAGTACACTGACTATTAAAACAAATCTAATAGAATTGTTTGGTTTTTTTGGCTTTTTTTGCATGACTGGGCAGAAATCCAATTATTACCTTACACCACAGTTGTGGGAGAAAAAAAGGTAGATTATCAAAAGTCATCAAAAATAATAGTTATGCAATGAAGGACTAACTCCTGTGTGTATCGTGTGACTAAAATACACAGAAAAGAAAACATGGAATGACTAAAAGCAGTGATTTTGTCAGTAGAATGCCATAGATATTGATGTAAGAACTGAAGTGATCTTGGATGTAGATGTCTTAGATGTCAGCTCTGAAATTAAACCCCCCCTTCCTTTCATCTACAAATAGATGTTCATCTATAGCCTTTCCGTCCATGGGAGTGGATCTCTCCTTCAGTGTGGTTCTCTCCAAGATTTCTTCTTTTTTTCCAACTGGGTTTTGGAGTTTTTTTCTTGTTGAGGAGGAGGGTCTAAGGCAGGGGTGTCCAAATCCAGTCCTTGAGGGCCGGTGTCCTTCATGTTTTAGACATTTCTATCTTCCACATGAATCAGTTTAACCCTTTAACTCCTGAGACTTTAGCAGTTGCACAGTAAAAAAATCATTAAAATAAGCAACAACATGAACAAAAAAAATGGCTAAAGTCATCAATAAAATGAACAAAAATTAGTCATAAACTGACAAAATAATTAGTAACATGAACAAAGTAAGACACAAAGTTTTTGTTCATTTTGTTGCTCATTGTTTATTTTTCTAAAAAGATTTTCTTCTTTTTATTTTATTATTTTTTCTTGAATTTTGCTCCATTTGTGTCTTACTTTGTTCATGTTACTAATCATTTTGTCAGTTTCTTATTCATTTTTTGTTCATTTTATTGACGACTTTGGACATTTTTGTTCATGTTGTTGCTCATTTTAATTATTTTTACTGTGGAACTGCTAGAGTTTCAGGAGTTAAAGGGTTAAAATGAATCATGTGGAACAGGGAAATGTCTAAAACATGTTGGACACCGGCCCTCGAAGACTGGATTTGGACACCACTGGTCTAAGGACTTCATCTATTTCTGTGATTGATTGTTCTCTCCAATCAACCCTGTAAAGACCTGTGAGACATCATTGTTGTGACTTAGTGCTCTATAAATAAAAATGAATTGAATTGAATGAACCCCTTATGAGATATTCTTGGTGTTATCATTATACTTGTCCAGTTGTAGCAGGCTTCTGCTTCTTCTCACTCCTTTTTGAATATGTAATATGTGTTGTATTTTGTTTTGTAAATTTGTTTCAGCTGTATTTATATTTCTTTATTTTGTTTATTTACTTATTTTACTTTTTTTGACATTCATATTTGAAATAAATCTATTTTTTTTAAAAATGAACAAGAAATTGAAGAAAACAAGGGATGGTCCAATATTTTTTTTCCCATGACTATATATGATCAACTGCACGTTCAACACATGAGGTCTGACATCAGAGCAAAGTGTCTAATTCGCTGAATTATTTTGACATGATGTGAAATCATGATTGATTAGATTTTATGTTATATTTTACAGTTGGATTAAGTTGCTCATTGGCCAAAACTCCTCTTATTCATGGTCCTGAAACTTAATGAGGCCACAAATGTTGAATGTTGAAAGATGAGTGTTCGACATGTACTTAAGGACAAAAAAAAATTAGGCCCATGGATTGCTTGTTTTGTCATGATTACAAAAAAACCCCCCAAAATATCCGTTTCTCTGTTTGTCTTTTTCTCCCACAAATCACACCCTCCCAACACATGCTGTGTTTTTCAAATACCACCTTAAGATGTGAATCTCTTTTGACAGTATCTCGAGTGCATAAAACACGCAAAAACATTCCATTAATCATTTACTAGTATTGCAACAGATCTAAAGGAAACATGACAGCTATGGTTATATTGTGAGAATTCAAATAAACTGAACAATGTGGAACCTACCTATGTTATGAAATATTAAATCACCATAATTCATGTACTGAGGCTGATATTACGAAGTGTTGTGCGAATCCTTGCTCCATTGTACAACAACAGCTTGCACACAACAAATAGCCTTCAACACAACAATGCACTTTTCAGCTCATGTCATAACGCCCCTTTAGCAACATCACAGCTTTTTAAGATTTCACATAACAAACATTGGAAAAGACAGACCCAGCCAGATAACTAATTGCAAGTCCAAGGGGTATACTATAGTCACTGTGCCCCCAAAACACTGATAATACAGAACAAGTTTTCTCTAATTGACCTGCATGTGCATGTAACAAGTAGAAATCTCTTTGATAATGTGTCATCACTTCCCTTAGAAACAACTGAGAGAGAGCGACAGGGATGAGAGGCAACAAAGAGAATGCGCACTTCGTCTACCTTTGAACCACACAAATTTATGAAACGTGCGTAAATGTTTAGTCGCAAATACTATTTGTCGAAATGAAACAGACTTATAAAGATGTAAATTGCCACGTATCATCCATGCAGTGTATCTTTAACATGTTTTTTTATTATTTTCAAAGTTAGAATTATCTAAGACTCCACTTCTTTCTTGCAAGGAGGTGAGTCGATGGTCTATAATTGTTATAAGAATGTACGTGTCAGCAGTACATGCCGTAAAGTGGTACAAGAAGAGCAGGTGTGTATGTGTTAACGCATTGAGCAGCTTCAGGCTTCAGGCTTCTTGTTGGTGTTTAATGAGTTTGGGGGGGAAACTCCAAGGTTACAGGGATAAAAGTGAGAAGCTGTAGTGTCTATTTGGACCAGTATTAACTCTCAGAGACTTCATAGCTGCAGGCTTCTCTACTAACTTGATTAGGCAGGTACAGGCCAGGTGCTTTGTGCTCCCTCTCTCTAATGTTCTCATACTGGAAGGAAATAAAGGTTTGCACAAGGACAAACTGACAACAACGTACTCTTAACACATTTGTACGCAGAAAGGCAAACACACACTTGCATTTTTATTTATTTTTTATTTTTTAATACATCTTCCTTCTTTTCTTTCATACCACAGCTCCTCTCAAAATGCCATCTTAGAGCAAACACAACACTTTCTAATAAGCAGCAGCAGCAGCAGCAGCTACATCAACTTCTCAGAGAAATGAAGACACAAACTGGTGTGGCATGTGTCTATAGCTATGACAAGTCTAATTTAGGCTCACGGCTAAATATACAGCGCGATGTTGCCCTGGTGAACTTTGCAGATTCATGATGCTTTGATGGCTCAACATCAAAGCTGAATATCATCACTTTTAACTCGGATACATTAATTCACGTTCTATGTTTAGGTTCTGCCACATATTGCTCTAGAGATGAAGAAAAAGGAAATGTTAAATTGCCATCATAATGCATATTCATCCAGTGTGAACTCATTATATTACAACACCTAGGAATCTAAAACCACGCCAACATCTGCAAAATTTGCTCGACTAACCTAAATTTCCCAGAAATAATACCAAGTATTAATTTGAAACTGCCTTTCTTTGTCATTATGATAACAATTACAGGTTATGGTCGTGGTTAATACCCCTTCAGCTCACTAAATCCCCAGGAGTCAGCCTCAGGAAAACCGGGCGTATTTAATGTGAGGTCTCTAGTGTTGCCGATGCGCCAGCCCTGGGGTACAGCTGGTCTTGATTGTAGGCCAAAAACAGATGTTCCTGCTTGAATATATGTGTTTTTTGTGTGCAAGGATGGCTTTCTAACCGCCCTAAAGCATGTGTGTGCAGCGTATGTGTGCACAGCTGTCTACCTGACCCAAATGTATCTGTTACTGCTGAAATGCCTTTTTTCTCAATGTGTGTGTGTGTGTGTGTGTGTGTGTTTGTCCCACTTGTATCTTCCACTGACTGAGTTTGCATCTGCCTACTTGTGTATTTTAACAGTATTAGTTGTATCCTGCACAGCTGTTTATTCAAGCATTTTTATTAATATTTAAATGCTGCTTCTGCAGTATGTGGACATGATGTGTGAGTACAAAAAAAAACCATGTGTGTGTGTGTGTGTGTGTGGAAACTGTGCAAAAATACCACTTCTGAGCCTGGAAATGTGTGCATTTGACTCTCTATAGGGTCTGGACAAGACAAAAAGTATGTTTAAAGTGTATTTTGATATCATTTTTGTGGCAATTTTCTCATTTAATTCATCATACTAACACTTTATTATAATGCGAGATCCTCCCTTCATTTTAATTCATCGGGATCTAACAAAATCCTCCGTATAATGTCAACACGAGTGGAAGATTAGCACTGACTTAAAAGTATTTAATCCAAATCTGATTATTTCTAATTAGCCTCATATTAACATGTAGGTTCCTGCTTTCTATTTGTTCCTATGAGTCTAATTAACTTTAAAAGTCTTATGTTCTGATAGCAATGCAAACATGTCCTATACAAATGACATTCTGTAGACATTCAAAATGGGAATGATCACATGGCTGCATTGAATGCCTCAAATGTGTGCAGTCAGTTGACGTCAAACAAATTTAAGGGTGCACATGCATGACGAAGTCTTATAAGTGCACTATGATTTATGCTGCAACTGAGCACTCCTGAGAGTTTGTCTGAATGCTTCTATATATTATTTTTGCTCAAGTAAGCACATGTGCACATGTACAAGCATGGTGTGTATGCAGTTATGTGCACACATATGAGTCTGCCAATGCATTCTTGGAGGCAGCTTCGGCAGACTGAAACTAGACAGAGTAATGGCTTTCAGACTCACGCTGACCTGCTCTTCAAAATGTAAAAAGAGAAGCAAAATACTAGAGAGGAGTAGGCGAGAAAGTCGTTTAGGGTCACTGGAGGTAAATTACTGGAGAGAGGTTGGTAATAATGAGAGGAACAGAGGAACAAAAGGTAGAGAAGATGTAGGAAAGGATGAAGACTAGAGGTTGGATGAGATTAAATTAGGGGAGCATGGCGGACAGGAGGAGGATTGAGGAGGGTGGAAGGAAAAGGAGACGGGTTTAAAAAAGGTTAGACAGGAACAAAAGCAGCTGTGAGCGCGGACGAGAATGGAGAGGATTAATAGTAGATGAGAATAAATGGAAAGAAAGGAAGGAGTGAAGAGTTTTGAGACACTTCACAGTAATAGAAGGATTGGAAAGCACAGCCTTGCAAGGAAAAGGACCTGGGATCTCCATAAATAACAATTCCGCACATTGCCTCAGCTGAGTGTTTGTGTATGTGTGTGTGTGTATGTGTCGAAGAAAGAGGTCCCACAGAGGTAATTGAATCAGGACAAGAAAACAACAGGGGAGCACATTCAGGGTGAGGTGGTCAGACACAGCTGGAAAAGCAACAGTTGCCCCTTTTAAACTTAAGGGGAAGGAAACACCAGGGAAACAGTGGTATTCAGAGTATCTGGGTTTGCGGTGTCCAGAGAGCTGACTCTACATGGCCTTTCACAGGAGACACAGCTCTAGGTATAACACAGTAGAGGTCTGTTTACCATTCACTTCTCCAATTCAACACCCCCTTCACTTTTTTTTTTACACACGCGCACATAAAGATCACTCCAAGCAAAAATACCCTGCTGTTTTTACCTGCTGGAATACAAAGCCAAAACAGGGTAAGAAGGATCTTTAAGTGCTTCTGTTTGCAACGAGTTTCTAAACTACAGCTATTGTTAAAGGGGAAATTGCCTGTAAAAACTTCCTTTTGCTACCATGTGTGTTATTCCCTTAAAAACACAGCAATCTAGGAGTGGAGGTTCATCCTGGGAGCACCGTGTAAATAAACATAACACAAGGTGTAAATGAGCTTAACAGGGAAAAAAGCGGTGCGGTAGACATCGATACAGCTGACTGAGACTGTTAATGTCTGCACTTTTTCTATTAGCCAGGACCCCCTGAGTGGCTCATACAATTATGTTATTCTTCTGGGGCTGTGAATGTGGGTGTCTGCATTGTGAGACTGTGTCTGGAGGTGATAAAACAGCAGAAAGCACATAAATAATGACTTAATGATCCCCCTCCACCCTTAGCTATAATGATGACGATGGAGTTTTCCGACCTGGGGCACCGGTGAGGGCTGCTGGGATAATCCACATGTGGCCACCAGGTGTGTTTAACCTCAGATTTGTAACGCTACCGCCCAGCTTGCCATAACTTTGTCCACTTTTACATTGTTTATCATATGCTCACTCCTACCATTCACATACATCCTTGTGTAAATTTGAGCTTTTCCTGTACAAGCATTCATCCTGTTTTAACTAGAAATGCAAAACCCAACACACGCAAAATCTTTCTTCTCCCAAGAGGATGATAAAGCTGGGTTATTTTGGAGTAACTGCATTAATCATCCCTGTCAGTTTACAGTTTTGTGTTTATGGAAAGTATGTGTGTGTCTGCATGTGTGGACAGAGTTAAAGAAAAATAGGAAAACAGGTCATATTGAGTGACAGCATGTGAGGAACCAGACGCAGAATTTAGCACGTGGATAAATTCTGGTCCTACCACTAAGGCAGAAATAACAGTATCATTTTTTTTTTCAACTGTTTCTTTAGGTGTGTGCTGCTACCACGGCACAACAACAATAGCTGTAAATCATATGATTGTACCCAGTAATTAACATCCTTAACCTCATTCACTATAATCATTCTCCGTACCAAAATGTGGTGAGTCAGATTATTTGTGCTTATGTTTGTGCATGCGAGTGAATGATCCTTTTAGAAATATTTCTTTCTTCTTCTGTTTAATGCATGTCTAGTTATTTTGACAACAACTAACTGGCTTTTGCTTCTGAAAAGCATATTTTCAAAGAAATTTTACAGTGTGAAATTTAACATCACAGACACAAAATGTGAGAGAGGAGAGAATGTTGCCTGCAAGCTACAAAGAAACAATGAAGTCTAAAATTCGACAGCAATTAAAGGTATCTATGAACTCCCAATTAGTAGTTTTATTACTACTACTAATTACTTTCCTCAGCTAAAATTGATGAACTTTAGACATCTTCGGTGTAGAAATCTCTACACGCATGCAAGTGTGCACTTAGGCAATAGCTGCAAATTATGTTTCTATCTCCCATCTTATTTGACAGGCCCAACAAGGAATACATCTGGAATGAGGGTGTTTTAATTATGATGTATGGGGCCCAGGGGTGAGTGCGGGAGGCAGTGCGGGTGTGGAGTTCTGCTTATGACAATGACATGTTACAGTAGACTTCATTGTGTGCACAAACCTGCCATTGCCTGTGGGTGTAAGGCTGAAAAACTTCCAGGAAGCAGAAACTGCTGTTGTTTTTTTGCCTATTAACACACAACAGTGCCCATAAAACATATCTTGGGGGCTCTTAAGTGTCTTTGAGTAAGTTACTACTTCCTTCCAAGTTTGAGGCTGACCTTGCACTCTGACCTTCACCTATCAAACACAGAGAGAGCCAAAAGATTATTTCCCTCTGGGGAAGAATAAAGTATCATATTAACGTTATGGTTTTCAGTACAGAGTGAGTAAAAGACAGAGGGAGAGAGAGAGAGAGAGAGAGAGAGAGAGAGAGAGAGAGAGAAAGGCTGGGAGCAGTAATGGGGTTGAAGAACAGGAGAAAAAAAAATGCTCTTTAGTCTAAAAACAACATTTGCTGATCTCCAGCCGCAAAATTTGGGTTTTGGTAGCACCAGTAGGCACTTTAAAAAAGAAGAAAAACCTTACTCAGACAATTACCTGCTGAACATCAGCTGCTTGATAGGCTATAGCAACACTTTGCACTTGCATTTTGAGAAACAACTCTTTTTGTGTGTTTTCTAAAGTCAATAAAAAAGACGTTGACCCTGCAGGAAAGAATCCCCTTTTGCCCTTAACTGCAGTTGGGAAGGGAGTACTTTTCTACCCAGAAAGCCTTAGGGGAACAGCATGGAGCACAAAATAGACCACGATGCTACAGGGCCCTGCTTCAGAAGGGCAGAGGTCTATTTTTAATAACAACAAGAACACAGCAACAAAGTGTTGTGGTAGGGCAAGTCTAGAGGAAATTTATCCTCTGCGTAGGAGTTCCTCCCTCACTGTGTCAGTCTTGTGAGTTCTGCAACAGAAAGATTGGATTGATTTCCTGCTACAAAATCTATTTTATCCTCAATTTATAACAATTTGACTGAGTTGATATCCGCATATCCTCGTCACACAAAATCAGACGATTGTCTTTTCCCTTTTTCAGGCTGTTTATGTCAAGATTTGCTGTGAGTTCTGAAGCGTTCGAGCTCCTTTATGATCTGAAAGACAGCAGAGATATCCGGGGATGGGTTAGGGTCAGGTCTGGTCAAGCTAGGGTCAGCCTACAAGAGAAGACCCAACTGTGAGAAAGAGAAACCAGAGCCTTTTACTTTCAGTCACTGTAAGTCGCCCTGATGACCTTATGGACCCTTGACACATGCATTGGAGTTCAGAGCAGCATGTGAAATAAACAGCACAGCTATTATTACTCTCTATATTTGTACACAGAGATATATATTCCATACTTTAATTCACTCCACCTAAGGGATTTATTTGTTGATATCATCTTTCTGTCTGACCACATCTGTTTCTCTTTCCCTATCTCTTTCCTCTGTTAAATCTCAGCTATGGTCTGATATTGCACGGTTAAATGCTTGCATCTTCTATTTAGACAATAACAAATAATAGTGCAGTATACTGTCTTCTGTACACTGGGATGTGTGTTTTAAGACACTGTGTTTATGTTTCAAAAATGTGTGCGTGTTTGTGCTCGTAAACCTTCTTTTCTCTATGTCTATAATAACATGTTATGCAAGACTGAGGGGGTAAAACGCAGCTCATCCCAGAGAATCTTTCAACAATCCACTTCATTCCCAGCAGGGCAACATGGCAGAAGTAGCTCAGGCAGAGAGTCAGCACAACTCTTGAACGCAACTCACTTCTCCAGGGAATTTTGTAACACAATAGAACCAGAACAAGAGAATAGAAACATTCTCTTGTTTCACGGACAGCATAATGAGACCACTGTATTAGCCAACCAACACTGTCTTTGGAAGAAAAAAAAAAAAAAAAGGACACTCTTGGCAATACCTCTAGAATTACTATATTGTCTTTTATAGCAACTGATATCCTTATCACTAAAACTCAGCACCTGGCTAGACTTTTAATAGGCCTAATGTTCCATAACAAAATATCCCCCTGAAACCAGTTTTGCACAATAGCGCTAAACTTCAATTGACCGCATCCTGTCACGCAAAGGGGTTAAAAATATCTACATTTACAGTACATACAAAAATTAGGTGCTCAGCTGATGGCCGAAAGCCAAAACAGGCAAGTTCCAGAATTTTAAGACTGAGGGCTCATTCTTTCAGATGGTTGATTCAAGAAAGAATGAACTGTTATTCAGAAGCAATAATACGTGGTTTGTTATTTGCTGCTGGTGGTTAAGATCAGACCACACATCCTCCTTGTGGTTTCACCTTCAACTGAGGCAGCATTGTGTTTCTGTCTGGGTAGACTATGCTACATGCCCGACACAGACAAGTAAAAGACTTGACTCATGGCAGTCTCGTGTCTGGAGTGTAACGTTTATAAGCACGTATGATGGACCAGGTACTCTACCGTTACCACCAAAGGCCTGTGTTTGCTTTATTTTCTTTCATCTTCAACCACTTTTCCTTCTGCTTCACCCCCATACCATTTTTTTTTTCCATTTTTCTTCTATTTCTTTCTATTTGTTTTTCTACTTCCCTTGTGCCACCTCCTTTCCACGAAATTCTGGCATTGACACATGAATAAGAAGAAAGAAACATTTGTGATCTGACCAGACTGACACTCCCCCATGAAGATTTCACATTTCTCTCAAACCTGCTTGTCTATCCATCAATCCTTGCGTCACGCCCTCTATCTCTGTATAAATTATCTTCCCTTTTTTTTCCCCCCTGCCCCTTTGTTTCCACTGAAAAAGCAAGAAACTCCCCTCTTTGTCAGGGAAACTTAAATACTTATCTTTTCACCTCAATCCACGCTGTTCAATCTCCCTTTTTTTCTTTGTATCTTCCCTTTAATCTCCCTCTGCATCGCTCTTCCGTTCTCCTTTTCCCCCGTGTGGCCGTGAACTACAAGTACTGGGCTGCTTTATCTTTTAGATGTTATCCTAAACTTTCATATAAGGTTGGATAAAAAGAATACCCCGACTCTGTAATTTCAATCTGCAGGGGTAAGTATCCCTATGCATCTTCGTGCAATTCGAATATTTTCTTTTTGAGAATACTGCTCTCATTAGCCCTCTGTAATGATTTCAAAGTAGAGATAAATGTTTTCATTTGCTCAAGATTAAAGGATTTTCTGTATTTATATCCTCGCACTGATCAAATTACGGCTTCTCTAGCAGTTTGCAGCTGTGCGATAGATGAAGCTAAGATAGTTCTAAACACATCACATCAAAAGAGCTTCTTATCGTATAATGATATGCTCTATAAAGATAAGACACAACAAGGCATGGTCCCATGAGGTGTTAGAAACTCAAATCTACGAAAGTCTTTAGCTACATTACCTCCTCATGCTCGTATGTGTACGGTATATACATACACACACATATAGATTTACAGTAGTATAGACAGACAGACAGACAGACAGACAGACAGACAGACAGACAGATAGATAGATAGATAGATAGATAGATAGATAGATAGATAGATAGATAGATAGATAGATAGATAGATAGATAGATAGATAGATAGATAGATAGATAGATAGATAGATAGATAGATAGATAGATAGATAGATAGATAGATAGATAGATGAAAAAAAATAAGTACAAGACAAATATATATATATATGCATTATAAAGCGCGAAGCCAAGCACCTTCCTTAATAGGTGCAGGTTACTAATTTAGATGTGACTATACATAGCTAAGAGCGTTCAAAGTCTCACAGGAGGCAGTCCAGTTTTACTCTCACCTCAGAGGTACAAGCTGCAGCCTGGAAGAGGAAACTCATATAAAAGAGAAATATACGAGTCGAGCGCTGCTATCAAATGATCCTCTCATTCATGCTTCAAAGTCATTCATCTTCCCCAGAAATACATCTGGGTGACAGCCCAGAGAGGAAAAAGTGTGTGTTTCTTTGTGTGTTTGTGTCTCTCTGTGTGTTTGGTGACAACTCATGACTCATTTCACCCTTCGAATGGCCCTGTGGCACTAGATCAGTCAATAAACAAAGACCAGCAAAGCTTCTTCATTCTTTCTTCCTCCATCTCTCTCTTTCAAATCCTCTTTTCACCTCTTTCCTTTGACTCATTACACCTCATCACCCACTCTCTGTTGCTCTCTGCATCACCATCCTACTCTTCTCCCTTCAATCGCCATCTCACCAGACTTGATTTAAGTGCCGAAGAAAAGTACAACAGGCTCCAAACTTTACTGAGTTTACAATAATCGTCTCTCCTGTTGTCACAGAAGTTTGGCTCCATCTCCGTTTAACCTTTCACACATCTTCTTGGCTTGATCCTCAGTGAAAAAGAGGCTTTAGGGATTATTTAATCGTGACCCAAATATAGTTTTCCCCTCTTTCCTGTAGTAGCATCATGGTGAAGAGATCCCTCTTTTATTTGAGTAGGGTTTGGGTTTGTACTGTAGGGGGACAGCACTAATGGAGTGTAACAGTGCTGGAGAGTGAACGTTGGTTTAGCGCTGCTAATTCCCTTTGACATGTGGACATGAAACTGGAAGTTTGACTCAAACCACAGACATTCATTCTCAGATCCGAGCAGCAGCAGAAATAACAGCGCATCCAGGATCACATAACACTCAGCTGCGCTTCCCTATTGCACTGTGAACTTAGATACTTTTATACACCTGCCAATGAGCTGTTTCTGCTTTTTAGCATGTAGTGTGAAATTACCACAGCTTTCCCTGCCTGCTTTATATGGATCAGTCCCATCACACAGCTAACGCATGTGTGTGTGTGCATGTGTCATTGTCTGCACACTTTTTATTTTCAGCCCTTTTCACATACCAGCCTTGAAAGTGTGACTTCGAACAGAATTTGCACTCAACTCTGAATGTAAAGCCAAATTAAAAAAGAAAAAAAAACAAACAAACATTGTTAAAACAATCATTACAATCAAGACAGTCTTTTTTTTATCCAATAATGACCTCATCCTAGTGGAAAAGTGGCCATCATGCAAAAAAAGATAGACAGACAGACAGACAGACAGACAGACAGACAGACAGATAGATAGATAGATAGATAGATAGATAGATAGATAGATAGATAGATAGATAGATAGATAGATAGATAGATAGATAGATAGATAGATAGATAGATAGATAGATAGATAGATAGATAGATAGATAGATAGATAGATAGATAGATAGATAGATAGAAAACACTGTGCACAAAACTTGACACTTTTCTTCCACTCCCTATGGCAACTTTGGCAACACTTTTGGCCTTTAATGACATGGTGTGGACAACAAACTTTATTTTGCCAACATTTTCAACCCTCCCATGATGGACAAGCAGTCAAATCTACCACAGGGAACCATGGAGTCGCCATAGCAACATTGCACCATCTCACTAAGTAACCGGAGAGAACACAAAAAACTATGCACTTACACTCAAGACAACTTTCACCACTGTGTAGAGAGCCAGAGGTCAGCGGCGTATAGGGATACACTGACTGCAACACAAATATAAATATTTGGAATCATTATCTTTATATTTGGAGGAATTCTCCAGGGTTATTATAGTTGTAAAATCCGAAAAGCGTTGAGAGGAACAAGGGGAAGGGTGAGATAATGGCAAAGTGGTTGTGATGTATAAATAGCCTGTAGTAATGAGGGGACAAAGCACAGTGGGGAGAAACAGCAAAACCACTTCAACTGTTGTTTGAGTCACTTGCATAAAAGTAATAAATCACCCTGGAAGGAAACTTTGTACAATTGGGTTTCCATAGAATTCACAACCAATAACCCCAGATCTTTTGTTGAGTGATGTGTACAGGGACAAACTATCCCAAAGCCCCATCTTGCTTGCGTCTGATAAATAAGTACCTAAAGGGTCTTAAAGAGCACAGAGGGGCCAGAGGGTAATGGCTGTTTAGTTTACACGTGCATGATAATGCCTTTTGCTTTCACTCCCAGCAGGGCTCGACCCCAGGGGGATGCGCCGTCACAAAGGTCGACAACAATGTGCTTGTCACTCAATTGGTTTCCATAGCGACCACACAGCCCGCTGAGGCCACCAGGGTCATTTTCATCATGGAATTCTCCTGGCTGGGACTAATTGCTGTGTTTGTGCTGGTGTTCTGTGTCAGTGCACGGGCAAATTCCCAACACAGCGCAAATATCAATCACGCTAATCATATGCTGTTCCTTACAGGCACTGGAATGTGTGGCTGCTATCCATACTATGTCTGCTGCTCATCCCTGTTATGACTGTGGCAAGACTTTAAGTGTTAATGTTGTTTTCTCTCCATGTGGTGTTTCTCTCACCGTCTAAGCAATATAAACTGGCACATTTTGCCAAAAGGCATCATGTCACATAATTTCTTTATTCAGCACTTTCATAGTGTATCCCCCCTCTCTCTCTCTCTCTCTCTCCTTTCGCACTCTCAGTCTGTGTTTATTTTTTCATTTCTTTGTATTTTTTGACCTAAGGGATTTTAGCATCCAATGTCTAATAAAGGCCTTGTTGCTGTGAGTCTAAAATAATTCCACCATCTGGGTAAGGGTCATTTAATTTTTTTTTTTTTGCACACACTATCACAGGATAGAAGAGCTATAGCATCCACATGGGTTTAAAGCCATAAGCACTGAGGATGCTGACTGTGTTTATCAGAAACACATTTCCCAACAGTTCCCACAGCTAGCAAAACCAACACAATCACAGTCTGATGAGCATGGCAAAGAAGAGGAACGGTACGGTCAGTGAATGTGTTTCTAAAAAGGTTCACCTCAGGCACCGAAAAAAACAAAGGTAGCATAAGTGACTGGGTTAATAATTACGTCCAGTTAATCAAACACCAATCAGCGTGACCATGGTTAGAGATTAGCATTCATCCAGACCTGCTGCATGGTTAGAAAGAGCAGAAACTGAGGACAGAGCCTTGGGATAATTGAGGAACTGTGAATTTATGCAACACCTGAACCAGATACATTACCTATTTTACATTAGAAACTGCATTTTCATCAAAAACACAGATACAAATTTATAACTCCTTATTTTCTAGTATTACTATTGTACATTTTCCTTTTCTGCAAGTTAAATGAGAACACCCAACACCCACAGGAAGGTTTAATATTGCATTTGCTGAAAGCAGGGAAAGTTCAAATGAAGCTCTTTATTGAATGTGTAAAGGAACTTTTTGATAGTTTTACAAAACCAAAGGCAGAGAGACCTTCATGGATTCTGCACAGGCTGCACAATTGTATGAAAATCCCAATGTCTGAGGTGTACAACTGAAAGTCTGAAAAACCTCAACAAAGACTCAGACAAGAATTAAATGAAAGTAGCACATCTTGTTACTGTCACTAGATATAAAAAGCAGGCATTATTCTGCACACAATGTACATGTCTGAGAATGGCTGACGAATTGTGTTTATATTCTATTGGCCATTCATGATATTATTTCACCTCAACTAAAAAACACAGGAAAAACTGAATGCAGCAGCAAGGACACGTTAAAAAGCTCATAAAATAACGATGCAATTTAGATCAGATAAAAATCAGTGACGTCAAAAATGAGAAAGTGTGAAACTCAACCACAAAAAAGCATCTCCACATAATTAACCTGGAGGCATGAGTGTGAATACATACAACTTTGGCTGGTGCATCGGGTTCCTGAATCCTTTTTAAAATGTTTAATATACTACCTATTTAGCAAAATGTACATTTGCTTTTTCTGTAGAAGGCATTAAAATTGTATTGAAAAGCAGACTATAATAATAATAATAATAATAATAACAACAATAAAAAGTAATTAAATAAACAAAATAAAATGTTTTTAGTAGATGGAAAGGTTCCACAGACAGAAAGGCTGCACTCTGCCAGCACCACCAAGTGGTCACCCATTGAAAAACACAATTAAAAACTTCTCAAACTGAATACTTCAGATTTGGAATGTTACATGTATGACTTTGTGTTTTTCTCATTGTACATTCTTACTGTTTAATACATTTTAGCCTATAACAACAGTACAAATACCTCCCACCCCCTAAAAAATATCCATATGACATACACTGAAAGTCATGCTGTTTTGATTTTGACACGAAAATAATGGATAAGGATGAATTAAAAATGAAGAATATATTATGACACCCCTGAACAGTGACATCCAGTGTAGTATTGTTTATAGAAAAATGGGTTTTTCCTTACCAAGTGAGGTGTCCAACTCCCGTTCATCTAGTAAAGAGCGAAGCTGCGTATGTTGTCCCGGTGAGAAGAGTGGGAAAGAAAAAATAAAAATAAAGAGGAACCGCAGACAGAATATCCTCCCTTCTTCTGTGCTCTGGTCACAACTCAACCTCAGTAAAAGTCCGTGTCTCTGCACAGATTCCTCTGCGCTCTCGTCCCTCCGGAGCCTTATGTTCTATTTGTGCCCCACGGAGAAAGCGCTCTGTGCCGGTGGATCCACGGCGCACGGTTTGTAATCGGACACCGCACTGTCGCGCTGCGCCACGAACAATATGCCTCCCACCCCCCACCACCACCAACAACCACTCACCACCCCCCTTGTGAGGAGGACGCGGGTGCGAAAAAGCAGCGTCACTGGAGAGAGGAAAGAAAGAAAAAAAAAAAGCAAAACAAAAAAAACCCCAAAAAACTTTCCTTCAACTAAAAGTGCGCGGTGACCGAGCAACAAAAGCCACGAGGAATGGAGGTGCGTGATGTGTCTGGAGCTGTTCTCAGTCACAGCTGCTGCGCATCGCACGAGGAGGGTTTTGTTGGCTGAGCAGTGCGCCCCCACTTTGCGCGTCCACTCCACCAGCCAGAAGAGACGTGGCAACGGCGCACAGATGTCCTGCAGGTGGACGAGAGGGATGGACCCCACGAAAGAACTAGTGCTACAAAAAAAAAGATGCCTATAATGTAGTATTATTATATTTTTTATTTAGATTTTTCTTCTCTATTGCAATATGGCGTTTGATTTATTTGCACCAGATCATTGCTATTTTGCAGTCTGAAATCAAATCAACCATTAAAAAAAACACACATTAAAAAAAACCATTAACATTCTCACTTTTGCTGCAAGATAAAATACATGGTTAAACTGGATCAGTGATAAGAGCCTTTCTGTTAAAGGATGGAGACAAGTTGTGCGTTGGAACTGGTTCCTCTTACCTCACCAGCAGACTACATACAAAAAAAAATATTAGTTTTTCACATTTTGGCAGCCTTTTTTTTTACTATATTGGATCTGATCTGTCTGTCACTATTGTTAAGGGAATCTCTTGAACTTGTATTTAGGCTTATACGTAATAGTCATTGCCTGGATCAATGTTAATAATTGTTGTCTTTGTTTAGGTGTGGTCTTTATAATAATAAAAAATGTTGAATGTTAGGCTATGTATAATGATTGACACACTGACTCATTGATGTTACATGTATAAATTATGAAATCTAATTAACATATTGGAAGAAACCCCCTAAAACAAACTAACGAACTAAGTGCCTTTGAGAATACTACATCATGGTAAATGAACTGCACTTATATAACACATTTTATACACCAGTTAGTGCCCAAAGTGCTTTACAATTCCTTACATTCACACGCACACACAGTCATACACCAGTAGATGACTGCTGTCAATACACAGACACTGACCCTATACTGGAAATAACTTAGGGTTCAGTGTCTTTGCCCAGGGACACTTCGACATGTGGACAGCCAGAGCCGGGACACAAACTGCTGACCCTTCGATCATTGGACGACCCACTCAACCAACTGAGTCACAGTCGCCCATTATATATGAGAGTGAATTACCACATATTGAAAAAGTTTGGAATTTTACTTTTATCACTGCTGATTAATTTAGCAGAAGTTGTTCTCAGTAGCAGTCAAGGATTCTGAATGAAATGTCTATGAATGGAAATGTTTTGCATAACAAAAGTGATGATCATAAACTGTAATGCAAAGTTAATTTCCTTGGGCTCTATATTTCCAACTGCAGCACAGTGATCTTTTTTTTTTTTTTTTTTTTTTTAAGGAACCTGAATAAATGCCACGTCTAATATGAGTGTTTGTGTATATCTGTGAGAGGTATGGGGGTAAGAATGAGAATGACAGCTCTGTGTTTATGTGCCTTTGTGTATTTTAATAGTGACATCCCAGTTCAATTACCTATTTATCCCTCAGTGAATGAACACAGCCTCTATCAACCTCCAAAGCTCTAAATAGTGTTGTACACAGCTTTAGGGCTATGACAGAATGTGTGTGCTTGTCTGGTTGACAGACACGTAGTGAAGTCAACAACAGCCTGTTAATACGCCTCTTCGTTAAACAGGAACGTGCCTCAGCGAATGCCTATGCTCCTGTATACCCACATCTAAATTCAAATCAGGTAATTTTCATAAAAATGTAGCTACCCACGAAAGGGGGGGAGGGGGGCAAAGCTGAGATTTCCATTTGAAGTGGCCTCACTGCAACTCTGGGAAATGCGTGGGTAACCTTTTCTTTTCACTCACTGTGAATATATGCAATACGGGCAGATTTAGACTCTTAAAATATCACAATATATTGGATAAATACTATGTGACCATGTACCATAGAGTATAGGCGGTAGACAAATATAATGATGAAAGTTAAAAAACAAAACAAAAAGGAAAAAGAAGAAGTAGTGGTGCCAGGCACAACAACCCCCCCCCCTTACATACGTCACATTATTTGCCCTTTCTATTTACATTGCAAAAACACATTGTTTGGTGACCGTGACCCAGACCTTTGACCTACATTTACCTAAATATAATGGGATTTATGCTGGACCACCTCACACTTTTCCTGAAAATTTTATGGAAATTGGTCCAGTAGTTTTTTTGCTTAGAAACAGACAGACAAACAGACCAATACCCATCTACCCTTACACTGTAAACATTCAGAATAATTAAATATATTCAGTTGTGAATACTGAAACTTTCAGAAATAGTACGATTAACTCAAATGTATTAAGTTGCTGTAACACGTTCTTCTTTTTAAGTACTTCAAACTAATATTTTTATGAAGGGAAACTATTGTGGGTATAATTGAACATAACTTAAAGACATAGATAAGGAACAATTTAGTGGAATTAAGTCATTAAATGCTGAGAATGATATTGTACTGTTATTTCTATTGTTTCAAATAAAGATGATTGAAAAAATAAAGTTCACTGTTGAAATATAATTTCAGAGCACTCCAAATAACCACCAATATCTATCACACTAAAAAAATGTCAATGACAAAACACAGTCATTTTACTCAGGGGCGGCTGTGGCTCAGTTGGTAGAGCAGGTCGTTTAATGACTGAAGGGTCAGTGGTTCACGTCTCAGCTCTGGGTGTACAAGTGTCCTTGGGCAAAAACACTGAACACTAGTAGATCTGGCAGAACCTTAGAATAGTTAGTTAATAAGTAATGTTTTAATTTAAGTATACTTTAATAAACATCTAATTTTTAAGTTCTGGAATATTGAAGGTTCATCAATTTAAAATAATTGAGACAATTAATTGCCTTATATTTTTTAAGTTTTGCTAACGTATTCAGGTTTACAGTGTTGGAGAGAGAGAGGGGGGGGGGTAGGGGGGGGGGTAGAAAGAATCCTTAAGCAACAAATTGTCTTTGCAGAAAGTCAAGTCTTAGTTCAGAAATCATTGATAAAACATTGTTACATCCACAGAAATATTCTGACCTCGATACTTTTTCTTTTTGCTTCAGGAATTTAAAACTGTCTTTTACTCTGCTTGGTCTGCTCTGCTGTACATTAGATGTTTTATATTTGCTCTGGGCCAAAAGTGAAACCCACAGAGCTGCAGCTAAACTTCAGAGGGAGGGAGGCTTTATTTTTCTGAACCAAACTAAGGTAGTGATCTTCATCAGGAAACATAATACATCCCCTTAATGAGCAGTCAGACTCAGAGTTAGATGATTTTGAGTACATTAGATCATAATGGGATGTCTGGGACTCGATGAATCTAACTGACTGTAGCTTTCAAGTCAGTTCTGTGGCCTATTTATGTGTGTGCGGCCACTGCTGTTGCTCAGCATTCCTGTTTTGATGTCAGGCAAACGAAGTCAAGTTGCCAAGCAACCACAAAAAAAAAAAAAAAAAAAAAAATCAGTTTCGCGGGGATCCTCTGATATTTCACCTGGTCAAATAAAACCTCAGTCAGGCATATGTGAATGGACAGCTGGGTATTTGTAGATCTGTTCACTTTTCTGTTTATTTTTTACTCTGGAATGTGTAGTGACCAAATAATGTCAATGAAATTGCTTGAAAAGAGGCGAGGGCAAGCTTTCATCTTCACAGAAAAGCATTTCAAAAGGAGAAAAAACCCCTCTTTTTTTGTTTATTCTCTTCATTGATATGCTACTTTCATATAGCCTTGGGCAGCTGTGAAAGCTTGTATATGTATGGCTGTACAGTAGATGATGATTGAAAGAGGCAAGATGCTAATCGTACGCCAAGCCTGTGCTTTGGTGCCAAACCTCTGTTGACCAGTTGAGCCCCCACATCCCTCTCTCAAACAGGCCATCTGTCATACAGTTTCTCTGCCATTTCAAGCCTCAGGTCAGCTCACACCTTGGAAACACAGTCAGCCAACCAGCTAGCCAGTGGGATATGCAAAACACACATATACACACTGATCTAAATGCTAATGAAAGACTCATATTACCGTTTGGTTTTCCATGTTATGCTACTAACAGGTTTGAGGTTTTAGGTAGTTCCATTAATTCAGTCAAGGTGATGCCCTTGAGGGACTTGTAGCTGTGATGTTGTACATTATACAGAAAGTGTGAGAGACTAGCTGAAGTTTTTGGTAACTTTTCTTGTGCACAGAGAATGCTGCAGGTGTCAGTGGCAACAGAAATAATGTGTTGAGATTAGATAGATAGATAGATAGATAGATAGATAGATAGATAGATAGATAGATAGATAGATAGATAGATAGATAGATAGATAGATAGATAGATAGATAGATAGATAGATAGATAGATAGATAGATAGATAGATAGATAGATAGATAGATAGATAGATAGATAGATCTTTATATTACGATGACTGGCTAATGACCTTATCAAAAAGTCAGGAATGTTCGTTTTCAACTGACAGAAAGTCTTATTGTCTATTTGTCTCTCTGGCTGCAACACAATACACTTTTTAAGTCTGTTCAGGCCAGTGTCAAAAATGAAGTCTGTAGGAATGAGTCAGACTTCTAAGAGCAGATGATGCAGGTGAGTTAGGAGCCGTAAGGTGTTTCGGTCATTTCCCAGGTGAAGACAGGATAGGGGAACAAGAAATAAAAAAAAGAAAAAAGAAAAGGGTAAAGGGAGGATGGGTAGAAAAAGATACTAAGGGTGAGAGAGAGCGAGAGAAGGGTCGGTCAACTGTGAAAGACTGCAGTCATTCCTCACTCTGAGCTCCATACCTGCAGACTCAATGAGCCATCTCACGCTGCAGCAGGGCCAAAGCCATGCGATTTCTCAGACTTAGTCAGCCTTGCTGTGCCCCTGCAGCAGTAGCATCCAGGGCCTTGTAGTGCCAGGACTTAAAAAAAAAAAATCTACTTCTACTGCCACACTCTATGGGAGGAAAAATTGGACAATGATGCTGTAACTGTCACAGTGTCAGACAAAGTATTTCTACAACACAGTTCCTCCATGGACAGCTGACCTCTGGATATGACTCAGCAAAAAAGCTTTAGTTTTTGTGTAGCGTCATTCATCAGCTAAATATAGTATATGATGCTGAGTGATAATTTGACCTCTTGCATCTGTAGCCCTTTGAGAACCTTAGTCAAGAGGGTTTTTTTTTCTTTAGTCATTAAAAAAGGCAATGTGATTGAGATCATTTTAATGGACCTATTTTTAATCTGGGTAAGATTCTTATAATAACTGTGTGTGTGTGTGTGTGGACAGAGACATATCATGCTATAACTCAATGAATACTTGAGATATCACCATGAAATTACATGGGTATATACATATAGCTAATGAGCATCAGATGCAATGACCCATTTGAGTAAAGGTCAAAGGTCAAGGTCACAATTAACTAAAAGGTCAAAATCACATTATCAGTTATAACTCAAGAACGGAGGGTCACAGAACTTTCAGATTGGTACCAAACAATGCAGAAGGAATATTTCTAATTCTCATGATTAGTGTTATTACCTACAAACAATAGTTTTTGACATCTTTGGAGGTTAAAGGTGACATGTTGCAAAATTAACTTCTGTAAGACTGTTTGTGTGTGTCAAACATAGACATATTACGTTATAACTTAATCAATACTCGATATATTATCATAATTTTACACGCACTGATGCATATATACATATAATGGAATTATGAATATTGCAAAAGGTCAAAGGTCAAGGTCGCATTCAGGAGAAAGATCAAAATCACATTATTGGCTCTAATTCAAGAACGGGTTTAAGCTTTGAAACCAAGAAGCATGTATTTAAAACACATTATCAGAACACTATGAAATAAAACATTTTTAATGCAGTTTTTGTGTTAAGAAGAGGCTGTTAATTACAGTCTAATAACAACAAACAATTGATTTACATGTAAATCTGTTAGTGCAGATCAGGTATTAAGAACAGCCAAGTTACAGAAATGATATAAACTGACTGATATGGAACTAAAACAACAAAACGAGAGAACAGCTGTAGAATAACTGCCCACTGTAGTGACCAGTATGCATAATTGGGTTAATATATAAACAAGGTCAGATCCACTCATAATCCTGCACTGATTCAAATCTACAGTCTCTTGTTTAAAAACAACATCATTAACAGTTAAACCCATATTTATCTTTTCCTTGCAGGTCATCCTGGGGTGCACTATAGTCCAGCCTGTGCCTGCTACAATGAAGTATAGAGGTGTGATAGAGTGTTGCTGGGCCCAGTCCATCCAAAGGTATTGAATGAATGGACTGTGAGGGTGAGATAGTGAAATGCAGCATCAGAGTCCAGGGGGGTCATCTTTCTCGCTTTGTGCCGAGATCCTGTCCAGCTGTATTTGTCTTTGTCCTCCCCTCTAAGGCCCATGATGGATAGCAAAAAGAATACGGCTGATGGTGAGAGTTTTTTTTTTTTTTTTTCTCCTCGTTTTATTTTTTAGTGTCCTCTTTTTTTCTCCATCACTACCCGCAAAGTGGCAAAGTTAAGGGCTGGAGAGATGAACTCTGTGAAATTCAATCACAGGAATTGAAGCTTTGGAGGCGTAAGGTCTTGGCCCCATGGGCAGTTTGGAGATTGCTTCAGATTAATTAACGTCAAAATGGAGGGGGTAAGGCTGTAGAGGACAATTATGTATGACACTGTGAGGCATAGTGTTTGCCATTCATGCTAAAGAGGTGCAGTGTACTGATTCTTCTCTGTATTAAGAAGACTTTTTTTATTCTCAGTCAGTAATTTTGAGAGGCCAAAAGCAATTTAAGTGAAGATAGTGGAAGAAAAAAAATCTACCCATGGCTAAATGGATAGAAAAATAAAGCCACTTATGTAAGTACTCAAGGCGAGTATAATCCAGAGACGGCACAGTGGGGGAAAGTACCACCATCTCCAGTGTATTGTAATCTGCTGAAGGCAGGCCCAAAGTTAAAAGGGGACTACCACCTAATTAATGCGTTTATATTTTATTTATACAGTTTAAAAATGTCCACTCAGGACATGTGGACTAAGATACAGCTCTATTCTCTTTGCTTGATGGAGCTCTTTGTAATAATTCTAGTAAAATGGTCAAATATGATCTATAATAATCACTCAAGTTTGAAAAAGAGTGGATATTTTTAGATCATGCCACTGATCAATGCACTGTGCACTTTTGCCCATTCTGTTAGAATACAATATTTTCATCTATTTATAAATTATGACAATATGATTTATTCTTAAGCCCTTAACACCTACTGTCGCAAATATGCAACATGCAAAAAAAAAAAAATGTTATGTGCTATAGTCAAATTAATTATCTCTACTTAATTTAACATTTATTTCTTTTAGGGCTGTCAAATTATTAAAATTTTAATCACATTAATCACAGGGTTGCTTTAGATTGATTTTGATTAATCATGATTAAAACGGTTGACTGTTCTTCTCAATTTTTTGGTACTCAAATTTCCTACAAAATAAACAAAAATACACGAATAAACACAAAAAATGGAAAAGAAAAAATATAAAACATGTTAAAAATCCACTAAAAGCAAAAAATAATGAAAAATCCAAAACATATTCAAAAACTCTTCTCAAATACAGAAAAAAAAACATAAAAACATCTGCTAAAATATCCAAAACCTAAAAAATATCTGCAGTGTTAATTTTTTAAATCACATTAATCATGATGATGAATTAATTTTTGTCAATGAGTTAATTTTGACAGACAAAAAATAAAATAATAATATATATATATATATATATATATATATATATATATATATATATATATATATATATATATATATATATATATATATATATATATATATATATATATATATATATATATATATATATATATACATATATATACATATATATACATATATATATATATATATATATATTATATATATATATATATATACATATATATACATATATATATATATATATATATATATATATATATATATATATATATATATATATATATATATACATATATACATATATATATATATATATATATATATATATATATATATATATATATATATATATATATATATATATATATATACATATATATATATATATATATATATATATATATATATATATATATATATATATATATATATATATATATATATATATTTAGACGTTAAGGGGTTAATAGATAATATGTAATCACTGCATCAAGTCAATTATTGATGTGTATAAATTAGAACAAAAACATAAATATGTTTAAAAACAAAATTATTCCAATTTTATGAGTATTTGTGATTTGTATTCCAGGCATGTGCTATTTGTCAGCCTTGGTATTGAATGAACTGTTAGCACTATAATGCTTTTTGTGCAATAACTGCAATATGTGCAATATACGGTAACATGCAATAATCTCTCTGAAGCAAATGTGCAAAATTTTAGGAAGCAATGGAATTTTATAGGTGAATGTGAATATTTAAATCTTTTTTATTATTATTATTATTGATTATTATTTTTCATATTTTAATCTTGTAACCAGCACCTTTTGGAGCAGCACTCCTACTGTCATTATATGCAACTGTTATATAATGACAATAAAGGCTTTGACTTGACTTTGAACCACTACAGTTGAATAGAACAGTCACTGTAGCCTTGAGTCTGTCTTCTAAACATCTCTATGTAACTCTGGCATGAAGTAATAAACAGTGGCGCAGATGTACTCACTGGTTAAACTGTCAGTTAATGTGTAATGACAAGTAGCGAACTGTAAATACAGCAGTAAAGTGTAAGTGAAGGCCGAAGATTTCCACGCAGTGATCACTGTCAGCATCAGCAACTGCACCGATGAGAACCAACGCTCAGAGTTGTCGAAAAGAACTGTTAAAATTAAAACAGAAGCCGGTTCTTGATTCCCATGCCTATCTACCAGCTCTGTAATCTTATTGAAATATTGTCACTTCTGGCAACATGAAGCTTAACTTGGCTAAACTTCAAATAACAAGAAAATTCTGAATAATTATAGAAGGTTCCATCCACTTTTTTAAAAACAATCCATGGTTCTGACTGAGCTATCATAGAAACATGGCTGATGTCATCTGCAGATATAAATCTCTGATACCAAGCAAACAAATACATGAAACCACTTTCTATTTTGTCATGTGATAGCTACATTATGCTCCATTTCCACGATTGCATCCTCTGACATGTTTTAAAAATATCACTCTATTACTGTCAGACGTGTATCAGATAAAATCTGAAACTTTCCACCATGAAGTGATCCTGTAACAGCCAGTCTCCCTCTTTTCTCATTTGTCTCATAATTGAAACTGACATGGATGCAACGTCACAAATTAAGTGAACAAACAAGCTTTAGACCGGTCCTTATGGAACACAGGGGACTGATGTGATCATTCATCAACACTGACCAAATTGTCTCAGGAAACAGGAAAAATTCTCCAATTTCTAACTCAGCTGAGGGCAATTTGTTACCTTCACCAGAGTCCTGTTTGGGGGGGTGACTTCACTGGCCTCTTGCCAAAATCTATCCTGCCTCCACTCAGTAGGTTGTGCTTTATATGTAGACACAGGTGGTATCCAGATTAGGAATATGGATGCACATGTGCAAACCGTGACATGCTGTTTTCCTTTGTTTCTCTACCTATTTCCTTGTGGCTTCATCTCTTTCCTTCCTTTAGTTTCACTTCTGACTCTTGAGTGTCTGTTTTTCACACTCTCACATCCAACACTACCATCTTACTGACACAGACACAGACAGCCAAAGCAGAGGGTGGTTCATATATGCGTGAACCGTGTTGCACTCTAAGCAGGTGTGTGAAGGAAATCAAGATTGGTCTTCTCGGTACGCTGAATTTCTATCACCATAGTTTTGAAAACCTTGATTCATGTGTGCTTCTAAGGGCTTCTGAGGACAAGTAAAATGTCAGAAATGGAAGGGGCTTGTCACAGTTTGGTAGTCTGAGGTGTATATACGCACCCAAGAAACTGAACAGCTTCAGAGGAAATGTTTAACTTACATTAAAATATGTATGTTCTTGGTAAATGTCCTGCAACGCTGCCTTTGTATTTCACTGTTGATTTTAGTATGCGTCAGATAACATTGACTTTAATAATGTGCACCATTAAGGAGAGGAAATAACCAGGGACACTGATGCCACCAACCAAAACTTGCATTAACTGATAATAATCATACTCATTACTAGGATATTATCATTTTTTATTATTCTCCATAATACAGTAGCTGTTTTATAATGAGCCTGCAATATGGCAGAGGAACTCATTAGAAGGAAGACACCATTGAAAACGATGACATCCATCATGGCTGCATGTCTGTTTTATGGACCAAATGCATCTGTAACACACCAACTATTCTTCTCACTAGAAAAGAGCTTTGTTGACAAGCAAGAAGTTGCTTGGGTAATTGCTTTCGGATGGCTTAATTAATTTCAATTACTGGTTGCTTTCCAGTCGGAGGTTAAAAGTCAATGCTGGACAAAGGCTATGTGGAGAATAAGAGAAGGTCTGACAATTATTTTTCAATTTATCAAAAAAAGAGACATGATTTAATATTGTAGTGTTACCTGTGAGTATTTTCTGACAGATTTCTCTCTGAAGTTATTTTAAGAGCCACTCTACTGATACCTAGTGATGTAGAGAAGTCACTCAAGAGAGTCTAGCTGTCTTTAAACAGTAAAAACTAGACCACTCAAAATGGTATTATGAGATGGAAGTACCAGCTTGTTTTCAGGAAATGTGGGCTATTCTGCACAAAAGGGTGGAGAAAAAAAACCCTCTCTCTTTTGCTTCAGCTTTGAACATATTCTTTTTTTTTTTCTGCTCCCTGGGTCCGTTTCACCTTTTCTCATCTTTGAGGCATGCCTCTGGACAAGATGAAAGCAAATGTCTCAACACCTCACAGGTAGCATAGCGAGACAAGTTAGGTGAAATAAGGTGCCTCTAAAAGCATGAATTCAAAGAAGAACAAGACATTTTTGCCGTGTTATAATAGTTTAATGGTGTTGACTGAATTTATATGTTTTTGCAGGAAATTGCAGAAGTATCTGAAAATGTTCAAAGAAGTCTCTAAAACAACAATGCTATATAATAGTTACAAACACTGGATTCAAACTTTTTATGGTTTCTAAAATACTTATCCAATATCAACAAGCTACAAAGGAAGAAACATTTTTATATATAAAGCTAACTTTAATCAATATAATTTATTTTATTAACATTTAGTCAAAAGTGTACCCAAAAAAAGGATAAAAAGGGAAAAAAATATATACATAAAGAGAGAAATAAGAAAAAAAGCATCAACCCTATATGAAAACCAACACCTTCCCCCCACTGTTACTTAACAAAAAAGGAAATTCTGTGTATGTTGAAAAAAATCACATGGCAAAAAACCTTGGATGCCTTTAAGATGCATCAGTACAAAATGTTCATTTTGATTATATACATATAAACAAATATATTAAACCAGGAGTGATTACTAAATAAATATTCACTCTTGTACCTTTGTTGATGGTTGGTTAAAAAAAAGGTAGAAAAAGCCCCCATACCAACACCCAGCACAAATGTAATTTTCTCCAATTTAAGATGATATAATACATCTTTCATCCAATGTAAAACAGTATGCGGGGCAACATTCCTCCATTTCAATCAGAATCAGAATCACTTTATTTGTCATTTGTATATCCAAGACACACAAACAGAAATTTCAGTTGACCAAACCCCTCCCAGGCTGATCAGGTCATGCAGCCACCGGCGCTACCCTGGATCAGAGTTCCAGCGCCCTTGAGCACTGGAAAAACTGGATAAGGAAAGCAGATGCACAAGGAACAAGAGAATCAAGCGACGTGCTATCAGAGTTGAAAACACAATGTGTTTCTGACCTCTGGCAGGTAGACCCAACTCCTCACCAGTGACCCCAAAAAGCAGCAGAAGGAGATTTAATGTTATATTTACACCACGTACAGAAGAGAAAGCTTCACAAATACCCTCCTAATACTGCTGTATCCTGGGACAAAACCAAAATGTATGTATTATAGTGGCTTCTTCCAATTTACATCCATCACAATATGATCTTAAATTCTTGTCGGTTTGAATTTTCTATATTCATTATTGATCCATTATTCATTCACTCTCACATTCTCCCTCTGATAATTACATCTGTAGCCATAGCTGCCCAGTGTCTGCCAATTTGCGGTAAACAGCATCTCCGACTACCACCAAACATTCGTATGCATTCATACTATTCGAATTTTGCTAGAAACTATTTGAATATTATTTGAAAATCAAACGTGTTTCCATGACCCCAAACCCCCGCTGATGTGCGCCCCCCACCCCCAAACACACACGCGATGACAGAAAGTGTAAAAGAGGTAACCAAATGTTTACTGAATAACAAAGAATATTACAAAGTAGAAAAGTGCAATCCTCCACCAAGGCAGACCCCCCCCCCCCCCCCCTCCCAGAATGAAGAGACGTTTTTTACAGTACATTGCAATAAATGGAGAATACATTTCAAAGTGATCCACAGTCCAGGATATGTTCTGGATCATCACCAAAATCTAATAATTTGTTCCATGTGACACCTCCAACAGGTCATGACATTTTCATCAAGATCCATCCATAAGTTTTTAAGTTATCTTGGTAACTAACAGACAAACTCTGGCAAAAACACTACCTCCTTGGCTGTGGTAATCACCTGAACAATTCATCTCATCTTCTGCATAAAACAAGTCAGGCTTTTAATTTTGAAATCGCAATAACCGCAGCCAACGCTATATTTCATTTAACTGTCAAGGTAGAACTGAGTAAAACAGCTGATTTCAGCTCCAATGTCAAATGGATTTAACAACAATAGTCACATGAATCTATGCCAAGTTTTTATTAAAGAAAAATAACATGTCCATATGTTTAGGGTGGAGGCGTGTGTGCAGCCTGTTCATAATTAATCCAGCTGCTGAGAACATACGTTCCAACAGGGGTGAGAGGTATGTGCTCACTAACATTGCCAGGTGGGGGTATTTTTTTTTGGGTTGTGCATCTTTCTTGTCGATGCTGTGCATTTACCCACCGTATAGTTCAAGTCAATAGGACATTCTTTCCAAGTGAAACACAATACAACTAATGCAGCATTCGAAATCAGTATTCTATCCCCTATCATTCTATAATTCCATCACCAGGCACCCCCCTACCTCACTGACCTAACACCTCATGTCTCCGATCCTCTTCTGCCCACTTCCTCGCCCCACCGCCCAAAACCAAGCCTAACCAAACCTGGGGGGACAGAGCCTTTTCTGTAGCTGCACCAACCCTCTGGAACTCATTCCCCCCCAACCATCCGTCACTGTTCCGACCTCAGCATTTTTAAATCCCTTTTAAAAACTCATTTATTCAAGATTGCTTTTAATGTTTGATTACTTTTTATTCTGTCTGCTTTAATCTGTGATTGCTCTGTTTGCTATTGTTTGTTTTTCATTGTTGTTTGACTCTTGCTGTTCTGTTTTTACTCCGTGTAAAGCGAATTTAAGTGCCATGAAAAGCGCCATACAAATAAAATGTATTATTATTTATTATTATTATATTTGAGCGTGTTACGAATATTCGAAAATCTTGTCCAAACCCTAATTCATGCAGCAGTGTGAGTGAACTGGAGGGTAGAGTCACACAACAGACTGACTATGAGATTCAAACTGCCAACCCTTCAGTTATTGGATGACCAGCTTTACCTCCTGAGCCATGGAACTGCCCGAGGAAAACCTTGGATGCCTTTAAGACGCATCAGTACGAAATGATCATTTTGATTATGCCACTTAATGTTTACAGATTTTGGAGAAAAAACAAAAAGGTTTCTTGCTGCAGGGTATTTTTTTGTAGCAATAACAGCTTCTGGCACAATTAGTCATGCAACACATACTGTACAGCACCAGTACGTGTGCAGCACCTAATGTCGGCTCTTCCAT
Source organism: Siphamia tubifer (assembly GCA_020466265.1). NCBI lineage: Eukaryota > Metazoa > Chordata > Actinopteri > Kurtiformes > Apogonidae > Siphamia > Siphamia tubifer. Next base: position 33,275,647 of record CM035802.1, on the reverse strand, counting down.
ATGTGCAATATTTTGTTAACTGATACCAGAAGACAAATGGTTTTCTGGTCATGTTGTAGAAACATATAGCTTGTGGGCTTTTTAAGGTAATATACCTCCATATGAATCACACAAGAGACAGATGAGTGAATTTTACAAGCTGCTTGCAACAGATTTGAAGAATTAAATATTTATTTCCCTTCAAACTATTATTAATTCAGGCATTCATCAGATGTCTGAGCGAGTCAACAGCTTTGGAGAGCTCTTCGAGGCACTCATTTTTATGTCACTCATGTCCAGAAATTTTTACTGCTGCCTAAGATCGGAATCTGTTTAATTGTTCTATGGATGATACTATTTAAGAATTTCTCAGTGCAAATCTACATTCAAATCAGTTAAATGTTCATTATTTCTTGATTGTACATTTGAAAGCCTTCCATATGAATGGGAGTTAGTTTCCCCTTGTGTGACCTCTTGCTTGCAAAAGGCAACAGATGAATAAACACTGGGCTGGTGCTGCCTTATTCAGCCATTTGCATGCTTCTCACTCCGCCAACACATGTATTACCTTAATAGCTACACGGGGTCCCATCAACCCCTTAATTGATTGGTTAATTGCTCAGAAGCCTTCGACTGTACCCTGATGACCGACCGGTGTCGCCTTAGGGATTCTGGGATTTGTGTCAACAATTCCCCATGCTATCTCATTCATTCCCTCTTTCTCCTACTCTTTACAGACCATGAAGCATGAGATTGGATTTACACTGTAATGGAATAAAGCACATTGTTTCTCATCTGTGAGAGAGGAGGATAAAGCCGATAAAACCCTGACTTGCCCAGCTGGAAAGTTGATCAAAAGTCGTGCATACAGAAAGGAAGGATTGTATTTATTTATTTTTTTTTGCCTTCTTGTGTTAAGTTTACTTTCTCCAAAATGGAACATGGTTTGTTTTTGGTGCTGCTACTATCGATTTGCTCTGCTGTCTTTCATTGGGTTGTGGAGAGAGAGAGGTCTTAGATAAAAGAGGTCATCAACAACAGATCAAACGGTCCAAAGTGACAGATGTAGTGTTTTCTTCTAAATCACACCCAATGAAACATGATGAAAGTCAAACTCCCTGGTTTAGTCATTATCGTGGCAGGTGTGATGATGATTACTCAGCATTGTTGGTATCCACACTATCTCAGTATGAAACCTAATCAGAAGGAATTAAATGATCTACTTTTCTTTGAGATCTTCTCAGTGTCAGTATTTCCTTGACTCTCATTCTTTCATGTCTGTTCTCTGACTTTCATCTCAGTGAATGGAATATCATTATCATTTAATTAACTGTTATCTGCTTTACTGTTACAATAAGATTGACATTGAAGCATAGTCTGTTCGGGTTACAATGTCACTGCAACCATCTATTATCCCAAATTTATCTTAATTTCCATATTTGTACAAGGTAAAAATGTGGAGAAAAAAAAGAACATCTATTTGTTTGACTTGGAGCAAAGAGAATAAAAGGTCGCGCTAGAAGGAAATTACCTGGAATTTCATAATCACTTCTTTCGGAACCAGGTTCCGGCCATCTGTCGTTCAATTTATGCTCTTGACTTTTCAGTTGCTCTTTATCAGTGTGATAATACAGAAGTTAATCACTATCTCGTTACAATGACTAGCACCTGAATGAAAGCTGCAGGTGCCACGGTCTGGAAATAATATAATAATAACAAGTGAAATTAGCATTCTAATGCATTTTAATTGGATTCTAATGGGCTCTGCTTTCATCCATATCTGTGTAAACAAGACATAGAGTAACGGCAGCCTTTGTCACAGAAACACTGAATCATATTTTCCCAACTGAAGAGAGGACAGGTGCAATGTGAATAAAAAGTACAGGGAGCTGACATTTGAAAACAATGGACTTGGTTCTGTTGATTGAATGATTTATTGATTTGCTGTAAATTTCATTATTTTAAAGCTACAGTGCTTCTTACTGCTTCAAATTCCATAATGACCTTTTAGAATATTATAATTGAAGTTCAGCAGTGTTCAGCAATTTACTTCCAAACTGTAATATATTACAGGTTATTTGTTACTGTTATTTAAAAGTAATTATTTACCTTTCAATTTTACTGTCTCAGAATTGTAATGCATTACATAACTCTTGTCTTACTTCTAAGTTACATACAGAGTCTTATCGTAAATAGCACATGCACAGGTACTGAGAGGATATTTTAGTGATTTGATTTCCTTTTCTGAAACAAAAGAAAAAAAAAAGTGGTTATTAATCTCACCCAACATTGGTTGAGAGAGATTATTGTAATCACTTTATGTGTGTGTGTGTGTGTGTGTGTGTGTGCAGAGTCATATCATGCTATAACTCAATGAGTACTTGAGATATCACTATTAAATTACATGTGCATATACTGTACATATAGCTAATGTGCAACAGGTGCAATGATCCATTTGACTAAAGGTCAAAGGTCAAGGTCACAATTAACTAAAAGGTCAAAATCACATATTCGGTTATAACATCTATCACAGAACTTTCAGATTGGTACCAAAAAATGTAGAATGAAGATTTCTACAATTGACCCAAAGCATGTAACTAGGTACCGCTAGTATTTCTTGCGGTTGGTTCTGGGTTTCAAACTGCAGTTCCTTTCTAACTGATTAAATACCATTACATTTACTTTGAACTTGTAGAAAATATGATAGTGAATCTTAAAATGTGTACTTTTCTTATGATTTGATCAAGGACAGTGATTCAGTATCAATCTTATTTTTACTAAACATTGAAGGAGATAAAATAATATGTAAAAAGGTTTGCTTAAGGAGCACTACCTGTACTCAAAATAAGGTGAAATTAATTGGTTTGAGCTGTATACATGGTATATGTTCATGTTCTGTCACATCCTTAACCATTTCAGTTACTACCTTTGTTGATAGTGCTAACACCTTTATAATCAAGGTCAATTTTTTTTTCATCTATCAAAATGTCACATGTTTAACACTGTCGAGTTAAACATCACAAACGTTCATGTGATTTTTCTGAAAAGCTCACTTTGAGCCACTGCAATGTTTGAGTCAATTTTATAAAGCCTTTTTAATGGATTTAAATCACAAGCTTGACTCCTTGAGGTCATCCTATAAGATCATCATAATGATATATCGCAATGTATAGGCTTGCGCAAACACAAGTTCTACCTGGTAGATCTGAGATGTGGTCAGGTCACAGGATATAAGTAGTTACAAAACGGTAGTTACGCTCTATCAATACTCCTGATATTGTCCGAATGTGCAAAAAGAGGCTGCTCTTGTCAATTCTACACTTCTGAGGAGTTTGATCATTGCGTAAATTCCGAAGTGGTTGACCAGCCACTTCTTTATAGTCAACTATCGATGTTTAAAATGATATTGACATGACTGAAGATGCTGAAGATAATGATGAATCTCAGCATGCATGTACTAGTCACATTGTAGAAGTAGGTCTAAGAGTGTAGCAGTTGTGTATTGTCATTAAGGAGCATTAATTTGAACTTGTCCCACGCCAAGACTCAATCTACTACGTTGATGGGGAAAAAAAGGAGGTATTTATTGCAGTAAAATGCCTTCTGCTAATAGTATGTCCAGAGTTGGAAGAATCAGGCATTAGAAAAATAAGAGGAGAATTGAATCTTGCTGTTCATGAAGAGTTACTGAGCGTTCTCATGTAGGTCAGAAATATCTTGAACTTTCGAGTGTGGCCACTCGTCGCATAAACAGGAAGGCCTATGCTTTATCAGTTACTAGTTTGTTTGTTTTTGGTTTTTTTTTTTACCAGTTTTACTTTGTTGTTGTTATCTGTGATTTAGTTTTCTTAAAGGGTTTCTTGTGTTGTTCAAGGGGGGGCAATCATTTTTGGTCTGTTTTTCAATTTCTGTCCGGTAACAACTTTCTTTTTTGTTATTAAAAATAGAAAAGGAAAATCAATCTGTTTACTTTTTTAATATGGATTACATGTTTTAAACACTGAACAAGAAAAACACTAATTTTATTTCCTCTATTGTAAAAGGAAAATCAATCAACCACAAATTTGTCTTTTTTTCTGAAAGCAAAATCGAATTCCCAAAAGATGCACTGACCCAATTTCTACACTCTTCACTCATTGGCTGGCATTGAAAAGGAAACAGAACTTTCCTGCCACATGTTTGATTCTATAAGGTCTTTCTGGATTTGTTTGTTTTTTTTTTTTTTCATTTGAGCGATTAAATTATGGGCAGAAGTGTGTTATAATACAAGCACTCAGCATGTACTGAGTAAAATATACAGCAAAATGTAATCTGTTACTGCATTACTCCCAACACTGATAAACAACCTGTTGAGAATGTAACCCATGACAAAGTTTTTTGGCCAATAATAATAATAATAATAATAATAATAATAATAATAATAATAATAATAATAATAAACTTTATTTATATAGCACCTTTCATACAAAAACTGTAGCCCAAAGTACTTCACATTGATTAAAATACAATTTTAAGACAAGGGTGAAATAAGAAATACATTAAGACTTGATTGCACAGAATTATAAAATTACAAAAGTACAGATAAACTGATTATACATACATTATAAAATTTCAATAAAATAAATGAGAAATACGTTAAGATTTGATTACACACAAAGAATGACCCTATTTTTTATCTCCCTTCAAAGGCTGGTGAAAATAAAATGTTTTTAACTTGGTTTTAAATATACTCAGTGAACTGGCTTCCCTGATGTCTTTTGAAATTCTATTCCATAACTTTGGTGCATAATTAGTATTAATTGTAGTATATCTGGGAGTCACTAGTAACCCTGCGTTGGATGACCTTAGTGTTCTAGTTTGTACATAAGTTTGAAATGGAACTTATTCCTGTTCCATTTAAGGCTTTATAAGTGATGAGTAGTATTTTAAAATCAATTCTGTAGGTTAGCAGTAGCCAGTGCAGGGAAAGCAACAGTGGAGTAATGTGTTGATCAGTCTGACAGACAGAGCCAGGACAAGATTAAACCTGGATAGAGGTTTAACTATATAGTCAAGCCAATCAACCCTTATAATTACTCATTTGGACCAAGAGGTGAGAGCTGCAGAAGGAGAGTGTGTATTATATGAGGTCACTGAAGTGAGTCCAGTGGTCAAATTCAGCTTCATTATATCAACTCCCCACATGTATCAGTCATACACAAAGACTGAAGAACTGTTTCTGTGTCATTTCTGCATGTTCAGTGCACTGTGAGAGTGTAAGTGGTTTAACATATACACAATATAAAAAGGTAGAAGTCTCCATTCACGTGGCATTAACTTTCACCTCACAGTAGGAAAGTCTTGATTTCAATTCCCAGTTGAACCAAGGTCTTTCTGTGTAGAGTTTACATGTTCTCCTCCAGCTATGTATGCTAGAGTAGTTTAATTCTCCTGCTAGTGCCCTTGACCAAGGTGCTGGCATAGATCTGGAGTTGGTCCCCAGGTACCTTCAGTGGCAGCCCACTCCTCCTTGCCTGCATACTAGAATGGGACAAATGTGGTCACAGAATTCCCTATGGGGACAATAAAAGTGAGCTTTATTATAAAATTCAGCCATGTTTTTTGTCTCTGGTTTAACTTTCCCTGAATCCACTGCTGCCTATGATTTCAAGATTAGTTTCGTCACATAAAGTAAACAGAAAAACTATTGGTTAGAGAACAGAAAAGCAATTTGAGGAGTCATCAATTTGACCTCTGAGAAGCCCAGGGAGTAATTGAGAAAATAAATCTGCAGATTAATCTATAGTGACAATAATAGTTGCAATGTTTGGCTGAAATAGAAGATTAAATGACCTTTAGAAAATAAGTTTCAACTCCCAGACCTCCAAAGTATGACACAAGTACAATAATGTAAAAACTGCTAACATACCACGCATTGCAACTGGAGACTCATAACACGCACTTTAATATTGTCTGATGGGATATTCTAAATAGACGTAAAAGGTCGACCAAACAAAGACAGGTGCTGACTAATCGTATCGTTTTATCTCATATCTTATTAGACTGAAACCTCTCACATCAGCAGAGTTGGCCAACATGCCACATCAAAGAGAGCGTGGGAGTGGACGCCTCCATTTTAATTATTATGATAGGGCACTGATCTGTGAGCGATCTGAGAACCCAGACAACACACACACACAGCTTGAGCTCAACTCTAATTTCCTACTGTTGTTACACACAACATGCATTCCAAGTGTATGCCTGGCAAAAAAAACCCATAAAATATCTTGGCACATTTAGACTCGTTAAAATACATAGAAACTGATGTGTAAATATGCGTTCACACAAAGCCAAACTGGAGTTTTATAACATTCCGACACACACACACACACACACACAACACAGGGATATTCGTGGTGATGGCTGCATGAGTAATCTTGGCACATGAAGTTGAATTCTGCATAGACAATGTGAATGGGTCTGACTCGCTGTCATCTTCAGTGGACTCACACTTCAAGTCTGTAAGTTCTCTCTCTGAAGGAGCTCCAGTTACTCAGCAAGTATAGTTTGGCTCAAACATCAGGATTCAATTAAAATGTAAATTCTCACTAAGCTGATAAATGAGAACAACATCCTCCCAAGTTCCTCGGGCACCAGACAGGAGGCGTCTTTTTTACAAAGAGACTTTGTATTTCTTGTTTGGGACAGCAGGTGAGCAATGAGGCGGGCCAATTAACATAAAGTCATGGGGCAGCAAGACTGAGGCTGCTCACAGTTAAAGGGGACATATCATGCTCATTTTCCACAAGTTAACACAGTTCCATGGTGTGTCAGTGACTTGTCTGTGACATGCTTTGGTCCAAATAACACACCGATGCAGATACAGCAGCCTCTTCAAACTGGAGGAACAGGTCTTTTCTAAACTACTGCCTCATGTTTTCACGCAAATGAGCCACAGCTGACTCCGCCCCTTTCTTCTGCATTCTACTGAGAGGAAGAGGATAAAGAATGGGAACCTGAAAAAGTTGAGGCTGAGAAAAAGAGAAAAAGACACTGATGAAATAACATCAGCTGGAGAAAATCAAAGTGGACCGAGTGCTGAGTTTTGCAGCCCCGGTGCCTTCAGGTCCAGTTCGTCTGACTAGACAAGTCACAAAACCATGGTCGCAGTTCCACCCACGGACTGGTTGGTCCAATCAACCAACTGCGGACCTGGACGCACGTACAGCGACCAGGGCTCAGACCCCAATGTACTGGACACACACCTGGACTACGATGGAGAATAATGGTGAATCTGTGAGTGTAAGCAGAGGTGTCTGTGACCAGTAGGTGGGGTTAGCTGAGGTGGTGGGGTGGGGTATTCAAATGAATCTATGCATGTAAATGCTAAATGGACTGCATTTATATAGCGCTTTTCCACCTTCATGGTGCTCAAAGCACTTTACATTAGCCTCACATTCAGCCAGGGTTCAGTGTCTGGCCAAAGGACGCAAACTGGTCATTGGGCGACCCACTCTACCAACTGAGCCACAGCCGCCCATGTGACGTATGAAGCATAGAAAACTCAAAACCAAAACCTCCAACAACAAATGGATCATGAGAAAAGGAGAGTGGATGGTCTTTGTTTATAATTGAAGGGTCTCCTCACACACAGTCAACACATATTTGTGTTGGAAAAACATTAAAAAGTGGATTTTGCATAATATATATCCCCTTTAAAAAATATTTACACGCTGGTCTTGGTTTCGTGACTGCTTCATTCACTTCCTGCACAACACATGCCCTCTGTGTATTTATTGCAAGTCTTTGTCTACTATATTGACACCTCCCAGAAAAAAAACTCAATCTGGTCTGCACCTACACCTTTGAAGTTCTTCTATAAACTGTGAAAGTAGAAAAACATTGTTTGCAAGAAGCTGACACACTTCTTCCACTGTCGGCGGTTTAAAAATAAAAAAAAGTCAGCAATGCACATCACGTCAAACCCAATACACTGAAGGGCAAATGCAACACTTTGGAACACTGAATCCTGATAGGAATAACCGCAATTCTGCAAGTCAGAAAATTTTCCATATGGTTTCCGCACCAAGTCTCAGCTGATTTTTGACAGTACAGAAGGAACAGCTCACTTTACAAGCCAATGCTGGAGGGACATGCATGTTCTTCACGAGATACCTGTCTTTTATTTTTGTCATTTTTACCTTTCATCCTTTAGATTAGTCCAGGGGTGGGTACTATAAGAGTCACAAAATCACTTTCTTGTTTGATGGGTTTCTGTTTGGAGCCCTTTTTTTTAATTAAAGGCAAGAAAATGACTGGAAGACTGACTAAGTAAACATTTAAAAAGAGGTTTTGAAAGAACTGGTAGCTACATCCAACAGGTGATTATATGTTCCTCATATTAAAACATCCATTGGTAAGTGCTCCATTTTCATGCCTCCAAGCATGTTCATCTGCACCATGTGCTTATCCATCCTTTGTGATTTTCAGACATCCACACTTATCCTGTCATCAACACAGACACCAGAACAGGAATGTCTCTGCCCTCTAGATTAAAGCACGAGGCCAAGGCAGAATGATGAACCTGCCTACCCTGCTTTCAACACTTAATGTTGATGATGAAAGCTAGTATATACTTCAGTATTGACTGTTTGAAGTGCACCACAGAGTCAGTTTAATGAAGAACAGATCTATTGAAGACATTTCTGAGTATGTATTTGCCTTTGTGCAATGTTACACTTTAACATGTTATATAATTTCACCCTTTGGTGCATACTGGTCACTCCAATGGACAGTTATTCTACAGTTGTTCTCTTGTATATTCATGGGTTCCATATCGGTCAGTTCATATTATTACTTGATCTGCACTAACATGTTAGCTGTAAAGCTTGTTGTTATTAGAGTGTAATTAAACAAAAACTGCACTAAAATATTTTTATTTCATAGTGTTCTAATATAGCATTTTAAAGACAAATTTCTTTCCTCCATGTTTCCCAGCTGAGTGGATATTTTTGTAACTCCATAAAAATGGGTTAATTAAAAATATTTCAATTGCATTGCTTTTTTTATTCATAAAGGGGAATAAAGATACATCGGCAAAAAATCATACGCTAAATGTTACACAAATATTTTTAAGGGTAAATTCAGCTTTTAATTAAATTTTACTCTTAACATTATTACTATACTCTTATACTATTTTATGGATTTACCTTTATTTTATTACCATTACTATGTATTTATTTATTCAATTCTTTTTAATTCAGTAAATCTTTTAACTTGTTCACTCAACTGCGGGATAATGGGGGGCTCTGGTGTAAAGGACTTTTTGCTATATGCGCCATGTTTGAAAAGTGCTATATAACTGATTGATTGATTGATAAGGGGTTAATACGGTTCACTATCACAAAGCAGTGTTTTTATAATGGAAAACTATGTAATCCTGCATAAAATGAGTCATGGAGTAACATCATTGGGGATTATTAACAAGATGGATGTTTTGACGTTTATCATTGCTGACATTATTTCTTGTGTTCCACATGTGTTTTAATGATTTTTGTTCCATTAAAATGCTATTGGGAGGCTTTACATATAATATTTAAAACACCAGACGTGAGAAATGTTGTGTAAATGATTTTTTTTCTGATGAGAAGGAAATGAATAAAGATTTTGTCATCCTCCCCCTTGAAGCGTAAATGATGTTGGACGACTGAACATCAGAGGTGCTAATAAAAATGAAGCTCACCAGCACAAGTGACTTCCCAGTGGAGATGAAAGTAGTCTAATAATTTCCTCACTGGATGATCATTCAAAAATGTAATTTATGAGCTATTTTGATTAAAATAAATGACCATAAACAATTAGGAATATAAAGTTAGGAAACTGAAATGACCAGATTTATAGAATGAATAATACATCTTTATGGAATTAAATAATCAAATAAACAGGTAAATATTTCCTTGTCTTTTTTGTCAAATAAAAAAACCTTGATTTTTGCCAGGAAAATCCCTCATGAGGAAGCGCACACCTGGGATGCTGCCTCTATAGGATGCCAGACAGCAGGGGGCATCGTAGTCCCTTGTTATCTGGGATTCATGGATAAAACAGCTGCCATGTCACAGTCACCTCAAGTGACCCCTCTGAGGAAGGCTGCAGGTTATAGCCAAAGCATGTAAAGGTAAAAAAAACAAACACCTTTCAAAATCTGTGTGAAAAAAAAGAAAAGGAATATTTATATTTTCAGTAGAAAGTATGAACCCGATCAGACCCTTAAAGATCTAGAAATTGAGATTTGTGTTCAGAAAACTGTATCATGAATATAAGCAATGTTGTTGTGATGACTTCCAATTAAAATTTCTTTAAATGATTAATTATTAAGTTTTTACAATTATCCTATACATTTTTCAGTTCTTTATCTGAAAACCCAGTGCTACGTTTTCTGTTCCCAAATTATTTTTCCCTTCTGATTTAACCTTTCTTTTGTGATTTATCTCCATTCATCATATTATCCTCTCCATTTTGAATTTCATCCCGTGAAAACTGCATATTTTCTGATATCTAATTTACTGATCATATAATTGAATCATCATGCTGAGATTATATTTGAGGGTTATAATACCAAAAGCAGAGGAAACTTCAGAAAAAGTGTATTTTTCAGTAAAGTACACCAATGAATGAACATGAACCAAGTGTGTCCCTAGATCCAATTCCAGGGGTGTTACTGGTGAATCACTGTTGTAGGAGATTACAGTTGTTTTCATGCAAATGGGTCATATCTGAATACTATGAAAAGAAGACAAACTGCATTTTACTCCAATTATTTACATGTATTGATAGGATTAGTGGATCAACAGTGATTTACTTTTTATAGATTTTGATCACTGGTGGAAATTGTAGATTTAGATATTGATCAGACTCAGAGTAATTAAATTCAAAAGTTAAATGGAAAACATTAAAAATCAACATTGACGAAAAAAAAACATTGGCCATTGATAAATAATGTTTTGCACATCCTACTTTTACTAATTATACTACAATATACAGCAATTATTTTATTTTTTGTATGAACGACTTGCCTGTCCGCTGAGAAACAAAAACCAAATCTGCGCGTTCGGAAATCTTCGGCAATCATCGGCGAATGAAATCTTCACAGGGAGCCGCAGCCGCCATTTTATCGTTTCACTCCATTCGTTGTTAAAGCAAGTTCAACTTGTTAGATTCCGTCACTCGTTTAAAATCCCTAACTATTGTGTGGTGGGAGGCTGCATGAATGTAACCAAGAATGATTTGAGTATTTCAACCCGCTATTTTCCCCAAAAGCGCTGTGATAAGGTGGTCCTAGGTGAGGTTCGTGAGGCAAACCGGGACATACTTTTGAAAATCAGGACCTGGGCGACTGTTTTGATGTGTCATGTGTGTCTGTTCTGGAATGTCGGAAGGAATCTATGTTTAATACAAGGTAGGTATACGTAGATCCAGCTAGCTATACGTTAGTCCTTTCAATTGTGTGAAGCCCTAATCTCTCGTAGCATTGCATGAGAAGATTCCAAAACCAGTGGATCTCGCTCTCTCTCGCTCGAGTGTGTGTCTGGTAGCTGATAAGATGGTTCAATTCACATTTTTATGCACAATAGGGTGATGTATTAGCCTACTACGTTTGTATTAGGGAGAAACTCCATTCAGTGAAATATCAGTTGCGCTGAGTGTAGAGAGAGCGATTTTACCAATCGACTGTGCGTGAATGCGTCACCACTAGGTTTTTAAAAACGAACCTATTGCTATAGGTTAGGGGTTAGAGCATGCGCAGTTCACTGTCGTACCTCTCGCCTGGTTTTGGAGTACGGCTGCCTGTGTCTTTAAAAAATGCATATGAGGGAAAAATTGAGTTTCTGTCTTTAGCCGGGTACTATAAAACACATGCTATAAAATATCTCCAGGAAATATCAAAGTATCGATTACGTTTTATTGTAACGGACAAAGACATGTCTATTTTAAAAATCGCGAATTTTGGATCTTCAAAGAAATGTGAGGTTTGCCATCAATAATATATTATCAATTAAATATAAAAACACCTATACATCACTACTGTTGTTCTACTCAAGACTACATGGGTTTTGCCCTTGAATCAATGTCACAGAAGATGGTGGTGTTTTTGTGTTACTGTTGATCATCTGAATCATAGACATAGTATACGATGTCTATGCTTTGAACATCCATGAGTCATATGTTATTATTATGAAAAGCTGAGAAACTGAATTTACCTGATTGATTTATACATGTTGATATAATCATAACATAAGACAACAAAAAAAACTAATTTCTTCATTATTTGTTTCCAAAACCAAAACGAAAAAAACGGATAGTGATGCGGATTTTTTCCAGTTCTCCCTTTAGTGTTTAAATGAATAGAAAAAAACAGATAACCGCGGTTTTCCGTTTTATTTTGACGTGAAGTAAATTGAGTAAATCGGAAATGAATCTTCACCAAAAGAAACATGGCCACCGGACTTGAAGATCGTCATGGTATGATATGACACCAATTTTCTCCGACGTCATATCTTCAGGTCTTAGGGTGACCCTCTTAGTTTCCCCAAATGGGACATAAGCCTCCATCTTTGTCACTGCGGGTCGCGGTCATTTCCGGTTTACTCAATTTACTTCAGGTCAAAATTGGATAATACGCGAAACGGTGGTTATCCGGTTTTTCCCATTATTAATTTAAACACAAAAAGGAAAACTAAAACACTGCATAATTCTTTCTTTCGTTTTGGTTTTGTTGTTGTATTATTTTTGGTTTTATTTTGAAAAACGAATGATAAACAGAGTCATTTGGTCTCCAGTAACTATTTGGGTCTTTGAGGGTTAATGGCCTGTAACCCCCCCCCCCCCTGTGTGTAGTGACACTATAGGGAGAAAACAACATACAGAGTTGTACAATGACATTCATCTCAGGTTAGTGATGGGTACTCTCATCTGAAATGACTATGAGGTACAAAATCAATAACACAAGTAGTCTTGACATCTTATCCACCCTCACCCATGTCAGGAATGTGCTTTCTTGCTGAAATTGAAAGGTGTGGCTTTTTCCAAGGGCCATCAAATACCACCCTCAAAATACTTGTCATTTGATATTTACTTGCACCTACTGTATGTACACTACTTGGAAGTGCAATACATTTCTGACAGACAACGAAGGGTAATGGAGCCTTGTATTCTGTTCCACAAATGGCCTCGAAGAGCTCAGTAATACTGAAAGAAGTTCAGCACATATCCTTGATGTGGGTGTTCAGCACTGTATCCATTATACAGCTGTTTATACTGAGATGTAATGATTAAAGCGGTTTACAAGATGGATTACTGCCTCTTTCCCAAAATGCAAATATTTCCCATGAAAACATCAATTACTCAAAGCAAAACCAGTGCTCTGCATACAGCACTGACAAACACAGCTCGCTTATCTAACTCTATTTTATGCTGGCACTCTTGAATCAATCAATAATAGCTCTTTTTTTTGACAGATTGCCTTTGTTTCTCCTCATTTAAAGTGATTTTAAAATAACTGCTTGTGTAATGACACTTAATATGCATTCTAATTAGTTAATACGTGCATTTGTAAATTTGTCAGGTATATAAATTAGCCTAAATTTTAAATGTCTTTAATGAGTTCAGTTGAAAGTTTAGTGAAGTATGCATGCATTTGATACTACACATGCAACATTCTGCCTAGAAAAGTTAAATTACAATGCAAGTTTGATTTGTCTGGAATCAGCCTATTTGTATTCAGCTTAGTGATGCTTTGACTGAGAAGAAAAGATATGAAAAATTAAAGACCTCAAATATCAGTGTTGCTATGCATTCTACGATTGATCTTGACCCACCATTATTATTTGTGAAGTGTCTGTAGTATTAAACTTTGCATCAGGAGTCAATGCCATTTTAAATAACAGAATATTTTTTAAAAAAGTGCATTGAAATTACTTCATTTCACATCAGTTTCTTTCAATCTCAGCAACAGGTGGAGTTTGAGGAACATCATCAGTGGCGTGATAGTGCCCTCTAGTGGCACTTCAAACTACAAAAGCACAAAGTGAAAATGACCTTGCAAAAAACACTGTGGCAGTCGTAGACATTTCGCAGTGTTGTTTGTTCTTCAGGTTTACCTGTTGGTGGGAGGTGCGTGAAACTTTAAGACTGTATGTGTAATGTTTCACAGACCGTATGTACAAAGTAAACAAATTGCACAAAAACGATACTGAAAAATTATGAACAACAGTTTAATACAGAATATTTTCCTCAGATCAGAAAACAAAAGTTAATACAGTTCAACTCACAAGGCTACTATCTGGAGAGATTTGATATGTCAACCATCATGGGAATGAACATGAAGTTAAACAGGACAGACATTACAGCAGAAGCCTGTGACATTATGGTTCTGGTGCTCAACTGACAAAGCTGCTGCTATATTAGTGATGTCAATCGAGTTCAAAGCTACATTTAGATGTGTACTTTTCAGTATTTTTGCTGATACTTTCAGATTGTAAAACCACAAAATAGGCAAGGAGTTCTCAATGCTTCAAGATTTGTCATCACAATACAAGACAGTTTAACTTCTGATTATCCACAAATCCGCATTTGATATACTTTTTCCCATAGGCCCAGAAAACATTTATACATAAATGTACCCCCCCCCCACTTGTTTCCTCATTAAACTGCACACAGGTTATATTGTTGCTCAAAAAACAATAAAAGACGGATCATTTGGGAGTGTCACCCTACAGAGTTATATTAAGGTTATCCACACTGCAGGGACACAAAACAAACAAATAGCATAGTCATAACTTTCCCCAAAGCAATACTATACCAGAGAATATAACAAAGATAATACACATAGTTGGCAGACCTTTACCAGCTGGTGGCACATTGACATGAACATAACAAGAAAAGGAAATTGTTAAAAAATATATTTGGTTAGTCTTCATTTTGCAATAATTATCATGAAAAGAAAACATACAAAAAAAACCCCACAGAACTTAATTTTGTTTTTGCTCACATTTGAAGATTTTTTTTTGATTGCTGAAATACAATTCATTTTCATTTTACAGGTAGTTCTGCAACTAAAACTGTGCTGATTGGTGATGTTATACCTTTAGGGACAAAGAAACTAATTGTTTCTATATTTGTTACATTTTCATGACACAGAAATGACAAAATTCTTTTCATACCAAAACGTCTTGCATTCTGGCATATAGGTGCTAACACAGAGCAGCAACAGACAAAATATAGCAGTCAGGGCAGTCAGCAGAGAACAGCCTCTTGCTGACTACCATAGGATTTTCTTTTTTTTTTTTTTTTCAGCTTGTTCCCTTTATCTGCTCGCACTCCCTCACTTCCATTCACAGATCTAACAGGCACTTGAATTGCCCAACATCCCAGTATAATCACACTGATGTATTAAACACATCTAGTTATGCTAACAAAGTCATTACAGATGATATATTATCAAATACTTCTCTGTCTACATACTTCGTCTTCACGTGACACATGTGCAGCTTAAATAAAGCATTTAGAGTAATAGTAGTTTGTGTTGACACACTTACATTTAATTTATTAATATGCACCCCTTCACCAAGGTGCCCCAGAATCTAATTATACTGCATACATTATGGCAGTGTTGAGCATGTCTAGCACTGTTACTGAATGACAATGTGAATAAGCAAGAGACCACTGAAAGTGTAAGGACAGTAACAGCAACTAAACACTGCAAGTAGTTACTACCGCAATCATTAGATTAGGCGCCTTTAGATCTATGAGAGGATGTGGCCTTGTGCACGTTTATGCAGAAGCAGCTTTATAAAAAAAAAAAAAAAAAAAAAAAAGGAACAAGCTTATAAGTCTCTGTCTTGGTTTCTTTTCATCCCACAGACTTCCTTGAGCTTTGAGGTCACGGGTGCTCATCTAATCTTAGCTGGGAAACAGGTTCTGTGGTCCTGACTGAGGCACACAGGCTTGCTGACGTCATCTATTATAGCCAAACTCATCAGATGACCATTTTTAAACAATACAAAATAGAAAACAAACATTAAGTCCTAAAAAAATAAGGTCAGACATACATACATACACACTCATCCAAATAAACATTTCCTCTCGTGATGAGAGTTAGGCTGGCAACGATCACTGAGGTTGAAATGTAGGAAGGCAGTGCATGGAAAGGCAAACTGGCATCAAGGACTGATTAGGTGGGCCTGTGGACTGACTCGGACTCGCTGTGGCTCACCGGGCCTTCTTGTTGACCTACTTGTCTAGGTGCAGTCGGTGTGTAGGGGGGCGGGGCTTCATTTACATTAGTCGGGTCTCCGCCCTCAGAAATGAGAGGCGTGTGAGTGGGACGAGGATCAGGTGCCACATCACTGTGGGCGCACTCGCTGTATGGAGGGGGCTTCAGGTCATCTTCTGAAAGGAAAGGAAAGCATTAGTGGTTCATCTTAGGGAAACAGAAGACAGAAAAGTGTCGTCTTGTCTTCAGTTTTTCATCTGTGTTTAAACAAGCGTATTCAGGAGGAACTCCCTGTTTACACGAAGACGCAACAGTAGGCGAAATACTATTGAATATACATGCCAGGCCGCTAGGTGGTACTGTGATAGACCGCCGACATGTCCTTTTCTGTTTTTGACGTATGTAATTGTCCACCCACCTCTGTTTGGCTGTGGTATGTGTGTAATGTCTGTACATTTACTAGAGCTGCTAATGCTAGTGCAGTTTGAAAATCTGTGGGATCTAAATTGTCTGACATGTTTGTTGCTTTACCTGCATATGAATGCAATGTGAAAGTGTATGCGACGTGAACATATGTGACGTAAAGACGCACGCAATGTGAACATGTGCGTTTCTTGCCGTTTAGATGGAGACGCGACCTGGCGCATCTTCAATATACCCCACTCTGGAAGGAGTCCTCAGAATTGTGCGCATTCACACCCCGACGGTGCCAGCGCCATGTAAACGAAAGGCACTTCTGATAAAATATGCTGTCGCATATCGCCCTCATGTAAATGGCCCCTAAGACTCCAAGATATGTGAAGGAAGCCCTTTTCCACTCTACATAACATAACATACGGTAGTTCAAATATATCAATCATAAAAGTCCTGAGGCACAAGATAGTAGCTCACAAAAAATTAAATCAGATGCGACAACAAAAAAATATGGCACTCGTGTTTTGACATACAATTAGTGTTCATATCTTAAAATATCCACATCTGTAACAACATCCTGTTTTCAGAATAACACTTAAGATCAAATCAGATACATTCGTAGATGGTGGAAGTTAAAACTAGCCTGCTTCATATTTATACGAAAATGTGTCACATATTCAAAAATGCATTTTCATTCATCATTTTAAAACTTCCCATTAGACAAGGTTTATGGAAGTGGCAACATTTGGAAAAAGATTTCAAGTTTGACAAAAGCCTTTGAGTTAATTTCAGATGGTTTCACCTTTTTTTTTCTTTTTGATTTGGTAATTTAGCAAAACGAGATAATAGTAATAATAAACATAGTGAACAAGTAATTTCTATGATTGATCAGCAGCTTCCACTGGCCTCCCACTAACTCAATAAAATGTGAAAACAGCTAGTACTGGAACAGGTAGTGTGGACTAATAATAAGAAAACTTAATTATTCCTTGGCCTAACCTGTGGGAAAAAAACCCAATAACAACATTACAGCTATATTAGATGGAAAACAAAAATTGAATGCTTTTTTTTCTCCTCCCCATTCACTAAAGCTACATCTATCATAATTGTTGACTTCAGATAAATGTTTGCTTCAAATTCACATGAAACTGTATGAGAAAATGGCTCATTTCCAGAAATACCAATCTGGAATCATTCTTGTGTGAAATGGAGAAGCTTGAGCAGAATAAAAGACTGGTGCTACTTCATTTGCCTGTAATTACTACAAAGAAACAAGGACAACATGTAACTCATTAGATACAAAGTTAATTTAATAATACGGATGAGCTTGTTTTCTAGAATTAGACCAAAAACTGAAGGAAAAAAAAAACAATCTGATGGCACTCAAGGCAATAACAGAGTCGCCTTCTGTGGGAAGTGAGCTTTTTGTATGTATAAATAGTTACACTAAACTTTTTTTTTCTGTGTAGCCTTGGCCATGTGGCTTTTTCTTCCTTCCCCCCTGAATGGCAAGTATCAACCAAGGCACTCTTAAAAACTGCTGACACATGAGTAGTACGTGAGGAATACTAAAACACAACCTTGAAACTGTCGGTTTCACATTGTGATTTACTTCTAATCATAAATGTTTGTCTCGATAAAGAAAACAAAGTATGCTGGGCACGTCAAATTAAGTGCTAAGCCGTGACGTATATAACCTAAACTGCCTTTTTTAATTTACAAAACATGACAATGTACGTCATATAATGAAGGGCGAATAAACTGTGAAGGTATAGCACTTAATAATGATAACGGTCCACAAGAGGCACCAAAACCATCCTGATAGTCTAGCTATTTATTTGTATGATGGTATTGATATACCACTGAACAGGAAGTTGAGTGGGCCACAGATGCTTATGCACAGAAAAAGGAACTGAACCAGATATTGTGAACTACAAGCAAACTGTTGGAACAAGAACTGAAAACCACGAGGATACTGTGAAATAGGGAAACCAGGAGTATATAGTAAAAGACTCTTAGATTAACTTTAAATACATGACTACAGCAGGTCCCCATTTTAAAAAAAGGTGTGATTTATAAGGTTGATTATTAGTGCTGAGTAGGTTCAGTGCCTGGACCAGGAGGACACTGTGCTTTAAGCCAACACTGCTAAGTTTACTTTTTAAGACCTCAATAAATGAAGCAGAGACTGGAAAGAAGTTATAAATTATTGTGTTACTGTCTCACCTCCAGAGACTGCCTCATATGGTGGCGGCATGTCCAGATGGGAGAATGATGCAGCTGGGGGCAGGGCTGTGGAAGGCTCTTCTATCGACAGGTCATCCTGAACACCGTACCAGCTTGGCCAGACAGAGGTTTGCTATACAGGGAGGAGAGAGACAGCACAATAAAGCAGAAGCATATGTAAATGATACCTCAATATATTTATAAGTACTACTTTTATTTATTTATTTTTAACTGTGACATACCGTTTATTTATACCATTTTTATTCTTGTGTGCCATGTGGCGCTGCTAAACAAAATTTCACAGTATATATTGAATGAAAGGACAATGAAGGATTCTATTCTATTCTGGTGTGATAACTAAATCTAAAATATTCCATGTAATATATTCAATGTTCCATAAATTCAGTTAAAAACTGCTTTACCACACTAAATCATATTCAATTATCTTATTTTATTTAGAGGTTCAATTAAAGCAATTCCTGTCCAGAATTCCGTCGCTGTCACATTCTCATGTGTCTGTTTATTGTGGTGTCCTAATGCCTTTTTTTTTTGCCTAACTGTAGAACACAAATGTGCCAAAACAAAAATATATTGCAGTTCAGAGTGTTATTTGTGACAGAATCATTCAAACTAGAGAGAATATTTATGAGAAGTTATACATTTTCTCTAACACCATCCAATGTACACCTTGTTATTGTACAGCTATAATGTTTATACACCCTGTATATACATAGTCAAGTACTTTCATATACAGACACAGAAAAAAGAGGGAACATATACATGTCAAATTTAGTCAGATAAAGCGAATGCTGACAAAATAAGCTACTAACAAAACCATTTTTTCTGTATATGTCTGCACACAACTGACTGCTGCTGATTATTATGACACACGATTTAGAAAACCTCCTTCATATTTCACTGCCTTTAATGATCACACACACAGGTCTAAGGAAATGAACACACTTCAACACACCCACATATGAATTTTGTGAATCCGAGATACTAATCTTGAGGTGGAATGAAATGAGTTTAGTATTTTGGTTGGTCTTGCTATCCCTCATAGTCTGCACTGTCCACGAGGCTTAGAGAGTGATACTACATCAAGTATTTTTTTTCTCCACTGTGTTTGATTAATCTGAACCTAAGATTCAAGTCGTCTTGGCGAATCTCCAGAAAACTTTCAGGGTGCCGGGTTATGGATGACCACAGGGCCTCCCTGCTACACATTCCATTAAAACCTAAACAGGGAACATTATACACCAGAGAAAACAACAAGGGGGAGAGGAAAGGCTAGTACAGGCAGAAGACCAGTATAAGGAGGAAAAGGTGAAAATACAAGCATGGAGGAGACATAGAGGAAGCAAACTGAAGAGCAGCAGGACAAAAGATAAGGGTTTGATGAAGGCTGGAGATGAGTCAGAGCTGGAGGGGAAAAGTAAAGAGGGAAAGTCTGCTGTGTGATAAAGTGCAAGAAGATGTAGGAAGCCTTCAGCTGAAAACACACACAGCACATTACAGAATTTCTAATTAACCACGACATGTTTAAGACACTGCCAACAGCAATCTCGTGGCATACTGGACTATGTGTGTATGTATGTAAGAAATATTTCTGACTGGACACATGAGACTGCAACCGGTTTAGAGGAAGATCAAGTCAAAAGGCCAGGCATCTCAGTTTCAACATCACTCTCCCCATTTTTTAGTAAATAAAACAACCAGGGCATTTCCTGTTGCACAAATATTCAGAACACTGCTAAAAATATCATAGCCTGAGTCGCCTAGAAGTAACTAGTGATTAGAAGCACTCAAAAGCAGAGACAGGGTGGTGATTAACATGAAAACACTAAATTGACTTGTTCTGTGTACTTCTGAATTATTTAATACTTTTGTCAATCTCACAGTAGTTTTGCAATAAGAATAACACGTCGAGGAACTCGGTCACAGCAAGTCAGCAATTAGTTACAAATTAGACAGAAAAATGTCAGAAAAACGTCTTTCATGATGACATACAGAGTACATTTTGGCAGGTACTGAATTACAGAGATTGCTTCCAGGTGTTTAAAGAGGCACTGAAACAGAAAGGCCTGGGGTTGTACACTAATTGTGAGTGTCCAAACCTACAACATAGCCTACGAAAAAAAAACCCAGACTCATACTTGAGAAAGTAATTACTATTCTAGTCATATCACAGGAAGAATAGAAAAAGGGACTCCATCCAATGTGATCTTGAAGGTGAGGCAGCCCTGTATTCTGGAGCTAATCTCAAAATATTTATGAAAAGCATGTGTCGGTGAAATGAACAAAGTCACTCGCATTATAAAAACAGCAATAAAAAGACATAGAATAATAGAGATCTGAATAAAAATAAAGGAAATGAAAATACTGCGTATCAAAAGACTTGAGAAGGGGCACATCGATTCCTGTGAATCACTCTGGTCTTGTTTTGCCTTCTCTATTATCACTGATGTAAGCACAAAATATCTCACAGGCAGAGGTAAAATTTGTACTCACTCTCTGAGCATAACTGTCCAGATGTCTAATAACAAAAAGATCAAACAAACTCAACAGTAATATCTGAACACACAAGTGCATGCAAACTACAAGCATGTAGTTACTATGTACACATGCCCCAACAGTATATCTCTGTAAAGGCAGTCTACCATGTCATTGTAAGCAAAGTGAAAGCCACTGTTTAGAAATCACCTGAGAGAGCAAACACTTCTGCAAAAATGTAACAAGAGTGTGACTTTTACCCTCTTTCAGTGTCACTTTCACTACTTGACTCAATGACCTTAGCCTACATAACTCATTATTTTCCCTTGAACTCTTGTAGACTTAACCTGAACCATACCAAAGTCATATCCTGGAGGCCTCAACAGTTGACGGCTAGATTCTGTCTCAACGAAGAACAAGTTAGTCTTCCTTTGACTGTGGGGGTGTACACTTACACTCTGTCTCTCACACATTTGATGGAGATAGGCTCTTCCTCCAACAATGACAATTTGAGCATTACGTGGGTTGCTCAGGTAGGCCGCCAGTTGCCTCTGTCTTGACCGGTACCAGCACACATAGAAGAATATCTTAATGATGATGAATATAATAACAACTCTGTTGAAGAAAGATGAGAAACAGAATCAGCTAAAAGTTATTATTGGCAGCTCTGAGCAACACATACGGCCTCGTTTATTGCAAAAAATATTTAATCCACAAATGGAAAAACCTGTACTTACATGTACCAGTACAGCTCCATATTTGAGAGATGTTGATCACTGGACTGAGACTGTCATAGCTGAGGAACACGTTGCTGATCCCTAAACAAACACAACTTGCAATGACAACTAGCCTTTTGGAAACTACACTGCCTTTCGTTATTATTCAATCACTTACACATTCAACTCACAACATCTACTCGTATTACCTTTGAAAACCACAACTATCTGGTAACTTATCAACAGCTGATGGGTTAACTTTGCTAGCTACTTACTTAATGGCTCTTGGAGTTAGGTGGAAAGGTGTGTCATTTCCCTGGGTTTCGAGGATGTCATGCGAGTACAGTTCCAGGCACCAGCAGTGGCTACAGCTAACGTTAGTTTAGCTAGGCTATGGTAGGTAGCAGGCCACAACAACAATAACAGGAGCTACTCTACTTACCCACGCGGCGGAAAAAAACCCCAACTGTAACTGCCCTGCGTTATTCACATATCTTATTTAATTTACACACCGGACATGTTAACCTTACTATTTAGTCGACAACATATTCCAAAACCTGACACCGCGGAAACAACTGTACTACTCCCACAGAGTTTAAGCTAACGTTAACTGATTTAGCACATCCCCGTGCTTCAATGCTGCCTTTGGTTCCAGAGTGGGCGGTGTTCAGAGACCATTGCCTTCAAAGAGTCACGTAAACAGCAATTTCTAACTAGTGGCGCTTGTACTTTATCATGTAAACGGCCCAAGCCACTCTTCTAACAACCACCTTAAAAGCAACACATACTTTTGTACTTTAGTAACCCTACTGTGGGAAATAATATCGATCGTACAAATAATAATATACGCAAGTATCATTGCGGAGTACATTTGGACATGTAAATAATAACGTTTCTCGAGCCAGCTGTTGAAAAACCCCATCCCCATGTTATATCTCAGAAAACGTGTTTTTAAAAAGTCACCTTTCCCTTTCATATTTTGAATATTGCACTGTGGTCGAGAGGAAAGTTTGATATTTCCGGGGGTCGTCGAACGCATCGCAGATTCGTGGGACAAAAGGTGCATATACTATATGACCAAATAAAGACTATTTTAATGAAAAATGATCTAAGTCATAATATATACATAAAATACCAATATAACAAAACACCGACAGCAATGGACTTATTTATCTACAATGTTTCACTGTTTAAAATTTACATCACACATCCCTACAGATGAGCCATAGTTCATGCATATGGAATATTAACCACTTAAGTACGTAAAAAGCTGACAAAATAGTATCCGCACGGTTATCTAAAATAACACACAAAGGTCACACCAGGTTGTTGTGACACCCGCATCTCTACTACCATCTAGTGGCGACTACCGTGCCATGATTTAGCCAACTTCCAAAGTAAATTGTAGTTTTTTGATTAAACGATATACCCCAATCTTAAGAAACCCTTTAGTCAAAATATAAATTTACACTTGTATAAATAAATCGGTTTCAACATATTTTACTTGAATAAAAACACTGGGTATTTTCCTTTAATACAAATAATTGGAAAATTAAAATACAGACATTATTGTTCAATCAACCCACATCAAATACAAATGTACATAATTTTGGAAACATACAAGAGTGCATAATAAACCCTCTTACCAAATGCAAAATATATTTTGGCGTTTTCAATCACAACAATTGTTCTGCTTTCAAATGTATATTAATTTACCATATACATTGATAACACTTTGTCAACAATTTGTCTAATGACAAACAAATATTTCCTTCCTAATGAAGGCAAAGTATTTCACATTTTCTGTAGAACACAATACTCTTATAATTATCTTGTCATTGTATATATTGTTTAACCAGTGAGTTTGTGTTTCCAGTAAATCAATAACAACTTCATGAAGCATACAGAAGTAGAAAAATACCCCAGAGACACCAGTTACAGGTGCTCTTCTCTTTGGGCATAGCTCTGAGAGACAAAACTCTGGACAAAGTGCACCCACACACCGAACTTTGAGCCTCTAGCTTTAACCAGACCTGTTGAAAATTAGATAACCTGTATTTTAACAGCCTCTGGAGCATTCACAGTGTTTTACAAAGGAGAGTTATGTTTATTTGGATTTTTAGAATATAACCACTGTGACTCCAGAATCCAGACAACAGTACATTTTTGTCGTTCGTTCTCTCCTCACTGTGCTGCTCACGCTCCCATTCAGTCCACCACAGGGTCAACCACAGCTGTCGCTTTGTTGTTCACAGAGTTGCGACAGTTCAGTTTTTGGAAGCACAAGTGAGAAATGTGACATACTTCGCTTTTAAATACATTTTGTCAGTGACTTGACAACTGACCAACTGTAAATCCATTGTCAATCTTATCGGTTGTCTTCAACAATGATGGTCCGTCTTGGATACGTATCTATGTCCACAAATATGTAACGAAATTCATACTTTCCAGTTTCAGGATTCTGTAAATGACAAACAAGTTATTATGACTACTTGTGTTAATAAAACTACAAATTAATGGTCTGATTCAATGAAGAAGAAGCAATGTGAAGTGTAATAATGGAGCAATAAGATGACATATGGGATACAACACAATACAATAGCAAACAATAGACCACTGACTAATTTTACTGGTATATGCTACGATGCATCTATTTAATACATGTATTTCTATCAAATGTTCAGAGAACGCCAACCTCTTTTGACTCTGAATGTACAGTCCCTTTAAGACCTGGCTCTGATCCTTCAATGTAGAACTTCAGTCTCATATGTTTCAATCCATCCTTCAGAAACTCATGATGACTGTGGAGGAAAGAAAATGAAATACCTTAAACCCAAAATGCTATGTTTATATGTCTGAGCTGTATGTACAATAAATTAAATTAACTTCTTTTCTCATTGTATTGTTTGGTCACGGAAATACTGACAAAACACATAAAAGCAAATGTTAGCTACAAGTGTAAAAAGAGCATTAAAAGACCAAAACATGCCACTTAATGCTTTTCACTTGTTTTGTTTGTTTATTCCTCAAGTTGCGAGATAAAAAAAATAATTCCCACCTCACTTGCTGCCTCCTTCCTCGACGGGTAGTCTCACCATAACACTTGATTGGCTCCCCAAATGCACCAATGACCTAAAATTGAAAACATCAGTTAGTCCCGTTTTTTCAAAGAGCTAGAAAGCGGTGAAATTATAAATCATGAAGGACAATAAACAATTAAAAGTAGAACCATGTCTTTGACAGTTAAGTAAAAGCACCATATTTGAAACTAGAAAAGCATTCTGAAAGCGCAAACCTCCGCCAAGGCAGACCTCCCCCCTCTGAAAGAAGGGAGGTCCACTAAGGAGGTTATATTTTCGCTGGAGTTTGTCTGTCTGTCTGTCAGCAACATTACTCAAAAGGTTATGGATGGATTTTGATAACAGATTCCTGGATTCTGGATCACTTTGAAATTTTGCATTGCGGTAAATGGAGAATATATTTTAAAGTGATCCAGAATCTCACCACCAAAACGGAATAATTGGTTCCTTGTGACACTCCCAACACATCCTGATTTTTTTTTTTTTATCAAAATCTACCAATAACCTTTTGAGTCATGTTGCTGACAGACACAGACAAAACGAACTCCAGTGAAAACATAACCTCCTTGGTGGAGGTAATAATGAAATAAGAGTGAGCATGTACCTCTGGGTACAATTTGACTTTGTTGAAAGCTTTCCCATATATTTTGTTTGGGCTTGAGGAGGAGAACAGCTCCTGAAACACTACATACAGTAGCCCACCTGAAATACACAAACAGACCAAAACACATGAAATAATAACAGTGGAGACAGCATCTTAAATATTAATCCTTATATTATGTTTTTTTTCTCCCCTCATTACTAGTCAAAATATCTTATCACACTTAAACTAAGACATAATCACCTAGAGTAACTTTTCAGTGAACTATAAATAACTTACATTTAGACAATAGATATTGAAAATCTTATTTTTTAAAGAAATCTTACCAAAATATTTTGCTTGTTCCATTGGAATATTTATTTGGTTTAATTCAAGATTCTTTTTCTTAATTCAAGGGGGGGGGGGTGCAAATGGAACAAGCAAAATGATCTTGGTATGATGCCTTGAAATCATATTTACCTAAAAATAGACATCTTACATCTCACTGAAAATTTCTCTCAGGTCAAGAATGTCAAACTCTGGTCTGAGGGCCATTGTTTTGCATGTTTCAGACGTGTCCCTCTTCCAGCACACCTGATTCAACCTCATATCTCATCATCAAGCATTCTCAATCACCTGCTGATGATGCTGGGAGAAGGACACGTGTACACCATGCAGGACAGGTAAATGAGGACCAGATTTTAACATACCTGCTTTAGGTGATTTTGCCTTATTTTCAGTGTGATTGAGTCAAGTAGAAATGAGAAAAATACACTTAGTAAGATTTTTTTTTTCAGTGTTTTTACCTGTAACTCCAAGTCCAATGAGTATAACTATCAAATAAGTGAAATCTCTTCCAGCGTCTTTTACTGAAAAGGAAAACAGTGATTTACAGTTTTAAAAAAAAGTAACTAATGAATGAAAAATGACTGAAAGCGTTTGCATCTGGCTTACCTTTTTGTGTTGCTGATGGTTTGGGGCTTCCACTTGGATATCTGGAGACTGACTTAAATCCGCCATCTCCGTCTTCAGGGCTGCTTTTATTTCTGGTGGTGAAGTCAAGTGAAATGCTCCTCCGTGTCGGTACCTGGGTGAAGCAGCTCGTCACAGAAAAGGGCTCCTCGTCCCTCTTCTGGAAGGTTAGTCTTGTTAAAGTAGACACTGCTCTGTGTGTGCGGTTGTGCCAGACAACCTGTGTGAGTTTACATGTCTGCCTAGCATACTGTGACGCGCTCTGGTACAAACTGCGGTGAATGGACTGCAGGATCTGTCTATAAGCCATTGTAAATGTCAGTTAGCTTCAACTCTGTTACCTGCAGAGAACCAGCAAAATAAGCTAGCCTATTAGCCCGCTCGAAAATTACGTTAACATACAGGATTTACATACTTTACCATAGGCTACAGACATAAAGAAGAGACGATATTTTAATCAAACAAACGTGCTAACACCAGATTCAAAGTTACTGAGCTTCAGACTTGCGATTTGGGTCACAGCGGCGCATGATGCTGACGTCACAATTGACAGGAAATTAGGGAAATGTAGTTCTCAAGCCAGAATTACGTATGCATGTCCAGCAATTCCCAGAAAATGCTTTACAAAAAAGTACAAAAATTATAGAAAAATGCACAGATTGTCATTATCCATTTATAACAGAATTATGTGGTCAAAGTTGTATCAAATAAAACAAAAACGTTTTTCATATGTCACAAGACATGAATGGATTTACAGGGATTTCTGTAGACACTGTCATCTTGTAACCTTGCCCCTAGTTTTTCAAATGATTGGTCATGTATTTTCCTCCAAAAATTTTAATCCCACACATAAACAGAATGTTTCAAAGCCTTCTCCACCTTGTTTCTTGACAAGTATATTTTTTGTGGCCTAAAAGCTCTTAAAATAAGCAATTGGTATATATGATTTATTAAAATTATTGGATGTAAATTGATTTTTGAAGATAACAATTATACAAAAATGTTAGCCCTGGTGTTCTTATAACTGATGAAATAAATAACCACAATAAAAATCAGTAAACATTAGTTTATTGAAAACATTCTGTCCAGCATTTTCTTAATGTGTTGTCAAATAAATATGCAATTTTTCTTAAAAAAAACAAAAAACAAAAAAAAACACAACAATGAAATTGACAGTAAAATAAATGCAGAATTAATGGGTTGTCAGTAAAATAAGTGAAAAGTTGAATTAAAGGTTAATTAAATCTCAGTTGATGGTTCAGTAGAATCATGAATGCACCCATATATGAACTTGAATAAACTCTTAGTTTCTATATACTCTTCTTTTATCTTCTCAACAGCATAGCCAGCAAATGCTTAAAAAAATGTCACACTCCTGTGAAAACTAAAACTAAAAAAAAATATAGAAGATGAATTCAGCAGCTAAAATATGCATTTTCGTACTTAAACGGTTACATGAAAATGATTTTTAAAAACCTGATTCAGTATTTTTTTTCTCCATGAATAACTTTACATTAAAGGTATTCTAATCTTCAAAAATCAACTCTTCAGTTCCACATCTGACATTATGAGTGTCCCATGGCTCTTCAATCCTAGCCAGTTGAGAAGCACACATAGGGAAAATGCATCTCTGTAGTCCAAAGGGGAAAAAAATCACTTGATCCATACACCACAAACCATATTTTTTTCTTTTCTTTTTTTAAATATATTTCTCATCACAACACTCTACATTAGTAAAGTCGCTCAGAGCAACAGTTCACTCAAGATGCACAAGGGAGAGAAACTTTAGCTCCGAGTGCTGTCAGACTTGGCAAGATGCAGAGGAATGATGCACCTGTCTGATGTATCTGCAGAGAAATGAAAACACTTTTAGTATGCTCTGGGCTTTATAGTTTTCTACTTGTGATTTAACTGGTTCAAACTCACTTAATTACTTAGTTTGCCTTGATCTATATACTGGGTATATGACTTTCTTGTATGGCTGGGCGATATGGCCAATGTGATCATGATACAAATTTCCATATCGGTCTACATATGTAATTATCATATTGAATATCAAATCATTATTTATCTCAGATTTATAGGCCAATGTTTGGTTCTGAGTGAATGTTGAAGTAGCCAGATAATTAACTGTGGGTTTGGGCACTTTGCACATCTAAAGCAAAAGCATTTTAAATTAAATAAGGATGCATTGATATACATATCAGCAGATACAGTAAGTTGTCGTTTCAATGCTGACAGTGGAAGATGTTTAACTGCTGTATTCTATTAAATGTTATCATAAATCTGTTTAATTGACTTAAAACACTTTGCTTAGCTTAGTGGGTATAATGTAGATATCTTTCTTTCCTGTTAATAATTAAACAGTATCAGTTATATCAGTGCATCCTTAAAATTACAATAACAAAACACTCTGTCAATGTCAAAAAATGCATGAATTAAATAGGGGTAAAACAACAGAATACTCATACATTTTGTGTTCTATTGGCCAATAAAAAAAGACCCCTAAAGACAAAAAAGTCTAATCATGCAATATAAGCTATACATTTAATTTTAGCAGCTGATCTTCAAGGAAAATGATCATGATATAATATGAAAATGATATCACAGTATAATATATAATGATATCACAATAAGAACCACTATCATTCTCATCACCCAGCCCTACCTTGTAGATGCACAGAATGTGTGTGCCTGTGTTTTTACAGAGGGGAAAAAAGTAAATACATGTTATTTTAATACCTACAACAAGAGACAACACACAAAAGAACTCAGGAAAAAGGAGTATATAGAAAACAAAAATATTTTATTCAGTATATGCAGGAGTATGTGTCAGTGTATGATTGTGTGTATGGAGACAAAAGGGAGAGGAGAGAATGGATGGAAATAACATACATTGAATACAAAAAAATAATGTACACATAGATGGCAAATATCATAACATTGATGCATAAGAAGAAAATAGATATTTGGACAATGACAAAGAGCAGTAACAAAGACATGGTTTATGTAAGTGTGTGTATTATGTATGAACTATGTGTTCATATATTTGTGCTCAGAACTGATTCACTGTTACTCTCCTTATTATACAAGCTGTTTTGTTTTAATTAAACAAACACAAGTGTCTATTATTCGAGAGTGAGACTGATATTTTTCTTAAAGTGTCCGCTTTACTACACAAGGTTAATCTCTTCAGGACAAACAAAGGTTTTCTAATGATAGTTGTGATTACCTAGGTGGGTTTTTTTGTTTGTTAAATCAGTGCATTGTTCTGTTCAGTGAAACAAATCTTTCTGGCACTTTAGTTCATCTTTAATGCAATCCACCCACAAGAAAACCTAAATAGAATGTGATATATGTATGATCTGTACCGATGTTCTGAGAAAACAGTCAAAAAGGGCAGAATAACTACTGACCAAACAGCATTAACACAAACAAAAGAGGTGAAGCTTTATTGTTAATTATTTTACAAAGCATCAGTAAAACCAGGCCCTGAAAGATAATTTTAATAACTTTAAAAATCGTCATTCTGTCGATTTGCCCTTGTATAAAAGTCTGTTACAAAGATATCAAGCTCCTACAGTAGAAGAGTTATAAGACAAACAGACTTGAAGTGAATATGTTTGCCACAAAAGAAACAAAAAAAAAAAACAGTTATTCTTTGTCAAAGTAAAGATGCCTGTGGAAAAAAAAAAATCAACATATCCCAAAATGCAACGCTGTGTTCATTTGAAATTGAATTAAATGTATTAGCATAGGACTTATCTAATGAGTAAGCTAAGCAAAGGCATGCAATGCAATTAAATAAATGCTTTTATCAACATTTCTTTTTGTCCATATGACAAAGTATTAGTAAATGGGGGACTTTTATAGGTTAATTTTAATGTGTTAATGTTTTAATGGATATCAAAGAAGCATGCACAAGCCATACAAGTGGGCCATGATTTGTTATTAAATTTTAATCTTCTTCAGTATAACAACTTAATTTTGTTAGCAATTAGTTGAATTCTAATAATTTTTTCACTAAACAAATAAAAGCTACCATCCTAAATTTGACCAAACTGCAGGCATCTATAATTTGCTACTTAAATCATAGTATGTACGCTACTCATTTGAAAAATGCATGCTGACAAATAAAAGGTGCTTGGATCACATTAATTTGATTATCAATGTGGAATCTATGATGGTGACAAATAAGTTTCTGACTTGGGTCTCTGATTAAAATTTGAAGTTCGTGTTCTTTCTAAAGGTCCATATTTTTTCAGTGAGACAAAAAAAAGATCTGGATCCTCTACATTAGAATACAGAGCTCACTAGTTTTCAAGAAAAAAAAAATCCCAGTTCAGATCTTTGCAGCTGAAGTTTGTTCATCTAGTCCTTTTTTTTTTTTTTTTTAAATCTTTGCACAGAAATTCATACTCAATATCCATTCGTCAACGTGTCCCTTCATCATCAGCATCATGCTGGTGTAAATCTCCGTTCCACTTTTTCATATGTCAGTGACGCCCGTTCGTACTGATCCAGGATTGCACTATTCTCAAGAAGTCTACATGATGGAGACAATGCAACATAATGTAGAACATAAGCAGACACACACAACAGGACAGCACATTTTTCACACTAAACAACAAAACAATGGGTAACACTTTATGTGACTGCTCCATTAAATGCAAACACAAAGCTGCAAGCATAACTCTAAAAGTTTTGCATCTATTCTCCTGATGAAGGTTGGAATGAACAATTTCTAGATGTAATTAGTCATATTGGTTTGTTGTATTGTGCTATATTGGCACCTTCATGGATGCACAATTGGGGAGCACACACACAAAATGTTCCACAAAGCCATAAATACTATGCTTCACAATTAACCAAACAAAAAAAAAAAAATCAAATGCTACAAGTGACATAAATCATGCAAAACTACAGAGGAAATTTGTATAAATGTGCAATCATTGATGACTTGTAAATTACAAGAACATTATTGGCATGTTTAAATTGATTTATGTGCTATTTTAGGATTTAAAATCCAACACTGAATGTACTGCAAAGAAGGAGTTAATTAAAATATCTCAGATTGTATTCTCTTTTTGTGCTTTTAGGTGGCTTTGACACACGTATTATTTTAATGTATTTGCTGTAGGCCTACTGGGAGAGAAGTTGAGAGGTTAGACATATCAACTAAAAATGATTAAAAAGGTCCATGCTAATGAATATCCACTGAATAACACAATGTACAGTATGTCCTCGGGTGTAGAGGGCATACAGCAAACTTGAGCATAACAGAGACTTCAAACAAACTCAGTAAACAAGATGGCCGCAAGCAGGAGAACCATCTTGGTGGAAATGAACAATTAAAAAATAAAATTATAAACTGCAAAAATCACAGAAAAGGAAAAAAAATTACATAAAAGTATATACTGATTGGGCAAATGATGACTACACAACATATAAAGATGTTGATTGTTGGATAAGGGTGCTTACCTTGAGATTGTCTCTTAGACCCTAGTTGTGTTGTACTCTGATTCATGTTTGCTCAAAGAGCCAATGAGGCAGAACCTGAAATGTCATGGCTCTTTCATTTAATATCAAACTCTTTTTGCATAGAGAGGTCAGAATGCATAATGTGCTACATAACAGCAATAGATTTCATTAGTGCTTTGCTAGTCTCTGGGAGCCTTGCATGCAGACTTGTAGAAAATTAATAAACAGTCAAGGACACTCTGGAAAGAGCACACACATCGTGCATGCAAGTTGTTGTTTTTTTTCTTCAAAGAAAGGACTGGTATTTTCACATACTCTTTTTGTTACATATACAATTATTTTTCAAGCAGTCAAGGTGCATGTACACACAAAAATATTTTTTTTCTTTTATAAAAAGTTGTTCTCATGCCAAAATATTGAACTAATGTAGTCATATTTTAGTATCATAGTTATGAATACAAATGCATATTTTATATATATCATAGTTTGCATTTATGTCAGTAAACAATCTCTATGATGAGTATTAGGCACCATTTCAAGCCCTTGTGTTAATAGTCAATATCAGACTGATGACAGAATTAATATCTGTTAAAATGAGGTCTGTGTTTGCTTTATAGAGCTTAAAAAAAAAACCTCAAAGTGCAGCTGAGTCTATAGATGGAAGCTATAAATCTCCATTCAGTAGTTAGTTACTAGCAGGGGCCGCTTGACATGTTCAACAAAGAGCATGCAAGAGGGGGCAAAAATGTTCTATCATAATTTAGCCCTTTTTGGAAAATAAATTGAATCATATTTAATGATAGAAAGAGAAGGAACAAGGTTCAGTGCAAAAAAAAGAAGAAGCTTATAATCTTAAAAAAAGAATGAGAGGAAGAACAAAGCTAAAATGAGAGGGAAACAAAAAAGTAAATATCCCACGGACATTTCAAACACCCCCATAGTTTAATCTAGAGTTCTTCCCTCATCAGAAATCTATGGATACTGACCGCTGTACTGCCTTTTCGTGGCGTGAAAGCCGGTGGCTGGTGGTGGGAACTTCTTCCAGGTCGTCGTCCAGGTCGCACCCATTGTCCGCTGCCTCTTGTGAGTAGCTGTGCTTCATGACCAAGATGCTCCTGCGGTTTCCTGTGGTTGGCAACAAAGGCCGCACTGCCATGGGCGGCTGCGGGAGGTCTGTAAGCAGAGTGGCGGCTGTCGCGTCTCGGCTGCTCAAATTTCCACGGCTCCCGCGGCCACTGAGCGACAGCTGGGACAAGTGGGCAGAGCCAGGGTTGGACGAGGAGCCACAGTGGTGATCGTGGACGCAGCGCGAGGAGGCACGGCGAAGAGCGTGGTAGTTCTCGAAATCTTCCGCCAAGTCCACTAAGTCCGCTGAGGCTGCTGCGGCTGCGGTGGCACTCCGTAAAGTACACAGCTCATAGTGAGGCGGCTCAAAGACCTCCTGAAACATGGTGGGGTCAAAGTCCTCACGACGAAGAATGTACTTTTTACGTGGCTGCTTGATTTGC
Organism: Siphamia tubifer; assembly: GCA_020466265.1. NCBI lineage: Eukaryota > Metazoa > Chordata > Actinopteri > Kurtiformes > Apogonidae > Siphamia > Siphamia tubifer. The sequence continues at coordinate 33,241,949 of CM035802.1, read as the reverse complement.
ACGATGACCGAGACGATGAGCAGGATGAGGACGATGCAACACGTGACGCCAATGATGGTCCCGTTTGTGTTGTTCAGGTTGTCGAGGATGTTGGCTTTCCTCTTCTCTGTGGAAATGATACACATACAAATATTAATGACGCTGTAAAGGAACATACGTGGGCCCTGAGCTTGTATAGTTATGAAAGCGGAAGAAGACGAGAAGAAAAGTAAAGCTGACATGTGAAGAGATCACTGTGTGTGTGTGTGTGGGGGGGGGGACGTAATCACGTGCAGAATTAAGGCCATGACTTTCACAAGCAATCAAGCAGGTCATACTGACTTAAAGCTGGAGTATATTCATTACAAAGTACAGCAGTGACATGATGGAGAGAAGCAATCTGGGTCTTTTTCTGACACTTAAACAGTGGATGAACCACAGTTACACATGCATGCAGTTGTAACATGGCACACTGAGCCCCAATGACAGTAAACGGTCACATTCACAACCATGAAAGAAAAGGGATAAAACATGACATTTTACCACTAATAAGGATAAATGTGGGCACTGCAGTGACTTTATGTGTTGCTAAACCACAGAGGACTGAGAAACATGGCTTCGTCTTGCGGAGTTCTGCAGATTTAAACGTCTCATTGTGATGCATAATTTATTGAATTCATGTGACATCAGTGAAACATGGAATAAGTCCACCCTGAGACTGCAACAACACACCCATCCCTTCAGTGTTCATTCAGAACCTCCTCCCCACAAAATCCCAGACACCAAGGCAACAGCACAAGCATGAACTGAGCCCAAACATCCCCTATTGCTGACACTATGGAACTGTTTTACCATTCTAATTCCATTTTAAGAGCCATAGGGTTGTGTATAAGCGTCAATTTTTCACCGCCAGAGGGATGTATTTGCAGAATCTGACAAAATTATAGTGAATTAAAATCACTTACTCTACCTTTTAAAGCCTCAGGATTACATTACTCATTCAAAACCGAAAGATTTCCATTGTCATCCTTTTTCATCTACAGTAACGGCTGGAAATGAAATGTCTCATAACCAGAGACAGAGTTGAGGAGAGTTTATGAGGTGAAAGAGAGTGTTCATATGAGAGACGGCTTCTTTCAAGGAGGAACAAACTACAACACATCCCAATTGCAAGCTAAGCACTATAGCATCATCAAAAATACATTGCATTTACGGATGTTAAAGTTGCAATCCAAGTGGTCCCAGAGGAGCCATAGTATGAAGTATGGATCTTGTGTGTGTATGTGTGTGTATATATATATATATATATATATATATATATTAGTGGTGGCTCACGAAAGGCCAAAGAACAGTACAGAACTAATTAATTGACAATAAAATGCAGAGAAAAATGGCTTATACCCAGAGCTGTGACACACATCAACTAATTATTGGAATAACATCATATGTGAAGATGCTGCAATCAGGAAATCTCAGTCAGAAGAGAAGATAAATTATGAAGCAGCAAAGCACTGGGGATCGATGTATAGATCTGGGATGTTGCCTGCCTCAAGGCACAGAAATGCAGTAAAAACGTACCTTTAAAGAGTAAAAAAAAAAAAAAGAAACACCGTAGAGCAACTGAGGCCAGACTTCACATGTATGCCATATGTAATACACAAACAAGTATTTATAAAAAGGATTAGTTTGATATTATAATGTGACTGATTAAATCTACATTAAGGCTTGTCAGTTTTACTACTCGTCATTAAAAAAAAAAAAAATTAGCTTGATTTTGACTTCATTTGCATGACTTTATTTCCCATGCCAGTTCTTTTCATTTCATCCTTTTCATTTATCATCCAAAAAAAGCACAAGCATTTCAATCAGAGCACTGGATTATCACAAAATATTTAATAGCAGACTTTAATTTGGCTATATTTGTCATAGTGGCAATACAGCATCTCTACTGCTACTGATAGCAGTTTCACTAGTGCCAAAGGGGAAATGCTAATAATGTCTCTTGTAATATTAATGACGGTAGCAGTGGAGTCCAGTCACAGCATATTTGTGGCTACATGAGTGTTGCTGTCCGTGGTCCTGAAACATCCAATTAGACTTCTTCATGACAAACAAATGTTTGTCATTCATTTGAAGCTAAGTGGTCAAATGACTCATCGGAAATGTCATGTCTTACCTTTACATTGGTTTTCATCCCAGGGGTAGACACAGTTCTGCATGCCATTACACACCAGTGTGTTGTTTATGCACATATTACTGTGACAGAAGAAGGCATCTGCATCACAAGGAGCTAGAAGAGGAGACAGTAAATTAGAAAATGACCTCTCTTAATTGCCTTGACGTTCTTTACACATTCACATGTAATCTAAAAAACCCCATCTAAATAGTTTTTTTTAATGTCTTTAAATTTCACGTAATTAACACAAGCCTATCTGTAGGATATGTAAATATGCAGCGGCGAGGATGGGGGGGTGGGGTGGTGGGGTAATTCTGGATGGATATTGCTGAGATCAGACCTGTTCACCCTGAATCCATCTGCTCTTCATGAATTTTCATCCTCATCCACCTCTTCAAACATTTGCAAAGACAACTTGTGGATATGAATATGTTGGTGTGAGTCTGTTTACATGTGTGAGTGTGTGTTGTATTTGTGTACGCAGTGTCTAGAGACAGAGCTTTGACATTTAAGAATTCTGTGCACACATCACAAACCCCAAACCAATCATTTCTATTCACGCATGATGTTTATTTGTGCACACATGAAGCACAGACTTGTCAACATATGTCTAAAGCTGGTGATGAATAAGAACATATCATTAAATACGCGCTGCCACATGACACCTGCCTGAAGCGCAGCATGGCCTCCACCTCCCTGTGCCGACGGTGCGAGGGCAGATCCACCCATCAGCAAGACATGGTCATAAAATCAGCGTGATAATGTTAAAGGCTCCATCATCGTATAGCACTATAATTTAAAGCAAAGGTGCCCTTGCTTTGAACAAGCAATGGTACTAATTAATTTCACTGCTCCTATTAGTTATGGATGAACAATGTTTCTATTAAACTCAAACTATTAGGCTAAAACTCTTAATTTACTGTATACAGTAGTAAATTCACTATTAGAATTTTCATTTTTATGATCACGATTGGATTTTTTTTTTCCATTGCAGAAAATACATGACGTAGTTTATGGCACCATAAGATTTAGAGGATGAGCATCAGTGTAATAAGACACCTTGATATATGAGGTATTTTATTTCAATGCATTTATTTTTATTGACTCATCATGATTTAATTTCTCAGCAAATATTCTAGATCAGTATTCTGTAATTCCAAATCTAACTATGTATATGCCTACCATTGACATTTGTCCATCCTTAGTATTAACAAATCACCACTTGTGAGTCTTTCTGATTTACTGTCTGCTGACGCATGCTGTGCTGTCTGTCTTTCTGACTAGCACATATACATACACCAAACTCTAGCACAGGTACTAAAGCAGCTTGCCAGTGCTAAAGCAAAGCTGGGGACTATTTGACAGAGTTACTGCTGTGATGTATTGGTGTTTTCGTCCCAGCTCTCATCCCAAGTGAAAAATAACGCACCAAATTAGAGTGACTTATCTCTATCTCTTTCTGAGTTCCATCCGGTTTGGTTTTTTTGCCAACATTTCCTGAGTCATATTGGCTCTCTGTGTGTCCGAATACGCATCTCTCTCTCTGCTACCTTTGTTTCTGTCTCTTTTATGCTCTGTATGACAAAGCTGGAACAGTTTTTCTTCTTTTATTAACCACTAGAGGGAGCCATCTGAATGTTCTTGTCTTCTCTGCACAACACAGTGAGACCAGAGCTTATAAAGAGCATGCTCCACACTAATCTCCTGTGAAATTAATTTCAAGACATTTTGTAATAAAATTGCCCCTTTGCCCACACAGAAATACCCTGAGTAACTACTGGGAGCATGAATTAACTCCAACAATGAGGAGCTGATGAAAATAGTCTGGAGTGTCTCTGCCGAGGCTTCAGGAGCAACATGGTTTTTACAGTGAAGTGCTAGAAGCAACAGAGGGTTATCATGAATTTTTTAAAATTAAACAACCATTATAGTGCTGTCTTGTGTATTTTTGTTCTATATAGAATATTTTTAGGTGCTTTAGATACCCTTTGTCTAAATCTTTTCATGTGCTTTCATTTTACCAGAAAATATGTTTTTAGTCACTGTGTATTTGTCCCAAGGCTGCTTATTATGAAGCATCTCTCAGCATTTAAATAAAGCACTATAGAGAATTGATGTATTATTACTTATTTTATCTTTTAGATAAGTTTGTATAAGTGTGTAGAAAACACAACTGAGTTTAAAAATTATATTCTAGTGCTGTATGTTGTTTATTACATCATTTTGTCTAAAATATTAACCATTAATTTGACATACATTCCTATTTTATGTAAGTAGTAGTATACCTAAATGGCACAAGTCCATCCATCCATCCATGATATTATTCTTAATCCCAACTCAACCATAAGTGTACAGGGACAATATCTATAATATTGGAACTCATTCCCCCTAACCATCAGTCACTGTTCCGACCTCAATACTTTTAAATCCCTTTTAAAAAGTCATTTATTCTAGATTGCTTTTAATGTTTGATTACTTTTATTCTGTCTGCTTTAATTTATGATTGCTCTGTTTTCTATTGTTCATTTTTCTATTGTTGTAGGACACTTATTGTTTTGTTTTTACTGCATGTAAAGCGTCTTTGAGGGCCATAAAAAGCTTGACACAAATAAAATGTAATATTATAATCTATCATAATACTGGAAAGGTTCACAGTGTGTGTATAGTTCTGAAAAACTTTGTATTGGCCAATTTGGTATCTATAGTTGAAGAGTAGTCCCATCTCAGCAGGTTGATAAGACCAATATTTTTGGGGATATTAGTAATTTTGGAATACAATAGTCTTACGATGTGCCAGTTACACTGGTGTATGAATATTTGTTGGTGGTCAGAGGGGCTGTAGGAACAAAATGGCAGCCACACTTCTGTCAGTCTGACCCAGGGCAGCTGTGACTATGTATGTAGTTTACCACCACCAGAGCGAGAATGTGAGAGTGAATGAATGGGTCACTAATGTAAAGCACTTTTAGTGGCCAAAACAGCGCTATATAAATCCTATCCATGATTATTATTACAATCATGTTGCTATGCCTATGGCAAATGATTGGAAGCACGATAACATGCTGCATGAATATGAAGTTAAAACAGGAACTATGTATTTACTAACTTCTGTCATTTACATTTTAAAGAATGATTTATCAAACGTCTTCTCCCAAATGTCAGCTTTCCCTAGCATAAAAACGACCACATCTCGAACCTTATGGGTCCTCCTCACGGTTCAACACACGAGTAATCTCATAATCTCATCTAAAATCTAACAAAGCTCTGTATGTTGCATATATTGGCACATATTAGCATACACTGTTGTTCTCAAATGCTTTCATGCATACAGTAAAGAAGCTTTGCAAGAAACAAAAAGTGATGTGTGAAGTGAACCCAGAGCAAATTTCCATCTGGAACCCCAGAGATGAGGCAGATCCATGCTGACAGCTCAGATGTCACACAAGCACATTTATCACCTAAGACATAATTGCTTCTTGGGTAAAGATCTGGTTCAGGTTTTTTTTTTTTTTTATTCCCATTTGTAGATTTATTCAGCAGAGTTTTTCCAGGACTCTGTGTGTGTGTGTGTGTGTGTATCTGACCCAGGAAAGAGTAAAAGCTTTATGAGCAGGTGTGAACACTACAAAAATGGTAAAGGTTGATGTTTGCGTTTGAAAACTTCGCTCTCCCGTTTGGAACATCTCACTGGGAGTCGCCAGCTCTGAATGGTTTTCTAAAATCCACGGGTCCCACTGGGAACCTGCAGCTGTGCACAAACATAAAAAGGCTTAAGATCTACAGAAGCTGGGGAGCACTTATTGTACAAACTGCCCCATAAGCTGCAAATCTAACAAGTGCACCTGCAACAGACTGGTTGTTGTTACACATGAATTTCACCTGATGCGAGGAGCACTTCCTAATGCATTTGTTTTAATGACATGTGTGTGTAGTGTACTTCGACAAAGTTGCAGTACAGGAACTTCACTTCCATTTTCTCTTCGTAAACACTAGATGGACCCATTTATTACACTGCTTCTGCCTTTCAGAGCTGTGGTACACCTGTGCATTTACTGTTGACAGGGATTGGTGCAGTGTTGCTGAGTGGTGGTGGATGCTGCTCTAAAGGCTGAGGTCTGGCAAGGGATCGCCTGAGTGACTTAGGCAGAAGCGTTGCCCCGGCAACAGTACATCCTGGCTTTGCTTGGTGAAAAGGCCTTGCAAAAGCGACACTGTCTTCACAACACAAACAACTCTGCTCATGCCATTGTTGCTCATTCAGTATAAAGATGTGATTACACATATGTCATCTTGCAACCATATAAAGCACAAATGGATTGCTGTTTGTGGGCAGGTCATTCCTAATTGTTCTAATAATACTTTGTGACATTTGACAAATCGATTCATCCATATAGGACTAAAAAGGTTAATTCACTTTTGCTTTTAAATACCTGTGTATACACATTCATTCTATGGGCATTTGTTGTTCCTTCTGTCATCCAAATATGTTAGTGACAGACTAGGCTTTATGACTGGAATGAGTTTCACATTAAATTAATGTAGCATACAATTATTAATTAAAGTCAAGAGTATTGATAAGTATATTTTAAGTCCTTGTTCTTTTTTTTTTTCGTCTTTTTGCCATAAAATTGTGATGGATACAGGAAAGAAATGTAAATATGAATTTCTAGCAAGAAACAGGTTTCCCTTTTTCTGTTGCGCTTTCTTTTCTTTTCGGTTTAGTGTGTGTGTGTGTATGTATGTATGTATGTATATGTGTGTGTGTATGCATGTATATGTATGTATGTATATATGTATGTATGTATGTGTGTGTATGTATGTGTGTGTATATATATATATATATATATATATATATATGCTCTGACTGAGTAATACAAAGGGGTAGGACTAGACAGGTTTTGTTAACTTCATCCTACACCCTTTTGAACAAGGTATAATTATTTACAATACTAAAGAGGTGTTGTTTTAACTTCTGCTTAAATACTTTGTATGTTTTACTTATTTTATTTTACCTGTTCGAATAAACAAATAAATGAATGAACAGTCAACAATGCATGTGCTTTGTGTGTGTTTGTATGAACATATATGACACAATGACATAACCCTCTTCATTTACCTCAGTTATACAGAGTCTGTCTGTCTTAATCTAATCTGCAGCTCAACATATATATTGAAAATTTCCCACAGACAAAACTCCCTGTAATGGAAATCATGCTCCTTGGATTCTGCTTGCTTGCTGTTTAAATGGCCATAAAACTAAATGGAAACCTCTGACAGTACCTTTTCTGTGAATGGAATCGAATATCACTGGCAATAACTGTGGCCACTAAGCCGCCATCTCCTTTTAATGGCTAACGCTAACGACAAGGCTGTTTTTATTTTGAAGTCTGGGTCTCCACCAGTGAACGGTGTTGTCAGATTAATAAAGTTAATCAGTTTCATACCATAGAGGTCATGTTGCAATAGACCGGCACATGTAATGGATAGAAATAAAATGTAAGAATCTGCTTTTGACCCGTGTCTTACGTTCTTGGTAGGTTGTGAAAAGGATGCGGAAGCGACTCTTGCGGCTGGCCTCATCTGCCCACATACGGATGACGCCCAGTGTGGAAACCAGCATGATGTCATTGGCTACTGTAGAGCAGAACTTGCTTTTCAGGTCTTCCACTGAACTAAGGTAAGACAGGATGAGATAAGAATCACATTTCATTATCAGGTAACATTGCAATTTGCATGTGCATCTACATATCATTCATCTACATATCAGCCATAAGTGTTTATAACATTTTAGGCGTCACTTAATAAATATTTTCATTATCTGAAGATACATTACATAGTATGGGAGTGCATTTAGTTAAAGTTCATCAATTTATTATAACTATCTTGAAACATGATTTAAAAAAAAATCTTGATAAAATAAATTACTTTGAGATAGAGAAGTAGATTCTTAATAATAAAATGATGTTCTACAAAAACACTACTTCTACATAGTGGTATGTGGTCTGGATCTGGGTAAACTATTCATATTTTGTCATAAGATCAACAAATATTTAAGTCAGATTTATAGAAGAAAAACATAAAATTCTAATCAGAACAATTCTTACACACTTTCTGATTTATTGAAGAACTTGGACCACTGTGGCCAAGTACATGATACCATTAAAAAAAAATAAATAAAAAAAATAGAGTGGGATTGAAAAGGTCAGAAAGTCACACCTGCCACCATCATACACCGCCACAAAATTACGCTTGCATTCATTGGAATTGGCCATCTCATAGTCCAGAAAACGCAGGTAGATCTGTTCGATTCAAGGTGGCAGACAGGAGGGAGTGAGAAAGACAGAAAGAAGAAGTCAGGCAGAAATTCAGGAAATCTACATCTAAAAGAGAAAAGAGGTGAAGAAAACAAGAAAGAAGGACGACAAGAAAGATTTCAGTTCCTATTATGGCATCTTACTCATTATCCCAGTGCCTGATTTAGCAGCTTTGTAATGAAATAAGACTGACAGACTGCTGCTTGTATAAAGTCATTACACACGCATATCAAATGAGGACTCAGACAGACAGTCTATTAGCTTTAGACTCATTATCCATATCTATTGAGATAAAGCATTACACAAAACCTACAACCTTGTTAAATTTTAGGGGACCTTGGACTTTCCATCACCAGCTTTGGCTGCTCTGGAGTGTAAATCCCACCCATTTAGTGCTCATTTCACATCCACAACATTTCTTTGAAATTCAAAGACGCAATGAATTACAGGCACAATCAAATATTTCTGTCAAAGGTGTCCTTTCCATCCACATAATCAGTAAATGGACTCTTATTATCTCCTTTTGTTAAGTGAAATATCCACCTTGCGTTCCACCTTGAATCTTCACAACTGATTTTCTAAGCTAAGTCCCACTTCTTGATGGTCCCGGCATCATTGTCTGTCACTCATTCATCAGGCTGAGATCGTCCAATCACAGCTATGGTTCTGGTCCGCTGCGCAGAGCACTCGCCGTCATTACGGTTAATGAGCGAACCGCTTCCGAACTGTGACAGGGCGATGTGATGCTTTAAATGCTCAAAGACGAAAGCTACAGATGGAGCAGGATAATGGACCTTGCAATGTCAACTTGGCTTCAACAATATGACAAGTGAAAAAGATCCATAGGGAAAACAGGCTAGCCAATTCCCCCAAGGTTTCATATTGGTGTCAGTAATCATCTGTATAATAAGAGTTTGTCATATTCTGCCACTCTGCAGACTATATTGGCTTTGTCACAAGAGGCAGCACTTTTTTTTTTTTTTGCCTGCCATACATTCTGCAACAGAAGAACTACTGCTCATGTCATTTGAATCTGCAATACAAAGATGAATATCTCCCACAAAGGGAACATACTTGCATTCATGCCTAATTATTTATAATGCTGACAGATGAAAAAAATATATAAATGAAATTTCTTGACAGATGTTACAAGGAGGATGTCCAATGTTGCATGACTTTTGTAATTTATCATGTGTGGCTGGAACCAACTCATTTCCATGCATCTTTTTGCCAAACAAGTCCAATTTAATGTGGGAAAATGTCTTAAATATATGTGCTTCTGCCAGAAGTACTAATAAGCATGTCATAAACTAAGTGAGAAACACATTTCAGCAAACATTGAGCCATGACGAAAACTGCAGAAACTGTGAAAACCTTTAAGTAGTGTGTCTTAAATGATCTGCACATTCACAAACATGCTTTGAAATATTTTGTATCTTTATTCAAATCTACTGAAATGTCTTCAAAATAGACCATTAATGTATTTTGTGCAGGTTTGAGTCATACTTGATTGTGTTATGTACCACTGAACACATTTACAAGCATGTACCATTTGTTGTTTGAAGTTATATGTATATCACACCATCTCAAAGTAATTTTTGCATGGTGCATTAGCAATACATACATTAAAGTGTTAGAGCAGGATAAGTGCTTTTTTTTTGTACTTTCATCCTTGAAATTCTGGCATAACATACATAAGGAACATATGCCTTAAAATATCTGACGTCATATTTTGTGCTTGATATCAGTAAACCTGTGTTATCCAAGCCTCACACAGAAAGATTTTGAAACGGTGAGTGAATTTGCAGGGAATTATTCTATTTTTTCCTCAATAAGACTTAGTTGATTTTGCACTGAATATATGAACATTTTGGCATTTACGTCCACACAAATACAAGCACAACATTAGTGCTATGTGATGGGTTGTGCAGTTTGCAGTAAAGTTCACCTTTTGCAGAATCAATGTGAATTTCAGGCTGTATTTTCTCACTTTCACCAGTTCTGCACAATCTTTTTATGTATCTGTCCCTTTTGACTTTTATCATGGGCTTTTAACTGATTAAAGTATATAACCCATGGTCATTAAAGAACAAAATCCTCCACCTTGGCTTCGGCCAGAATTAAGAATCTGGAGAATTGGGAGTTTTTAAAAGCTAACATCTGAAACTGACAGTTTATTTTCATTTTATAGAAGATATTTCAGAGCTGCTGTCTAAATCATTATCTTAATACGATATGTAACACTCCCTGTCTTCCATCTACATCAAAGCTTAAGATGTTGTAATCTATAAAAGCAGCAGTAACACAGTTGAGAAGCTATAATTATTGCCAGCCCATGATGAAGCATTTTTACAGAAGGGTATATTATATACTGTGGTCTTAACCCAGGAGGAAAATAGTTAAAACGTACGCTACAGTTTCTTACTGCTGATAATAAATACATGTAGTGCTCTGTGCTTTAATTATACCTTTGTCCTCTACACGTCCATCTTTCCAGATGATTGGGTGTGGTAATGCCTCCCCTCAATATTAAGATGCCTGTAGCATTTTTCCCAAAGGGGAAGTAATGGGTAATGCTTTTTTGTTTTTTGTTAACACTCTAGCAGCAAAACTATTGGTTGAATTTTATATATATATATTTTAGGAATTTTTAAAATATTTTTTTTCCTTATTTACTTATAATAGCCAACATTTCAAATGTCTTTTGCAGCAAAACTGTTGAATTCGCACCAAGAATAGTTAGAATATTTATGATTGAATCTTGGGCAAAGTAAGTCCAAGTTAACATACTGTATGAATTACATTTTTTTTCTTCTCCCATTTACTTTATGTCTTTCATATGTCTATAAAATATGACTTTTGTTTCAGTAGCCCTGTCTACATGGGAGTTTTTATTCCTGTTTAATTCCAAGTAAAAGTTAATTCTGCTTTAAAATGACCATGTAAATACCTAATTCCAGTTGAAAATAATTAAATTCTGAATAATGTCACTGATTAATTACGATTTTAATTCCAAATGCAATAACTCCTCTGTCATGCTGCACATGTCTGCCCACTGCTCCTTACAGGTGCCCCAACGGTATCAAGGATGGGTTAAATGCAGAGGACAAATTTCACTGTACAGTGTATAATGACAAATAAAGTACTTTACTTACTGAACAGTTAATTCCATTTTAACATTATTCCTGTCATTCTGCACGTGCTCCTGGTCTCGTCGTGATGATGCACATATTCCACACTGCATTAGTTTGATTCCTATGGTTGATTCAGTCGAGTTGCTGCTTAATTATCACAAAAATAAATGCAAAAATTCCATGTTGCTAATTGAAACAAACACAAATTAGGAAGTGGACATGATTGTTTCCTTCCAGTAGACATCCAGACGTTAAGCGGTCGTTCTGTCCAATTAGAAGCAGGTCTTAAAGCCAAATTAACTAGAGCGGAATACACCCGTTTCCCATATAAACCTTTATTGGGAATTAACATGTCCATATAAACATGAAAGAAATACCTTTAATTCTGAATTATTTTATTCCTAAATAATTTTAAATTAGAAAACATCATGTAAACGTAACAAATGTACTTGGCACGTGGTATGTAGAGGCAATTGATATACCAACATCAACACACACACACACACACACACACACACACACACACACACACACACACACACACACACACACACACACACACACACACACGCACACACACACACACACACGCACACACACACACACGTATGATAACATCAGCTGGATTGGTGCCAAAATAAGCTGCAATACATGTGAGAGGTGAGGTTTGTTGTGTCTGGCACCATTTTTAATTTGTAATTTTTTGCAGAAGTACTCAGTTTGGTGGCATTTTACTTTCGACAGATGCACTGATATAAAATCCAGCTGCAGTTGTCTTTCTGCACATGTGAACCATAAACCTTTGAATTTCTATGCCCGATAGATACTGTTATTTTGCAGAGGTGGACAATGCATTGAGAAAAAAACAAACTACTACTACCTTATAGACCCTTTTATGTTGTAAAAGATGACAGCCTTCTGGTCAAAAATATATTGTTTTTATTACGTCATTCAGCCATAAATTCTTCACACACACACACACACACACACACACACACACACACACACACACACACACCAACTGACGCAAACTGTAAATAAAACATTTTGATCTTGCTACTCTAATGCTTCTATTGGTAAAGCTTTCAAACAGGCCAATGATGGAGAAAAATAAGGTAGCACATTGCATCACAAAGCCAAATGATAGCAATGGATCAGATAGATACAATCACCAATTAGTAAGGCAAGAGATTGGCTCCAGCAGGAAAACAGGCTGCCTCTTCATCGATTCTGCAGTGCCCAATAATGATGTAGAATCCATCACTGACTCTGGAAGAATATGTTCTCACTGCTGCTTAAAAGGTGCCTTTAACAGAATTTGTTCTCTTCTTTGCAATTAGGAAAGTATGTCCATATTTGGGTCATTATCTTTATGTCAGTCAGTCTGTTGCAAGTGTTCTTAAACAGACCGCATGTAAATGATGTGTGAGGAGAATGTGGTGGCTCTCATGGGTCAAATGAGACAAATGAGTTATTTGTAATCTACAAATAACCACTGTCAGCTGAATTTGGACAGTTATCCAAACAAAAATGCAATGCAGAAGTCATACTCACAAAACTAACTGCAGTTAAGAGACGTGGTGTTTTGTAAAACGTGGTTATCAAACTTTTTTTTTTTTTACTTTAACAATAATAATCCAGTTCCCTTTGCATCAACTACAGCCTCATAAATAATGCTTTTATAGGCTTATTATCTGTGTTTATAGTGTTTTAAGGTTTCCTTGGATGTCAGAATAAGTTGATATATATAAGTTTCTTAATATGGTTTAGGAAGTTTATTTTTAGGATGAACTGACATTAAAATAACATTGTGGTGTAAAGCAATCACATTACGGCATTAAGACTGGTGCAGTGCTGTCACTTCTGGCAACAACACATGGCCATTATTGCTTACTCAAACAATATGTCTTTCTATCTTTCCCCTCTTCCCCCTCCTGTCTTCCTTTTTTTTTTATATACCTCCAGTTCTGTCCCTCTCTCTGCCATCTGGCTTCTTGAACCTTAACGTCATTCTTATACATTTAGATCTTCGATAAAATGCATTATTAAGTAAATCTTTCCCTTATCCCCTCTTTTCCCATTTTTCCTCCTCCCTTGTCCCCCTCTCCTTTCCTCTCTCTCTCTAGAGTACTTCAGTGTCGTCTAATTAGAGCCTCCGGTATAGGATGTCATTATCTCTCTACTGTTTCTGGCACACTGGGTACAGTGCAGTACTGTATCAGCATAGGGAAATGAAAGCCTTGCCCAGTGCATGCATAAGCCCATGTATGCACATATGAACAGAGTGATGTGATGGGGGGAGGATGGCATCCTCTGCACAGGCTCCACTGCAGTAGCATCTGCACATATGTTTTAGAAAGATGGAGGAAGTGAGAAACCAAATGAGACAAAGAGAGATACAGTAGGGTTTTTTTTTATATATATATTTTATGTCTGTGAACAGAGCTGGTGAAGATTTAGGACTATGTGCAACTGAAGATAGATTTGTACTAAAATTTTTATTTTCTGCCTTGTCCATCAGTGCCAATGACTGTCAGCCTTTGGCCCATGACTTGCCTTGTGAGACACTCCTGCAGGGCAAAATATGACACTGATTCACACACAGTGAAATACATCATACTGCCAGGCTCACTCTCACTGTCAGTCTTTCATACACATACACAGGCCTTGCCTCAAACACACAGGAATCTACACACATACACTACCAGCACACACACATATATCTTAAAATGACTCAGTCTTCTTTGGTGCTTCAGCAATGGTCTTTTGGCCGAGTTTCCACTTTGAGGGACTAAGGGATCAATGATGCCTTTTGACCGCAACATTCAACTAATGCTTGTTTCAAAGTAACACTTAATGTACCGATCCACGAGTACTGATTATGAGACACTCTAGCCACAATATGTGGTCTTATAGTCTCTGTGGCCTTGCCACTTAAAGTGGTTATCTCCGAAGGCTATTTCTAAAATGAAATAAGCTGGAAATATGTGATTGAAATATTATGTCACATCTGAGCTCAGCTGCTGATGTGGCCATGAATCCCAGTCACCATTATTATCAGCTTTTCAACTCATGAGTACATGTCTAGCACAGAAATGTATTTATTGAAATATATAGTTAAATCTAATCATAGTCCTCTTCAGTGAAGGAATACTTATTTTAATATGTTTAATTCAAATGTGTTCCATGGTATGTAATATATAAAACAATCACTATGGATGCAACAAAAGCAAAGGGTGACTTCTTGTGAAATTAAAAACTGCTGAATTGGTGAAACAAATAATGACATGATTAAGCTGACATTGCAGTTACCTTATCTCACTCCTGGGGGCATTAGGATAATGCACACATTCATAGAATTTAACATCACTACTCAAAGGCATCGCATCTCATAGAGAGCAATGCACTGCTCTGAGAATACATCAGAGACCAATAGGGCTGAGGACCAGGTTTAATATTTAAAGGCAAAATATGTAACTTTTCCCTAAAGCTTCATATAAACCCCTACAATAACAGCCCTGTCGATCATCACATGTGACCCACTGTCAGAATGGTGTATGTCTGGTTGTGTATTCACCTGCACAGACCCTCTGCTTGTGCTTTCTATTCTCCTCTTGTTTTGGTGTGTTCAGGACATTTCTTGGCATTGACCCTTGGGCCATAAGCCTGTGCATCCAGATATTACGTGGGATGTTTTCAGAACAATTGTGTTAACGGAGTCAAGTTGGAAATGTTGTATTGTTTACCTCATTTTCAGAGCCTTTTATATGGACCATGTTCACAGGGCGGCCATTTTCCTCTAATATCATGTTCAAGATGGGAAACACAAGCACTGTTATTAAAAGCATTATTTGATATTGGTGCATTATTCAATGTAGAAAATCTGATGAATTGCTATAATTTCAATAAATGCTAAAAATGTGAAAGGATGTTTGATCATATTTAATCTTAAAACAGTATATTTGATGTTCAATATTACACAACTGTTAGCATACACTGTACATTCAACCACTTATTTGCAACTGTTAATGTTAGTGTTTTGTGCTTCTCACTGTAATTGAAACAGCTTTGTACCTAATGCAATCCATATTAACATCACACATGTGCTTGTTAGCATATTGTTGCTTTGAATACCAGGACATATAATGAAACCACTTTCCCTGGAAAATAGAGGAGCATTGTTATTTGTAATGCAATTTGCTTCCAGGCTTCAATACATGCAATGATGTTTCATAATCAACCTGTGGTATCAGTGGAGTTGGCACAGAAATAGTTGAACAGTAGACATTATGAAGAAGTATAACAAGTGTAAAAAAACTTTGAAATATGGTCTAATAATTAAAATTTACACCATCATCTTTTCAGGTGCTGAGCATTTGAGTGTGAGGCAACATTTTGTCAGATTCCTTACATTTATATAACTTGAACACAGCACTATGACATTCTACTTTTGTGGACTATATGTCAGCTATAACCTTGAACGTGACGTCAGAGGAATGTAAATATGGTCTGTTTCCATTGTGTAAAATATTCATCTGAAAAGCCATTGTCAACCAGAGCTTTTACTTTCACTTTAGTTACACATACCTCAAAGACGTATCTTAACATGTTGAATGAATGCCACCTTCAACTAAAGGCAATAATGGATGTCAGTATAATGCTTATAGGATGTTTTTATATAGATATAAGATAGATATATCATACTTTCCTTAAAAAGGACTTGGACAAACTCTTAAAATGACTTTATGAAGATCCTGAAGAAATAAACTGTAGGTCATTTTTTTTTTCCTTTTACAATTACAGTATTATAAATGTGACCAACCCTTTTTAAATCTATAAAATGTAGTCTTGTAATACGTTCTGTCCTTGAGTGAATTGTTCCAACCATAAAAGTCAAAGTGAAAATGTGGACTTCTTCCATTAAATCAAACCTGGTAAATGCACCCACATGTGGGCCAGTACCATTTCAGTAGAAGATTTACTGCCATAATGGACTGGACTGTGTCTGTGCCTGTATGATTATGCCATATAGACTCATATGAGAAGTTATAGCATTTGTAAAACGTGGCCTTTTCCTGCACTGCTGCTCTACCCTCTGGAAACTTTTAATCCTGTGGCATTAAAGCAGCACAGGTACAGCGAGAAGATAAGGAGGCATGCCTAGTGTGTATATATGTGTGTGTGTGTTTGTGTGTGTGTGTGTGTGTGAGAGCATGTGTTTGTATATGCATGTGGGGAATGTGGCGAACACCGGTAGAGAAAACAAATATATGGTGTGGGGGACGCCTCAGGGTTTAAATGTATGGTGATGCTATTCCATCAGGGCTAAGGCTCCCTCACTCTGTCTGGTCTACCCCCCCCCTCCCCTTCTCTCTCTCTCTTTTGCCTTACATCCCTTCATTCCTCTTGGCAACAGCTCGCTGATTAAAAAAAATGGGCCTGACCCCAAGTAAACCCTTGCAAGGGAACAAGTCAACCCTCAACCACAAACACTTACACTGGGATACTGCTGACAGCTGCAGACAAACCCACTCGCAATATCAAAGCCTCCTGATGCAACCCTCTGTCCCTGATCTTATTGCATATGTGTGAGAAAGCTGAATAGAAACGGCAAATTAGTAAGAAAATACGTTCGATATCTGAAAGTGCGAATATCAAAAGGAATGTTGATGAACACATGCAATATGTGTCAAATGAAACAGGTCTTGCAGCATCTTTTTTTTTTTTTTCCTGGTTTGTTTCCTGTCATTAATTGCATTGTGCTGTCATCTAGCATACCCAGTTGACATGAACATTTCATTTCCTCTTTGTTTTACACGACATTCCCGAACGCAACTTTAAATCGAACTCACAGCTGGAGGCAAACGTAGCTTCTGTCACTAACCTTAGAGCGAGGCGGAGCACGGATGTACCATTTACAGTCGACGGCCTCCGCTGCGCCAGCTTTCCCATCTCTCGTGATCTGATGAGACTCAACGATACCTTCTGGACCAACCATGTCATACTGACATGCTGAAACACACACACACATGCATGAACACACCCAAACACACACACACATGCACACACGTGTGGTTCAAGCAACACATGAACTCACAAAGTAACACCAGCACACACATGGATTAGACAAATATAGAACATAAACAATATTTAAAACTGGAGAAACACCTTAAAATAGGTTTTAGTCAAACAGAGGACAGACAGAAGGTGAAAGGGATGGAGACCAAGAAGATAAGAGAGAAAGGCAGAAAGGGAGAGAGGAGTGTACCTACAGGGCAGAGGTGGAGGGACTCCCAAATCTGCAAAATCTGGATCTGAGAAGAGAACACAAGAGGGGTAGGGGAAAATAGGGGCATTCATTTTTAATGCATGATTACAAAACTCAGAGCGTCTCCAAGAGCCAAAAACAACCAGGTGTATCAGTGCAGACAGGAAGTTCCTGCAAACAAAACTACAAACCAGTGCTGCTACTGCTATTATAACTCGTGTCTGTGTTAGATGAGGCAAGATGTATCATGTTAAGGTGAAGATGATTTGAATTATTGTTTAATTATTTTTTTTGTTTTATTTTTGGAACAGCAGTTCATATCAAAGAACATAGCATGTATAATATCAATAGCATTTTTGGACCCACTCTCATCCACATATTTTTTTTTTTAAATGCACACAAATTGACAAAAGAAGAAAATAAATTAAATGAGGTTAAAAACTATAATAAATGCAAAACCAATGAGTATAAGTTTAAGGTCAAAGTTAGAGTTCAGGCTTCCAAAAAATATGGTTGTAAAGGCTGAATACACCCCCCGCCCCCTTTTTAGACTGAGAAAAAGTAATTATTTCCATTACATAAATGATTTACATAGAGAATTAAGCATAAATCAATTTAAATTAGAATATGTTTGATCTTAACCAACAATGGTTTATTAAGATTATTGTAATCGGTGTGTGTGTGTCAGCAGAGACATATCATGCTAGAACTAATTGAATACTTGATATCACCAAGAAATTACATGGGCATATACATGTAGCTAATGTGTATCAGATGCAATGATCCATTTGAGTAAAGGTCAAAGGTCAAGGTCACAATTAACTAAAAGGTCAAAATCACATTATCGGTTATAACTCAAGAACAGAAGGTCACAGAACTTTCAGATTGGTACCAAACGATGCAAAATGAAGATTTGTACGATTCTCGTAATTGGTTTTTATCACCTACAACTAATAGTTTCTGAGATCTCTGGAGGTCAAAGGTGACATGTGGCAAAATTAACTTGTATAACAGTGTGTGTGTCAAGCATAGACCTATCACGCTATAACTCAATCAATACTAGATATATTATCATAATATTACACGCACTGATACATACGTATATACATATAACGAAATTATCAATATTGCAAAAGGTCAAAGGTCAAGATTGCATTTAGTGGAAAGATCAACATCACATTATTGGCCCTAATTCAAGAACGGGCGATTTTAGGCATTCTCTGAATACTTGTTAAATGAAGAAAATGTGTTCATGTCAGCATTATCCTGCACAAAGTACCCAATGAAGAGCTCATAGTTAAAAAGAAAAAAAAAACACTAAAAAAAAAAAAAAACAATCGTATTTTCACCAGTAAATCTAGAGGATCAATATCAATTTATTATAAAAAAATGTTCTTCTGACATTTCAATTTGCATCTAAATTAAAACTATTAAGTTGTATTTTACAGCACATTAGACTGTATTTTATTCTTTCAGTCATTATTTGTAGAAAGAAAAGGAGAAGAGACAAATACACTTGACTGTGAAAAGTAATTATTTTAATTTCTTTTGTTTTGGAACAAAAAACCCCAGAGCTTCCCTGTTGTGTCTGTTCTCTCACTCAAGCGACAAGGTCCCAGAGACGATACTAGTGTGTAAAGAGTAAAATCTCCTTCTCCTTCTCTCTCACCACATACTTTCTTTATGTTTAGGTCTTATCTTTGTTCCATTTTGCAGCATCAGAACAAAACAAAAGTACAGCTTAACAGAGATAAATGGAAGTGCAGAAACATAAAAAAATGTCCTTAACAAAGGTTTTAGAAAATTATACTAGACCTTTGGGAAGTGTTATACTAAGCTTTAACAAACTTTTACACACTGAGAATAATAATAATAATAATAATAATAAAAAACCCAAACAATTGGGCAATACATTTTGCCAGTTGAAGATAAAGGAAAGCATCTCTTAAAGTTTTGAAAGTCAGCTTGAAGTGAAAGGTTTTTCAACATTTTTTTTTGTATAATGTTGCAATAAATTACATCAACAACCCCAGGCTTACTGAGATGCATTACCTCATCTTGCCAGTGCAACATCATAGCCTTTTCTTCATCCCCCAAAGATCCAGTATCACTCTTCTGATGACTACACAATAGACAGAAATTGAATCCTGAACAATCTCCACCTGTCTTTTACGTGTGTATGTGCGTTTTACCCAATCATTGGGCATTTTTCGAAGTCGCATCTTTTAAAATATAATTGGAAGTGGATGAAAATTGGAATTTGCTTTAACCCTTTTAACTCCTGCGACTCAAACAATTCCAGAGTAAAAAAAATAAAATATGATAAAATAAGTAACGACGTGAACAAAAACTGCCAAAGTGATCAGTAAGATGAACAAAAAAATAAATGTTAAACTAACAAAATAATGTGTAACACGAACAGAACACAATTGAATAAACAAAACGTAGAAAAAGCAACGACATCAACAGAAATAAATAGAAATAAATATTCACAAAATATCAAATAACATGAAAAAATGCTAAACAAAACAAAGTTAAGTTTAAAAATAAAGGAATAAATGACTAGTGTTTTAATTTGATTCTAGTTTTTTCTAAATCAGTTGCTTTTTGACACCTGTACATCAGTTCCACTCACAAAATTATGAGTAAAATAACACAAAAAAAAAACCTTGAATCATTCAGAATTTTTAAACTAAACCCTTCAGAACATGTTAGCGCTGGTGCTTCAGGGGTTAAAGGGTTAACAATACCACAGGAAATGACTAGATAATAGTCAGCAATTTTTTTCACCTATTTCAACTCATTATTTTTTTAATTACATTGTTGAATAGTTCCTTCTTGGTTTTCAATAGCGTGAAGGAAAATGAAAACTATTAAGTCCTTGGACTTTATCTGAGCTACCATTTCACTATAATAACACCATGAAGTAAAACCTTGACTGCATTAAATATGATCATGCTGATCCGTTTTTATTCTGAGCATCAGGACCGTTGTGCGCCGTCAGCTGTGAGCTCTAAGCACTGGGTTGCATTCTGTAGAGGACACAGCCTACGGAAATGGGAAATACAAAAAAGGCTCCACATTAATTCTGATTGTTCCTTGCCAAATCCAGACATGGCTACTACTGACTGAGCTCGGTGTGGAAAATGAGGGTTGATTGCACAGCATGAACACCTTTTTGAAATGTCACTGGGTTTTTTTTGTTTTTTGTTTTTTTTTTTTTGTCTGTGTGTATGCCCTAATTTTTATGTCTAGACATGAGTCAGAGCTTCAGTGTTTCAACTGAACATGAGGAGCATTCCCATACCTGGCAAACACTACATGCCTAATGATAGGAAATCAGAAAGGGGAAAGAAAAAAAAAAAAAAAAAAAAGTCGAACAGTGAGCGAAGGTGGATGAACATTCAGCATGTGTGATGATGACACTGGTTGGATAAGACCTATAATCAAACCAGAGAGATTCTTGGATGTATTCCAGCTGTGATTCAGAATAAGTGAACCTCACCTCATGCTGAAAAGAAGTGGCTTTTGAATAGGTGTGTTAATATCTAGGAAGGCTGCAGGACTTTCAGTACCAAGTGGGACAAAGTAAAGTATTCAGGTGAACACAAATCTGGCCTGAAGAGGTGTGCTGAGCCGCATTTTGTAATAAACATCCAAAATGTAATAACTTTTTCATTTCATTTTGTAATAAACTGCCATATTTTGTAATACATTTTGCAGCATTATGTAATAATTTATTCCATTTAGCAGCAGCAGGTGCTTTGGTGGTGTGGCATTAAAACTCAAGGAGCTGTTTGGGAAACACTCCAAATGGTTTATGGCTTGGCTGGTAATTAGACATAATTTGAAATTATGGAAATAGAAATTTTGTTTGTTTGTTTAGCCTTTTGAGGCAATTTCATATTTGTTTAAAATTAATGTTAGTGAATAAATGATCTGGTCACGGCAGCTCTGTAAACAAACAGAAGACACTTAGGTTGTTTAACCTCTTAAGCCTCAGGAGGTTTTCTGGCAAATTCCACCTAAATGCATGCCCAAATTAAAGTAAAATACAATTAACAAACAAATAAACTATACTTTAGAATTATTATGTAATGCACCATGTTATTAAATTTTCTAGAGAATAAAAAAGTTGCAAGTGTGTTTTGTAATAAACTTCTCAAAAGGTAATAGCTTATTACATAATGCAGCAAAATGTATTAGAAAATGTGTTGGGACAGTTTATTACAAAATGCAGCTCAACTTACCTGTAGGTTTCTCCAGAGACTTTTACGGCTTCTCTCCTGATTAATTGTTGCTTTCAACTAAGGCTCAAATGAGTCGATCTATAAAAAGCCAAATGGGGTGTAATTTAAAAGCACAAGTGTTTCCTCTTTCCTTGGAGAGGTACGTGGTGGGGGAACATGGACAACAATTTTATTTATTTTTTAATCATTTGGGAAACTGAGTACTTTGTTTACAGAGTTTAAACCAATCCACACACATTATCAACACACTGTGATCACTTCTCCATCTGGGGAGGTTGACAAAGGATTATACACTCACCACAGAAATGTTGCATTTGTTTGTTGTTTTTTTTTTTTGCTTCCAAGAATCTAACACAAATATTGGCTGTAATTACTTAAGTTTTTTCAGACAAAAATAAATTAAAGTAATAGTTTCTTTATTTTTTATAGATATTGATCACACTAGTTGATTATCATGGGTGTCAGTCCTGAGGTTTTTTTTTTTTTTTAAATGAATGTATTACTGTATATAAAACACATATACTGTAAGCTGCTGTCACTATGGTTAAAAGAAAAGGTTTCATCTTTAGCTTCATATACTCACAGATATAACAGATATGTTTTTGTGTTTTTTTTTCCCACCAGTGCAAGATTACACAGGAATGCATTTTCTAAAATGTCCACACACTCCCTCTTGGCCTGTTGATATGTACCACCTGAAATGTGTTGTTACATTTTGCAGAATGTTTTTGGATGTGTACATCAGACAGGTAGGCAGGCAGGGAAGCAGACAGGCATGAAGGATGAGAAAATCAAAGTGGAGGACAGTTAATGAAACAGTGACCTTCAGGTCATCTGAGCTGGTTGGACCAGAGATTTATTATTGGGCTTTGGCATCACTTAACCCACTACAATCAGAAGGCCAAGCAGCCACACAGGAACACATACATGTTTGCTGGCACATACATGCACACAAACACATGTACACATCCACACACCTTACATTTAACATGGCAACAAAGGTCCAACTAAGAGGCTGCTCTGCCTATAAATGCATCACGTGCGACCCTTGACCTTTTTACAATGTGGCTCTTGAATTTCAATCAGGAAGCTTCCATTTCTTCCATCATCAATCACCTGTTCTCCTTCTCTGCCCTTCTTGATAAATCGATCCAATCAATTACACAGATTGGTAAAATGATTGATGAAATAAAGTACATGCACTTTCTAGTACCACAAGATTTAACCATATTATGACTTAAGCTAGTGCACCTAATTTAGTCACATTATTCATTGGACCTCAAACCTCAATCGTACCACAGATAATAAATGGAGTTTACTGTGCAAACACACTATATAGTAAGCACTGATAGAAATTTCATTGCAGCACATTCTATCCTTGCATCTATAATATGTGTGTTCGTCTCTGCCATTGTATCCAGGCTGCAGCTTCACGATGGTGCTATCTTTCTCCACTGCATTGTATAAATGCCTTTTCCTGAGTGAACTGAATTCAGAGCACATCCACACATGGCCACACCCTCTCCTCTCTTCATAAAGCTTGCCTAAGAGTGTAATCTTCTGGGGCTTACTGTATTTACCCTTTGCAACACAGAAAAAGCTCACTTTAAAGCCAGAGACTTCATGTTACCCTCCAGCAACATTTAGATACACACATAATATCATGCTGTTGGAAGAGTATAAAACACTACACATGTGCTTGCAGTTGCCATATGCAAGCATGTATCAACTGTCTATTAATACATCATGTGCAGGTGTACAAGTAGATTCACAGGGGGGAAAAAAAAGCTGAATTTACAGAAGTTATGCACAATTGCCCCCGAGAAGTAAACACAAGCAGCTTGCAAATGCCAGCTGAAATTTGCTTGTCACATTTCTTTAAAAACATGTTTGTAATGCTAGCAGTGCAGCAAAGGTGATTTAGTTCGGCAGCCAGACACAAGAATATTCATTATGATTTGGTTGGAGCAAAAATTTCCAAAACAAATCATGAGTAGACCCTGATTAGCCCAGCGTGGCTCAGTAGTGGGAAATGTCCTTTATTGGAAAAACCACAAGCATGCACACAAATGAAACTGAGCATTGCAGATCTGTCAGAAGATGTAAATGTATAATAACTGTACAATCCCATAAGTGTTGTGTTCGTCTTTTTAATATAGACTTGGAAAATGATGTGTGGTTACAACCCTCAACACAATGTATTATTAATGAGATATAATATCTCATTGGAAATTGAACATTAGGTTCCATTGAATCACATTCTTTCAGTACACGTTGCTCAGATTTATATATGTAAAACCGCAAATGAAAGCAACTCAGGCTTATTCGTGAGTGGCAATATTCTAGGAACAAAAGGATCCAAACATGCAGCGTGTAGACACGCACACAAGGAGCCCACACAAAAACTCACTTTCCCAGTGGCCTCATTTCCTCTCAGCTTCTCAGCAGTGACATTTAAATAAGCATCTGATTAATAATCTCTGCTAAAGTGGTTGATCAAGCTAATGAATGGCTGCCATTAATCACACCAGGCACAGCTGTGGATGGAGTTTGAGAGACAGGCAAAGAAAGAAAGAGAGAGAGAGATTGGGACGGAAGATGGAGAGAGAGACGGGAAGAAAAGAGGTGCTCTATGGGTTTAATTACCTCCTACTACTCCATTTGCAACTAAAGAACAGTTTTGGCAGAGGTGAATGCCCCTGTCATACTTTTTCAGAGTTTCTTCTATTGACTGTAGATCTGCTCCATTCAAAGCCCACTTCCCAAAACACTTACACATATGCCATACATCTAGTGTGTTCAAAAACATTGCCTGGGGAAACAAAAGGTCACTGTGAAAAGAGCTTTCAATCAACCGGTGTCGTAAAGATTAACTATATAGCTAACACCCGTTCTGACGGCGCTTTGTTGACCTCGCGGATGACAGCACAAGCATACAGGGCAATGCCTGTGAAAAGAGGAGGCCACAGGATCTGCTGGGGGCTGATAGGATTCACCACACCCTGGGTGTTATGGCCAGTGAGCTGGGTCTGTGCCCCAAACAACGATTAACAACAGTTGGTACCCCAATGCCATACCACAGGCACATCAACAATCCTGCTGAGAACTGAACCAAACTAGTTATAGAGGAAACAATAGACACAGGAGTGCATGCTTATGATGCACAAAGCAACACCAGCCACAGTTCCCTCCCTAATACATGAGTGGAAGCTTAACTCACTCTGCTCCACATTAAAGCAGGCATGAATAAAGTTTGTCCTTGACCTGTATTTGTATTAAAGAACCACAAAAAATATCACGATAAATGCAGATATGGGTTTTTCCTTCTGGTTAAATGGATGAAGCTGCAGAACCATAGTATGTTCCAGTTAGAAAATATCCATCTGAAAAGGTTTGATCATCTATCAAAGCTCAGAGCATTGACTGCCACTGCATTTCCGAAGCATATAGATTACAAAACCTGTGTGATTTCTGCCCTTGTACGTGAAATACTGCTTCATGCGATACATTATTGATCACCATAACGGAACAACTATAGAAATGCTGTGAAAGACATAAGGATTGGGTGTCTTGCTCAAGGACATCAGGATGACAAAACCTAATCACTAAGGTCTCTAGCCAGGGTCATATGATGAATTTCAGATGTTTAAATGTATAATTTTAAATACACAACCTAAATTGGATGGGAAAAGACATTCATTCACTTAGTTTTTTTTTTTATTTTATTGATCTTGAGGTCATTTGTCTTTCTAACCTATTGAGCAAATTGGAGGAAAAAGCAGTTATTTAATAATCTGCCAGGTCCTGGGTCATTCATTACTCTGATCACATATCTAAACGTATATTTTACCTCTGTCCAGTTAAGTTGTTAACACTACCACTTCTGCAGTAGTGAGCTTTGTTTATATTTCATCCAAGCGTACACTCACAGAGTATATGCCACATCGAATAAAAGTGTCCATCAAATGGTAAAAGGTTTTTGCTTTGAGAGGACAGTAGGGGATTTGGCTGCCAGGATGGAGTTTCACTTCATTTTGCACCTTTATTCACAGTGATGGATTTGTGAAATCTGTTTATGGCTGTGTATCAGTGTGCCCATGTGTGCACGTGTTTCTCCATCTCTTCCATTGATCAAGCTGTTAACTGCTATCCTCCTTTCCTCCTGCCTTCCTCCCATAATGCCCCTGAGAAACAATGACAAGGACAGACACAAAGCTGCGACTGAAACAATGCAACACCAGCACCAGCAAACAATATGTCCCATCCTATGTGTGCGTTTGTCTTGAGTTTATGTCACTACACAGTATCCTACTAGATGTATGGCAATTTCCTCAAGCAAATTAGACTAAGGCTACGTTTATACGGCGACGATGAAAACGGAAGACGCAAAAGTGGCGTCTCGTCTTCAGTTTTTCATCTGCGTTTAGACGAGCATTTTCAGGAGGAAATACTTTAATATATGAAGATGCAACAGTAGGTAAAATATGATTAGATATGGATGCCAGGCCACTAGGTCGTACTGTGATAGACCACCGACATGCCCTTTTCTGTTTATGACGTATGTAATTGTACTAGGGATGTAACATTTGATCTAAAACACTATTAAAAATGCATTACAAACTATTTGAATATTCACATTTCCACGACTCCTGCTTTACCTTCTGCCACGATCAGTGGTTTGTTGTTGAATTTTTAGATTAGGACGGTCAGGTCTAAAGTCTTTCACTCTTTTTTTTTTTTTTTTCTTCATCATCTGAACAACAAGTGAAGTGTAGTTGTTTCAAAGAAACAGCAGAATTGTCTGTAGATGGTGTCGGTGCCATGACGAAAGAAACAATATTGATTTCCTCGTGAAACTAGTTGGCACGGCAACTTAACAGGACATCACTTAACTGACAGGCAATTGTAAATAGTTGTCCAATCACGCTGGACTGATTCATATAAACTGTGATATCATTGGCCTGGGGAGCAGAGGCTCTGCACCCCGAACACCATTTAATTTGTGATGCTGAATAGGGAAAAACAATAAGTATTTGTCCTAACAACTATACACAATTGGCTTTTTGCTTTGGGGACACATTTTCTGTGCACCCAAGGACAGTTTAATACGTAGGCTATAGACTGTGATATGTCTACTGTGATTGGAGGAGAAGGAACGTGAGGTCTGTCGGTGAAAATTCACTGCTTAATAAGCGCCAGTTGATGGAAATATTGTTAAAATAATTCAGATTGCATGTAGGCATATTATTTTTATATTTTTATTTTTACCCATCCACATCTGGGAGGGCGTCGCCCTAGCACCCCTATGGGCCAGCCGCCGCTGAACAAAAGGCACTTCCGACTTCGGTTTTAGCCACAATCGTCCTCATGTAAACGACCCCTTAATGACCAAGCAGCAGAGAATGTATGTTTTTGTTGTAAAGGTTTATGTGACTGCGTTGTTGAAAAGTCTCATGCGCGTCTGTTTAGTCAGTGTGTAAAATTTGCTGATGGCTCAAGCAGGAATCCATTCCTGATGGAGCAGTTAGTTGTCCCTAGGCATCACAGGTGTTTCTATCTAAGTGACGCCACAATGACAGACACATTCTATCCAGGTTCCATTTGGGCAACCATGCAATAAATCAACACAACATCGCCACTCAGCCACTCATTACGGCACACAGAGTGTCTGAGAGGCAAAGAGAGAGAAAGAGCAATACAGTGACATAAAGGGACAGAGCCAGGATACTTCTGCTGATCTGCAAACAATACCCCCCCCTCCTCCCGAGAAAGGTAATTTGAGAGTCTGATTGCTTTCTTGAGATAGTGTTTCATTTCACTGTCATGGAATTATGAGACGTACCAGGCTACTGTTTCAATTTTCACTGCTGCTCTGCATCTGTTCAGAAGGCCCAAGGGAGAGTCAATGGCTCACAGACTTTTCTATGCCAACACCAGGATACATTTTGACCCAATGGGGCGATAAACTGCAGCCAAACACACTTTAGCAAGTAGCCAATACAAACACAAGTGGGTTTAATACAGGAATGCAGAAAAAATATCTGCCACGCTGTTGGCAACAAAAGCTATGATATATATATTTTATTTTATAAAAGTGAAATTGTTGCACGGATTGTCCTAAGTTTACTTTGAATTAGAGGGGGAAAAAAATAGTGTGAAACCATGGAAAAACAATGTATAAACTGTAGAATGGTCAGAGGAAAGAGAAGACAGAATTAAGAATATAGAATTAAGTTGTAGATTGTAATTTTAGCTGAATGTTTCTACTTTGTGATGTAAAAAAATGACAGTGTGATAAGACTTGTGGCTGTTTATGAATATTATAATATCCATGACGCTGTGTGGTACAACAGGAGTAAAGGAACAAGATCATTGTAAGCAGAGAGAGCAAGCAACAAATGTGGTTAAAAAAAAAAACAGAGCTGTTACCAATATTTTATAGAAATTAGAATAGGATTTTATCATTAAATTATCATTGTGGTCTCACTCTTTCATTGTTGATCACTTTGATCCAAAGCTTTATAGAAATAATACATATAAAATCAAATAAATACAAATATTATTTTAATTTTGATTGTTTCCTTTTAAGAAATGAAGTGACATTGTTGTACATTTGTGTGACATACATTTTATTTTTTGTTAGATACATTTCCATATTGGAGTGTGCTTTTGTTATCTGGAATTTATTTTTATTTATATATATATATATATATATATATATATATATATATATATATATATATATATATATATATATATATATATATATATATATATATAATTTTTTTTTTGTTTTTTTTTTTGGGGGGGGGTTTTGTGCAGGATTGTTAAGAATTTCTTTCACCATATGTAAGATTTGTGAAGGTACATTAAGGAAGTGATATAGAGCTTTGTCATCTGTAGAAAAAGATGGGGTAACAGGGCGGGGATGTATAAGCTGTACTTCATCCTGTTTTATTTATATATTGTTGTAACTTAAAAAAAATATTCCCTTTTTTTTTGCTGGGGGTTTTTATATTCAACATAGAAAAAAAAAGTCCACATTCAGTTTTCCAACAACTCTGAAATTAGACACATGGGTCTATTTAGATTCAAAAGTGACATTTAAAGGTGCACAATTTAATTAGACATTGGCTTTCACAAATGTTGAAATCATCCAGTGTCTCTTTAATGACATTACTGTGATATTTTTGCACAAGTACCAAAGAAATGTTGAGTGTCAAATTCAACGAGTAACTGACAACAGGAGTAAAATTCATTTACATTTAAAATATAAACAATTTTTTCTTGTAAAGCGCTTTTGCGAATGTTGAACGCAGGTCAACGTTGTATGGAGAGAAAAACTATCAGAATTGTGTCGTATATGTATTAGACATTGATTTTTATTTACAGATCTAGTGCATAATAAAGTTAAATAAGACTTGAAAATAGCATGAAACAAATGTCATTGTACATATTATACTTATAGTTGGTGTTTGTTGGATATGTGGAAAAAAAACAAAAAAACCCAAACATTTTTACTCAACTATACTGCGCTTCAAAGAAAAGGCAGTAACTGCATTTTTTTAGTGAAAATTACGTCTCAAATGTCTGTCGTTTTGGAGAAAATTGGTGAGTGTTTGTACAGTAATTGCAAAAAGTATTAGTAAAGCAAAACAAAAATGCAGTAAAGACCATTACTGTGTCCATTTAGGACCTTGCAACAATGGTTTGTGAATCACTGTATTAAACTGAAACAGATTATGTAATTACCGTGTTTTCCGCACTATAAGGTGCAATGTCAATGAATGGTTTTTAACAAGGTTTTTCATATATAAGGTGCATTAAGTGACATCCAAATCATAAGATAAAAAGTCTAAA
Source organism: Siphamia tubifer (assembly GCA_020466265.1). Lineage (NCBI taxonomy): Eukaryota > Metazoa > Chordata > Actinopteri > Kurtiformes > Apogonidae > Siphamia > Siphamia tubifer. The sequence continues at coordinate 33,211,968 of CM035802.1, read as the reverse complement.
TTATCAGATAAAAAATCAAAATTATGAGATGAAGTAAAAATTCCCAGGCACTAAGCACTACCAGAATTAATCCATATATAAGGCGCTTTGTGGTTTTTGTAGAACTAGGTAATACAGAGTAACAATACTGCCTCATGTCCAATAATCTACCTATAACTACTGGGGCTGAACAAGAGAACTTTAAGGTTATTTTTCTCACTTTGGTGTCTGTGCAGTTCCAGCCTTTTTACTTTTTAGGCCTGTACTGCCCTCCTGACAGCTTCGACATCCCATTTCCTTTGCATGACCTCTGTTTCTACACATATATACAGTACAGATACTATATCACAGATTAATCAGATGCTAAATTGGCCAGACCAGAAAAGGGTAAAAATTTAAAAAAAAAAAAAAAAAAACTCTCCATTGATTCCAGGGGATTATCCTTCCAGAACTGGTGAAGCAGCAGATGTATGAGGACACATAAGGTCATGGTTTACCCTCTTGTACATTTATTCTACTATAATATTTGCTAAAAAAAAACAAAAAGAACTACAGTAGTAGACTAAAGACACTGCTTACTTATGCATGGCATTGTTACATAATCACTGTTTCATATACTGCAAAATAGTTTTGATCAGTATAAATTGGATTTGGTTGGATTCATTTCTTCTTATCTAGACAATCATGAGCTCATAAAAGTAATATAGAGAACTTGGCTTTCCAGGACTGAACTACGCCATATTGTCTTTCCTCTTCTCTTTCATGCTTACTGACTTTCTCCATTCAGTCCATTTCCAAAACTGCTAAATTTAGCCAACCAATTCTGATTGCACATTAAGGCCATAAGAGGCAGACAATATTTACACCAGTCAGCACATTATTCTTGGAGCAACTACTTGAAGGGGTGACTGGCAGTCGGGTGCCAATTCCAGTATCACTTACCGGAACATTCATTTCATTGCATGTTATTTAGAGAAAGATACTTTATTTTTATTTATTTATTTTTTTTACTTTGTGTACATCAAGATTATGCTACTTCTCCCAAAATGTCACATTAAGTATGAAATTGCATAAAATTGCCAGGTAAATAATCACCCTGAGTGGTTGAACATAATGATGGCAAATATCCAGGCTGAGTGCTTTCCTTGCAGCATAGCATATTTCCAGCCCATGGCTATTAGATCCTAATAACTAAATGCAATCAACAGAGAAATAGAGAGGAAGAGTTGATGAAGGAGAGCAGGGCGATACTGTAGTCACATACTAATAGAAATTACATTTCTATCTACACACAGAAAACTGCATTCACACCCACCACCTCAGGTTTTACTGTTCCAAACAACTCCCACCAGAGCAGACTGGGAGGTAATGGAGGGTGACCGCTGAGTTGAACTTCATTTGCGATTTGAGAACAATGAAACAGAACAGAACGCTTCAACAATGATCTGAAGTTGGGCTTGATTTAGACACTCATGTTATTTCAGTAATTATATCATCAAGTGCAATTATAACAATATCATCCCTCAGCTTCTCACTTACACATGTACTGTACATTACACCTTAGAACAGAGGTGTCAAACATACGGCTCGGGGACCAAATCTGGCCCACCTAAGGGTCCAATCTGGCCCTTTGGATGAATTTATGAAATGCAAAAATTACACTAAGATCTAAATAATTTTAATTCATGGTCGACATTTACACCAATTCATAAATAATCACAAGTTTTAAAAAATTCTCTTTGTAAATGTCTTTTTTTTTCGTTTAGTGACACTAAAACAAAGAATAATTTCACAAAAAATGTGAAGAAATATGAAGAATTGGAAATATTTTAAGATAAGAACAATTTTAATAATATTTCATATTCCATAATATTAAATAAATGCTAGATAATATTCTGCTAAATATTTTGTGTTTCTGTAGATCCAGTATGATCTGTAAATTCAAATGTATTTGTGTAAATGATAAATTAAAGCCTAATATTTGTTTTTGTAATGTAATTTTGCTTTTTTCGCTCTAAAATAGACTGACAAGTTTAGAGTTGATATTATTTCTACATTATATTTTGGGTGTTTTTACTGGTTCGGCCCTAGATGAAATTTAACTGAATATGTGAGTGCAGTAGATCTATAAATACACAAAACATTTAGTAACAAGCACAATATTGCTAAAAAAAAATCACTTATTTTTTTTTGAACAAATTTAAAATTGTATATAGTTGTTTAGATTATTCAAAGTTTTTTGATAAGACAGTTTCTAAATATAAACATTGTCATCATGTAATTGTAGTTGAATTTTTCAGTTGTCATTATTAACCCATAAAGAATCAGCGCTACTTTTGTACAAGTTCCCAAGTGAAAGTCAAATGCTGAAAATCCAACTGAAATATTTGAACAATAACCTGAAGATGGACTTTATTTAGACCTATATGTGTTTCGATAATTATGTTCCCTTCTTACCTCTGCTTTTAAACCATTTATGTGTAAACATGGTTTTGAATAGAAGTAAAAAGCAAACACAGCATCACTCATTCATGTACCAAATGCACTTCAAACTTAATTAGAAACATTTACACTTTAAATGTTGAACATTTCAGATTGTTAACTCAACTGTCATTTGATCAATATCAGAAAATGTCACTACAGCAGCCTCATATTACTTTAACTGCCTTTTTCACAGAAAGAAATAATAAAAAAAGAAAAAAAAAGAGGGACATTGTCAGCAACATCTAGTGTGTGTAAAAAAGAAGTTCATAACTCACATTCATACTGGAGTCGAAAAGATCCAAATGTTTGCGAGTATATCGATTTCTGCATCATATTGATATATGTGGTAAGAGCTCAGTAATTCTGTAATTTAACAATAATGATTACTCCTGGTTACTCACTTTCATCTACATGACAATCTGACTTATAAACAGCACTGGAGGCCACTAATCAATAACACGGTATTGAGATTTCAGCAGAACTTCACAGGCAGTGCACACACAGATAGCATCGCTAACAGCCATGGCCATGATGATTAACATCTTTTATGCAAAAGATGATTCCATGATGAGTACCTAAGTTGTTTTTAAAGGCTATTGAAATGACTCATTATATCCAGATACTCACAACAGAAAAATCCCTTTAGATTCACTTTCTACAGTGAAACATCCTGAACTGCTCTATTTTTTAAACTGATACAAATTGGTTTGCAATCATAAATATACTCGCAGTCACCTCCTGACACTTGATTAAGTCCCTTTTTGGCACAGCAGCAAATACTGGTATGCACTGTGAGCCCCTGATAGGTAATCAACTGACACCCTCCCCCCACTACCGTGTCCATCTTTTCTCCTCACCCTCTAGTCTCGTCGCCATCACACTGTACGGGCGTCATAGTTGAGCGTCAAACAATAAATTATATCCAACCCTTATCCCAGCCACATGACTGATCGCTGTCAGCACTGACACATTTCATTGAGAGGTCTGTGAGATATGAGTTTACTATATCGCTGTGGTCAATGAAAGTACAGGCAACAGATCCAGGATGGAAGAGTTCACACAGGGCTGTTCATTTATCTATTGCATGTGCACATGGATGTGTCATTGTGATTCATCTGCTGTACACCATGTGCTTCAGACATGTACACGTACTGTATGCGTGCATTACAATCCCCGTCCAATTAATGTATATGTTTGCATGTGAACATCCAAGATTTGCATGCACGCTCAGCTTTGTAGGTCCAGATGTTCCATTTTGTTGGACTGCGTGCTGTCATTACTTTTATGACTGCTCTGACATGTGCCCATATGGATGCATCTTTAGTGACAGCCTCATCATTTCAGTCAGGGATAGCCTCTGAAATGCCCTCTAACAAGACTGCACTACTGCCAAAGACCACTGATGGACAACCACATCATCTATATTTGTCATATTTATGATAAACTCCCTAGAAAGCAAAAACATAAGGTTCTGCTTTAAACCTGACAAAATACCTTCACACAAAGGTGTAGATTTCATGGGGGGCAGGGTGGGACATATTGAGTTAGAGTGGATTTATATCCCCTAATTGGAACATCAAACTGGTAGAGGGCTTTTATTTTGAAAAATGTTATGATCTCCAGAGATCCTTTGTCATTTTAATAATAATAATAATAATGATGGATTGGATTTATATAGCACTTTTTGGCCACTCAAAGTACTTCACATTAGTGACCCATTATTCATTCACTCTCACATGCACGCTCTGATGGTGGTAAACTACATATGTAGCCACAGTTGCCCTGGGGCAGACTGACTGAAACGTGGGAGCCATTTTGCCCCGACAGCCCTTCTGACCACCACCAAACATTCATTCATACACCAGTGTGAGTGGCACTGGAGACAAGGAGGGTGAAGTGTCTTGCCCAAGGACACAACAGACTGACTAGGACAGAGCGGGATTCAAACCACCAACCCTTTAGTTACTGGATGACCTGCTCTACCAACTGAGCCATGGCCGTCCCAGTTTGCATATCCAAAGACGTTAATATTAAATGCAGTTTGCATAAGGTCATGCAGCCACTAATATCGATCACTAATTGATAATATTGATTACTAATTGAAAAATAGAGAGGTGAGAAGAATCGTTGGTCAGATGAGAAAGAATCCTGGCATAGTAACAGGAAGTACCAGACTTTTATTTGAAGGAGGCTTGTAATAATTCTAACTGCATTTGATTAATAACTCGACACACTCGTATTTGGAATGAAAAGCTTGTCGTGATTCGACACTGTATCAACAAATGCAACGCTTTTCCCATTTCATAATTCAAGCTCTCAAGTGTCTCCGTGGGTAGAAACAATTCATTACTTCAGAGCCGCTACTGTGTAGACATTCACTTCAACTGCTGTAAATAAATATGAGATGCACGCCTGCTGTATTTCTAGTCGAAATATCTCATCACACTTAACCTTTTGATGCGTACTGGTCACTACAGGGGACAGTTTGTCTGTTAATACCAGAGGATAGTGAGGATAGAGTGGGTTCATATGACGAGACGAGACACTAAAACAAAGTATAATTTCACAAAAAAAAAATATAAATAATCAGAAAAAATATGAACAATTGCAAATGTCTTATAAAAAGTAAGTAGAATTTTAATAATATTCCACCTAGTACTAAATATTTAGTGTATCTGTAGATCCACTGGGTAGGTTTGAATGTATATGTGGAAATAATAAACTAAAGGCTAATATTGTTTGTTTTCATAATGTCATTTTCCTTTTTTTGCTCTAAAACAGAAAAGTTTGGAGTTGACATTATTTATATATTTATATGCACATATTTTTTTTACTGCTTCGACCCACTTCATATTAAATTTAGCTGAATATGGTCCCTAAACTACATGTAAAATGAGTTTGACACCCCTGCTTTAAGTGATTATGTTTTATTTGAAGTGTGATATGCTATTTTGACTAGAACTGAGAAAAATACACTTGGTAAGATTTAGATTTTTTTTCCCAGTGTACACAATGAGGTGTATAATTTATTCAGTGTATGATCTAGTCTGCAGATACATAGCATTGATTCACTGGTGGTTCTGGTTTACTACAGTATGTCTTCATCTTGGAGAATCAATAAATATAAACACTTTAAGAACAGCCAAATAAAATTCAGTTTGTTAAATTAAACTTATACATTGTGTTGAACATACACTGCAGGTTTATCTCACGAACAGTAATAACGGCTTCAACTGTAGAATGTTTTAACTCAAAATATGTAAGTGGCCTCAGGTTACACTTTTTTCAACATGCTGCATAAATAAAACTACATTCACTTTGAGAACTATTACAGTACATGAGATGAAATATTTGACTCTGATGCAGAATACTTGAAATAAGGCTGTTATTTTTATTTTTATTTTTTTAACCCGGTGATATATATTGCAATATAGAAAAATACTCAAGAGTATATACTGTAACAGCTGTGTGGTCAAATGGTCAAACAGATGGTCGACACAGAACATAAGTTTCTGTATCATCTTTCTTGTAGCTGAAATAATTCCATATATTGATGTTGCTTTTCTTTCTGGCACCGAGTCTTAATTTTGGGTGATTTTTCTTTTGTTGGTCGATCATTTTTCAAGTCTTGTTACCAGTGACTCACTCCAAACTGGTTCAGAATGATGGTGATGTGCTCAGTGTGTGTCAGCTTCTATTGAAATTAAATGAGAAAATGTTGAACTCATTTGTCTCCTACATTTCAGAACCTACCATATGACTATTGCACATGCGTTCATTGCGATATCGATGCTCAAACAATGTATTGTGCAGCTCTAACCTGAAAACACCGTTTCTTATATTACCTGTTTTTTGAATTTGTGTTTTCTTTAACATCAGTTGCTTATTGCAGAACAGACGTATGTCCGTCTTATTCCTCCGCTGACAATGTGATGATGTCATCAAGACTTGTTGACTCGACTTCGACTTTATCGGTGGATAAATCGACTTGAAAACTAACTGAAGTCGTTAATGCCCCAGTGTGTATATAGAAAAACATGGCATAATATCGGCATAATAAGTCTCATTTAACATAAACCAAAACATCTTCAACATAAACCAATGGCATAAATTGATCAATAGAATTCACCAGAATGCAGGAACAAACCTATTTATATCATAGTTTTCTTGGTGTAATGTCAGGATGTGTATTCTTTCATCCGTTAAAATATATGATCTGACACAAAAGGGTTGGAAAAGCATGTATGCTTAAGCGCTAAAGCTGAGGGATATAGCTTATGTCTGACCTAAACCAGAGCAGCATGATGTAGAGGCACCTTTTTTCTGCAGGACAGCACTGATCGTATTCGGTGAAAGATTAATGGTGACTGTGGCTTTTCAAAGCCAAGCACCCAGTAGTTCAAGTATTGTCCCCTTCCTCTGATATTCTTAGTCCAAGCAGGAGCAGAACAGTCAAGATGAATCTATAATCAGTCGGTACCGATGGGATCTACGGGAGACTGCCCTTGAGGGCTAATCTATATGTGTCCCTAGTGCTTATGATGTCCATGAAATGTAGCCCTGCCTGGTCTAGACACTCAAGAGGATTCAAGAGCTTGGGAGTAGAGGGGAAAAAGGTGAAATACAGGAGCTTTAACTCTGCTTTTCTTGGACATTATTCAGATTCTTGCAGTTAATTTATTTATTTTTTTAATCTCGTACAGTACTTATATCCTTCCTGTCTCTATAATTTTCATCAAAAGCCTCTAAGTAGCCCCCTGGTAGACATTTTAAAACAGTCACTTCTACTAGAGGACAAAAAACATAGTCCAATGGTTTTCAATACAATAGCTTTTTTTGGTCTGATTTACTGCAGTCTATTGATAGAATGATCATTAAAGCTGCCATGTGCCTTTTTTTTTTTTTTACATCAATGTCTGAGGAGGGGATTGAAAACTGTGGTGATCAATTGTTCTCTTAAATCTATCAAACATATCTTCATTGTGCAAACTCATCAAAAGAGTAGTAGAACAGCTCCCTTAACCATATTTTGCCTTTGTCTTCTATAGGGGCAAGAAACAGCACTGCGTCCTTCAACCTACAGTTGCAGCAGTCAGAGTGAGTACGAGAACTACACAAAAAAACAGTTTGAGCATCAACCTTGTGTACAATAGTCACATCGCAGGTCCTGCAATTATTATGTATATATAAATATAGTTTATTTTTATTTATGTATTTTTATTAATTTATTTTATTTTTCTATATGTCATTTTTTATTATTTGTTAATTAATTTTTTTTTAATCTTTATTCTATTTTATTTTTTTTATTTATATATATTTATTTATTTTTAATTAGTAATTGTATTGAAATATTTCAGCTACAAGAAAAGTGACACTGAAACATATGTTCTATGTCGACCACTAATCTGTTTGATCGTTTGCGTCGGCACCACACAATTGTTCTTTATTAGTATTTTTTCATATCACAATATATATCGCAGTGTTAAAAAAAAAACCGCAATGTTAGTTTTTTTCTAATAATGTGCAGCCCTATTGAGTACTGTAATTGTTTTTTTTTAATATTTGTTTATTTTTTGCACTAGTTTCTGCCGTTCAATAAATTCTTCAATGTAAGGTTTATTTTAAACTTTATCCCTTTAAACTTCCACCCAATTTTACCTAAATTTCTTAATAAAGTAAATTGAATGTTGGCGATTATATTATAAATGAAAATATTAAGATATAAACTGGGATATTGGAGGCAGGTCCTGTTATCCATTGATGTTTTGACGTGTTTTGGACACAATAATGGACTACATTTGGACATTTTTTTTGTTTGTTTTGTATTTTTTGTTAGACTATGGCTGTGTTTGTCAGAATATGGTTCCTTTGTGGATAATTACGGGATATAAAGGTTCAGATCTGCTCTTTGTCATTTGTATTTTCAACAAATGAGTTCTATTTATCTGAAAGTGTCTTATATCTTCCGATCTCCGTTGTCAAACAACATTAGGTCATGTGACATTTGGGACAGTTTTGCGTGGTTTGATGAACATTATTGAGCAACTACTTCCAGCCTATATGTGGACCCTTGGAAGTTTAAAGGGTTAAATAATGGAAACAAAAATAAACTCTACACCAGGTTTACTCTACGGACTTTGAAGACTTAGTTTTAATGGCTTTGCCCTCTATTACTAGTTCCTGGAGTACACATTTAATATCGCCCCGATAAAAAAAAAAAAAAAAAAAAAAAAATTAACAGTCCTCTTCAGGGAGTTGCTGACACAATTTGCATCTTAAGCCTCAGAGTTCAGCTGTGGAGGTAATAGGGCTGATGCAGTATCGCTGCATTTACTGTCCATTTATTCTACCTTTTGTACTTATTTGTATCAGGATAGCTTCTACTTTATTTATGTACACATTACGCATGCTTGTGTGTGTGTGTGTGTGTGTGTGTGTGTGTGTGTGTGTGTGTGTGTGTGTGAGAAGGAAAGATTGCAGCTGTCAAAGTGCCAACCTGTCTTTCTGTTGCTCTGTCAACGTCTCCCTACTTGTACTTCCTATCCCATGGTGCAGAACAGAAAGAGGTTAGAGAAAATGTCTCTTTCCTCCTCACTCCTCCTTCATCTTTTTGCCTTTTGTCCATCATTCTCAGCTAACAAATGTCAAGCCGGTTAGTCATTGTACCATCGCGTGACATACTGTCACTGTTTTAACCCGTCATGTTATGTGTCCCCATAGGACCTTTGTACTGGCTACTGTTTAACATCCAACCTCCACGTCTGTGCATTCATGTTTTGACATTAACATTTATCTCGGTCTCTGCTGTCATCTGGAGGTTTGAGGGTTAGTCGTTGGACTCTGTGGAAAAACAGAAGTGGGAAGTAACTAAATAAAAACACTTAATTACTGTACTTAAGTATTTTTTTTTTTTTAGGTATCTGTACTTTACTTGAGTATTTATTTTTCTGGCAACTTTTGACTTTTACTCCCTACATTTCTTACCACAGATATCTGTACTTTATACTCCTTACATTTTCAGAATAGGCTCGATACTTTTTCAAACTAAACAGATGTGACAGTATGTTGTTTCAGGGTGAATATCAGTGAAATTGTGACTTTTTATCTCCTCAATTTTACTATAGGTAGATGGATGTACTTTATTCATCCCAACATGGGAAATGTAGTTGTTGCAGCAGTATGTCGTATCAGACAAGGACATGAAATGTTAAATATATCTACAAGGAGTAAGAATTAAATACAGAGGTATTGGCTATATACAAAAATAAAGTGGAAATAAATAAAATGGGAAAAAAAGCAGAGGCACTCTGACATTTTCAAAAATACATATCAATAAAGTATTTAATAAAACAATGCAAAAGTTAAAAACACATCAGCCTACGCATTATGGCTAAGGGCCGCAGAAATAAACCATAAGTGAAAGGTTAAATAGGCACCTAAGGCTGTCAAAAGAGGGTGGGGTTTTCAATTATGCTAGTGGAGTAGACAATTAACTAATTAAAAAAACAACAACTGCATATTAAAATAAACATACCCACTAAAAAATACATTTAAATATGTATAAAATACTATTAAAATGTTTACTATTTAAAAAAATAAATAAATAAATAAATAAAATATATGTGTGTGTATGTGTATATTATAAAAATTTTAAAGATTTTTTTTCAATATTTTAAAAATGCAAAAATTCAGAAATCAGAAACACACGAGTACATACATCATAAATCTGGATTAGTAAAAAGGAAAATGGTGTTTTACATACATCAATTTTTAGAAAGACCACAGACTGTAATACAATCCTCAGAGCTGACAGTTTCCATTTGCAACATGTAATTGCTAATATTCCAAATGGACAGTTCCTTTGCCTTCAGAGGATATGTTCTCAGTTTTCAGATATCCCGCGCTGTTGAACGCACCAGAGATGTTACGACGGTCCTGAACGCACCACCTCCGTGTTTAGAATCACCTTCTTTTTCCCAACTCTAATTCATATACTTGTGGTTTATTACTGTATGTAAATAACATAAAGTAAGATTAATAACACAATACAGTTGGAATAGGTATTAACATAGTGTATTGTTTATCTGCGCATAAGTTAATGCTGTTTAACGCTGAATCTGTTGTTGAAGCTAATACGATAATAAGCTAGCTGTCATCTGTGTGCCTTCCATAAAGTGATTTCTGTGTATTCCATGATGCGTATTAAACATCTGAGTGACTCATACAGTCGTCTACGGTCTTTACAAGTGGTAATTTTTTCCCACTCAGCTTAAAATTAATCATTTAAACATGGGAGGAAAATTTTTTCCCCAAAAAATAAATTTTTGAACAAAAAAATCTATTTAAAATTCATTAAAAAAAAATCCCGATACATATGTGAATCGATTTTTTTTTCTTCCACTCCTCATGTCTAGTGTCAATTTGCATCAGGGATGTCAAGTATTGCCCTGTGGTAATGTGATCTATGTCGAGACACACAATTTGACAGGCAACCATGTCAGGGTGATACAGGATGCAGTGGCTGGTTTTCATGTTATATGTCAACTCAGATGTCAGAGATCACATGCGCACCGGAATGTTAACACACCAAATTTACCAGCCTGTTCCATTTTAAACCCACATATCAACTTTATGGAGTATACACGTATATAAATATTTATTTTGTATACATTACTTAACATCAAATTGCTCCAATGTCTTTTCTTACTATGGCCTCAGAGTTCATCATTGACGTTATGTTTTATTCATGACTTGTTCCCAAACTGAACCCACTTCCTTCATTTTTATGGGATCAGTGTAGTAGGGAATGGGTTTATTTTATTTATTTATTTTTTTTCATGTCCCTATACATTACATTCCACCCAGAGTATAACTTAAATACTAATGGATAAATATTGTCAGTCAGTTTAAATGATTTCATAATGCTAAGTGGCTGAATTGGAGGGTATGATAATTATGTTGTTTGCAGTTTACTTGCAATTAACACGCTCTGCGTAGCAAGTGTGCGCTGTACAATCCTTGTCGGGCTCTTCACCCATTCTGCAAATATGGTTGTGCTTCTTTTTACAGTTCTCATTCCATGGAAGATTATTTTTTAAAACATTTGTAATAAATCATTTTAATTTATGGTGCATACTTAATTCTGTCTAATGTATCATAAAAAATAATAGTCAATAAAGCTATATTAAGGCTAGTGCACATATTTTGCCAGCAGAAACTTTTCTGAATAACCTCTAAAACAACTAAAGTTTCTCTAGGTCGCCTAAGAGTGAGACACACTGTGGATGCTCTTCATCACCAAACTGCACACTTCTATGGAGCAAGATGACATGATTTAAAACACACAGTTAGAATAATAACCCTCTAATATTATTAGATCCTGGATCATTTATGTTTCCAGTCAGAAATATTTCAATACAAAATAATTCAATGTGGGGGGGGGGCAAGTGGTACAGTGGCTATTTTCACACCAGACCTTTCTGTGCGGAGGCTAAATTGTCCATAGGTGTGAATGTGAGAGTGATTGTTTGTCTATATATGTGTAGGGTGTACCCCGCCTTCACCCATTGTTGCTGGATTAGGCTCCCAGTGACCCCCTTTGACCCTAATGAGGATAAAGCAGCTTCAGATGATGAGACAAGATAATTCAATCGAGTAGCTATAACAGAAGTATCATTCATATAAAACTAAGTTATGATCTGAAAATAGAAATAATCAATAATGTAATCATCACGTCATTATGTGACTTTTATTTTTACCCCACCCCCCTGAAGGGGAGATGTATATTGTGTTTGAGTCTGTCTAATTGTAAACAGGTTTACACAAAAACTACCAGACCAATTTCCATGAAATTTTCAGGAGGGATGCAAGGTTACATTTTGATGAATGTATGTGAAAGGTCAGTCACCAAAAATGTGTTTTCACAATGATAAGAGATGGGGCAAATCAGGTAAAATGTGTGCAAGGGGGGCAGGCTTTGTTGTGCTGACGGGCACCACTTGTTTTGTATTTTTTGCTCATTGAATGAGTTTTAGGGATAGAAAAATAATACTTGTTGAATCTGTTTAACATTGCAAAATTTGCTGTATTGTTCTTTTGTTTTAGGAAATTATGTATGACAAATGCTGGTCTCTGACTCATTCATTCACTCATTCACTCATTCACTATTCTAACCAGACACAGCCTCAAATCGTTGCTGGAACTTGTCCCAGCTCCCAACATTTAAAGGCAGATTACACCCTGGATGTGTGTGTTACCAGTTCATTACAGAGCTGCTATACAGGGACAAATAACCATCACCCTCATGTTCATGCCTACAGGCAATTTATATTGACCAATTAACCTACTAATGCGTGTCTTTGGATGGTGGGAGGAAGATGGAAAACCTGGAGAGAACCCAAGCAGACATGTGGCTGGGGTGCAGTAACAGTCCATCTTAACCAGTTTCATTGTTTTCAATAATATATGAGCATTTAGGTGTTTGTTGTGTTCATCTGTCCAGCAGTTTGGTTTTATTGAGGTTTTAGTTGATGTCGTTCTGGTTACGCGAATATATTGCATTTGTGTATTAGTACAAGTGTCATGACAACACAGACAAAATAGCTTAAGGTAGAGACTACACTGTAAAAAACAAAAACAAAAAAGCTGTTTTTACAGGAAAATTCTGGCAGATATGGTTACCAGATAATTCCTGTAAAAAATACAACAGCATAGTAGATAACTAATAATAGAGGCAGACTGTGTAAATGGATTTACAGTTCATAAAATCATAGCTGAATAACCTTAAAAGAATTAAAAATTGCATTTTTTTTGCCATTTTTGTCTAATAATGCGGTCTGAAAATACTTAAATGTTGTAAACTTAAATTTAAGTAATTTTAGTACTTGTACTGAATCATAGTTTTTACAGTATTTACACTAATATGAAAACATTCAAATTGATATTAGACTTAAAATAAAACCGTATATATGAGAGCGACCATTGCCTCCATTCCACCCTTATCTCTCCACAAGGGAGATAAAGAACAATGTTTCCTTACTGAACATGTTTAAAACACAACCCAGTACCTCCTATACATTGCCAGACCTCCACTGGAGAGATTCTGAGAATAAAAAATTTGAAGTAAAAAACATTAATGACCTCTTCCACAGAGAGAAAAGCAGACTTTATCATCACAGTTAACACAAGCTCTGCAAATATCCACCTGTGCCGGTGCAGATTCTGTTGCATTATTTGTCAGGCTGTCCTCTCTGTGCAAGTGCTTTATTGCAGGTGTTTGTAGATCCATGCACACGTGCTGTTCATGAGGACTGCAGGATGTTGAACAGAAAAGCAAATGCAGTAATTCATCAGTTTAGAAAAGCTAATGGGTGCATACAACTGAAGTAGTTTCCTCCTTGAACATTTTGTTAATGAGGTTCATTTATTCAAATTAGTCCTATTTTCCTGTTCCTGTCATTGGAAATTCAGATTTGTAGAAGCCAGTCCCTATTTGAAGCAGGACATTTTGATTTCAGATATTTTTCCCCCTTCTTTTATCAGCCACGGGAGCTGAACACAACACAAACATGTGAAATTTGTATTATTAGTGTTTTCCATAAATGTAGATAAGGTGATTTTTCAGAATAAAAGAATTCTAAATATCTCATTTTATTTCTAGATTAAATTTCTCCAACCTCATTTATCACCAGTACTGTTGCTTTTCCCCCAAATTTACTGTAGCTTTAAGGGGGGATAAGGCCAACTTGGCAGTGTGACTCTTGCCTGCCACCAGCACAATAAGAAGGCAACAGGAAAGTAGCCAACCACTCGCTTTCAGCAGTAGCTGTAAGTGTCTGAGCAGCAGGGAAGCTGTACTGCAACATAGCTTTTGTACATGTCTGCCAGATTTGAGCATGAATAAATAAACACAGTAAGATCTGTCCAATTTTCCGTCGGCCCAAAGGCTTTAAACATGAATACTTATGGCACCTGCTATGATCAGTCATTATCCTTTCTTCACATGCATTATTTCACAGGTGCCAAGTTAAAAATAGTTCTATCCATTTTTGATGGGTGCCAACGAATGAGTGAAATAAAGCACACTTGTGCTTGACACAGCAAATGGTGCCAGATGAGGAGATTACTGCTGGTTAAGCTGTTCCAACTGTGGGTTCTGCAACCAAATCACTCAACAGGTCACAGTTCACTTGTTAGAAAACAAGGAGGCCTTCTGGGGACTAGACCTAACTTCTCAACCACAATTTCCTGCTCCATAAGTACTCAAGTTGCTGCTGTAATTCAACTGAATAACTTCAGTTTTGAAATATATTCCCATTAGCATAATTGCATGTGTTTATTTTTCACCAATAAATATACTGATAGTTCTTCTTCATAAGCTCCAAATTTATTAACTTAAAAAAAAAAAACCTGCACTTCTGTACAATTGCGATAAGGCAGTGGTTTGCTTAGTTGAATATACTACAGAAATGTCAAAGTCAAATCTCTATCTGAGCTGGTATATGTCTGTCAAATGCATATTCGTACAGATAGAGTATCCTCAGATCTGCTGAGCTAGGCTGTATAATACAATATGGGCAGATGGAGTTTGTACATCTGTACTTTTGGTTCTTACTTGTGGGAATAAAGCAGCCATTGGTTTATGATCTGAGCAGCAATTCTCCTCCCTGACATATTAGCATTATCAAAGTCTCCATTATGTGAAACAATACTGAAAATGAATACGTTTGATGAAGATTGGGATCAGAAAATAATAAGACAGGCCCACTTGTTATTTTTTTGTAGTATTCTCATTGGTCGAGATTTAATCATTTTAATGCCAGAGTTTGCTTCCCTTAGTGCAAATGTTCTCCCAAAACTATTTTTACACAACACTCTGTGCAAAGGCTTGAGTGATTCATTGTGGGCTTTGAGCTGCCCAAGATGATTGTGATTTGTTTAAATAAATACAAGCAGCCAAGGGAGTTGTTTATCCCCCCTATGGCAGTATGATAATGGGTTCAACCAGACCTTTTCTCACACTAGCATAGTGTTCAATGCATCATGTGGAGATCGGTCTGATTATTTTTACCCTACAATGTTGAATTTCTCTGCACTGTGGATCTCAACTGAATAGTAAACAAACATATGTGGAAAAGTAAATTATAATTCTTAAAGGTAGAAGATAAAACATGTGCCACTGTAAAAAGACAGAGACACATAGTCGAAGAGTTTAGTGTCACACAAGTATCAGCCAAGCGTGAGCAAGATTCCCAGCATGGTGCTAAGAGATAGAGCAGGGTACAAACCTGAGCACTGGGACACAGTACAAAATAACATACAATGACTGACACAAAATAATGGTGCTGGTGAGGGACAGAGTTTGAGAGATTTTGGAGGAAAGGGAATAAGAAAACAGTAGACTGTGGAGAAATGGCAGAGGCTGGCAAAAAAGCAAAGTGAAACAATACACGCTATTAAACAGCACCAAGAAAAGGAAGAAGGAAATGGCCTGAAAGAATCATAGCGGGGTTGGAAAAATGGGAATGGGGCTGCAAGCTGTCAAAATTCAGAGCAGAGCAGCAAGTGATTAGTAGTGGTGTGATGAGTCGAGGTGAAGGTGTGTGGTTTGTGATGAGGTATAGCTATCTAGAAAGAGAGAGAAGTAAAGGAGAGAGAGAGAGAGAGGGAGAGGCCACCAGCCAAGTGGTCTACTACCATCCGGGGAGAAACAGCATCTGTCTCAGCAAAATAGAGAAGAGCAATCAATAACGATACAGTTAGGGTGTGTGCATGTACATGTGTGTTACTGGTGCATTGGACATTGCAGTTCCTTTACACTGCAGCTAAAAACAAACAAACAAACAAACATACTGCCGCTGAAGTTATAACATGGATTTCTTTGTAAAACTCTGTATGTGTGAAATTCTTAATCGTCACCCCTTCTTGTTGAATATAATTTCTGTACAGTACCTGGGTGCTTTTATGGAACTGGGTTCATTTTTGTACCTGACATGTTTCCCCTCAGGATGTAGCTAATGATGACCTCAGAATAAATGCACCAAAAAAATGTACTCTTCCTCTGAGCCATCCCAAAATGAGGGGATTTTTAATAAAATATTGGGGCCTAAAATAAGACTAAAATTGTGAGATGAAAAAGTACAGTAGGTGTCAGTGCATTTGTTCTGAAAAATGGATTGAAATGATCCTACAGTATATAGTGCTATCCTAGTGGTTTTTCTAATCCGGACATCCCAGATTTTTCATGACTGATGCTCATTCTAGGTTTTTTGTCTTACCCATTATGTCCACTGGTATTACTCACAGAACCAGCACATTTACTGTACACACATATAAATGGTAAAGGATTTTGCAGCAGCAGCCATTTTTGTGAAACATTCCAAAAATGTCCCTGTGAGAATAAAAATATACCCAACACAAACTTGCGAGCATTAACGTTTTAATTTATTTTATTCTGCATTTTATCTAGAATATGTTCTAGATTTTATCTGTATATTTGTAATGGATTCTGTTTTTTTTTTTTTTTGGTGTTTGTTTTTTTTAATCGATACTATATGTTCTTTGTTTGTCCTGGTCCTGTGTTATGTTAACGTCGTTAAATGTTATTAATTAATTCTTTAATTCTTGTTTGTGATTCTTTGTTATTTTTATCGCATCAATGCAAATGAGCCTTTTGGCTACAACTGGGTGCATTTACAGAAATGTTCATTAACCCTTTAACTCCAGAGACTTTAACAGTTTCAGTCAAAAATTAATAAAATAAGTAACTAAATGGACAATAACAGCCTAAAAATGTTTAATAAACAAACAAAATAATAGGTAACATGAACAAAACGAGACACAAATGGCAGAAAAGTGAAGAAAAATAATTAAATACAATATTAAATGTAGAAATATAATACAAAATAAGGAACAAAATGAACAAAAACTAATAAATATTTACAAAATAAATAGTTAGTTAAAATATACTAAAATGAAGTAGAAATAAATAAATAATACTGTAATTTGGTTGCACTAGTTTTCATTTTGGCTATTTCTTTTTTTCTAAATTAGTTGCTTTTGGACACAGGTTTAATTCCATATATCAGATCCATGAACAAAACTCTATAAAATCACAGTAAAAAACGCTGAATTTTTTTGCAAATATGGAAACAAAACCACTCTATCAGAACGCATAATTGCTGAGTTAGTTAATGTACATTGTCCCTATATACCAAATAAGATAAAATAATGAAATCCAAAGAAAATTGTAGCACATTTAGATGTTTTTTTCTTCAATAGAGTAGAATTTAATACAAAAATGTGTTTTATCTGGAAAAATAGTGTTTTTTAAATGTTTTAAATGGACCCAAATTGCTTCTAAACTTGCTCCATAACATTAGTCTACACCTGATTTGAATTTTATTCTCAATATGTCCTGTTTTTTAGAGACCAGTATCAAAGAAGCATCCATATGTATGACAAAATAAAACACACCGTTAATATGGTGTCTGTCCCATAACCTCCCCTTGTACAATATTACAGCCTATACCTGCATGGAATAAATGAGGTGGGGGTGTAATCTTACAATGCGCTATCTTAAAAACCAACATCTATTCCTTCCAGAGGACCAGTCCTTACTAGAAAGTGTTTAAGAATAACTGAAAATGGCTGCTGAGAAGACGATCAATCACTGCGTATGTTTCTGTGACCTGTAAAAAATGCAAAGTGCAATCCGTATAATGGATTTTTATCCTTTACATTGCCTCAGTTTAAGTGTCAGTGTTTTTATACAAAAAAATATAGTTCCATTTGTCACTGCCATGAAAGTACACAAATATGCACACTACCTTGTTGACATAGTCTAGGCTCCAACAAACACACAGATACATGATGGATTACCATGCATGTGCAGCTATCAGATGAGTGTATATATAGAGAATATGTGCTCTATTTAGTATCTCTATATGTAACCTTTGAAGTCTCATAAAAATGGAGGAAACACTCTTGATCCCAGAGAGAATAACCCCATTGGTCAGATTCACTGCAATCAAAAGGACTGTCTATTTCTCAGTGTGTGTCAGGGGGAATTAAGACCCCTGAATGAGAAATCAAATCACACAGCATTTCCTTTTCATCTTCTTTCAAATCGATAGCATGTCATAAAGTATGTTGAAGCAGACCTTGCAGCATTCTGGCATAATGTATGGATGAGGATGAGTCAAACTGCCTCTTCATTCTTTCACACAATTTCAAATCAGTAAGAAGCTTCTTTGCAACTTCGAGCTAACCCCCTAAAATGTCAGGATTATTCACAGTCACATTGACAGCCCAGATTAGACCTTCATCAGAGTATCTGTCCTTACAATACAAATATTTCCGTCATCCAATTTAGTCAATTTAGGCTTTTCCCTACTTGGGTGTTTGATGGATGTCCAGAGTAGTTGGCAGTGGATGGGAGATTAGGCTTTGATGTTCAGGCCCAGACTGTTAGAGTATTCAGGTTGACTTTGATAAACTCCATTACAGTGTCGCTATCTCCCTCTCTTTCTCTCTCTTGGTTTCTCACACACACACACACACACACACACACACACCCTCATACTCACAGGCTATGAGCCTCAGAGGAATGAGTGTGAGGGCAAAATCACAAGGTTGCTTCGACACTGCATAAAACCGGGGTAAGTGAGTGAAGATGGGTCGGATAAATGGAAGGGAAGAAAAGCATCTTCTGGACTTATAAAGCGAGCAGAGTGTGATTTAATTAAGTTGAAATTAAGCGACACAGACACAGGGTTGCGTTACAAAAATTTGCATATGCAATCTCAGGTTTGAGCCACCGAAATATTACGAGATGTACATCTCAGCATCTGCCATTGTTCTGACTGTGCAATGAAAGTAGCAGTAGGTGAACATCAGCTTAATCTGGAAAAAAAAAAAAAAAAAAGAATGATTCGTTAAGAAGTCCTGCGGAGGTCGGTACTCTACATGTACGCCTACGTAATGCCCCATTCACCACTTGCCACTATCTAAATTGAAAAGAGTATTTATACCAACTTAGGGATCAAAAGTTAATGGAAGCAGTCATGCATCAATTGAGTTACATAAAAATGTCCGTCGGAAAAGGGTGAGATAACTACATCCTTTTAAAAGATTTTTAATTTTCTCAAATAGGCTTTTTGTGTCTGATAGAGGGTATGTGTATAGGGGGGTGGGTGGTTGGTGGTGTGTGTGTGTGTGTGTGTGGGGGGGGGGGTTGCAGGGACATTACTGCGGGACTTTTAATCAGACATCAGAAGGGTTATTAATGGGGAAATGTGCTAAAAGAGTGGGATCAAATAAAGATCTCACTGCCATGTAATGAAACATTGCTCTTTGGTATGCTGGCTAATCAAGTCGGTCGAGCTGCGGCACAAATTACACAAAGAAAAAAAAAAGAAACAGTACAGGGACATAAGCCGCAAAGTAATGATGATGGGTTTTTACAATGGTAACTGACTGTGCTGTTATAATACACATAATGAAACTTTTGACATGGGGAGGAATCATTGCCTAACATGCCCTGCCCTGATGTAAACTCTTCTGTCATTCAGTGTCTAATACTTCTCTTAATCGCATCAGTTCATTGGAAGAAAATGCTATTATTTCTGGAGCTTCAAACATCCAAACCCCAGACAAACTGTTGCCTTGAGCTGATGAAATCTCTGTCACATTAAATGAAAGGAAAAACCCAATCTTAATCAGGATTACACTGAGAACACCCAAAAGAGATTCTAAGGCTTGTTGACAAAAAAAAAACAAAAAACAAGGAGTTGCAAACAATAATAGAATAGCTGCTGTCAAGTTACAGTTTACAGTCATGGTCAAAAGTTTACATACACCAGTAAATAACATAATGTCATGTCTTTCTTGACTTTTCCAATAATTCCTACAACTCTTATTTTTCAGTGAAATATTGATTGAATCGCACACTTTTTTTATCACAAGATACATTCATGTAAGTTTGGTTCTGTTATTAATTTATTATAGATCTACTAAAAATGTGACTGGATCAAAAATATACATACAGCAGAAAGAATTATTAAGTTTACTGAACTGAATCGATTCTGTTAAGAGGAGTGGTCAAAGATTCAGAAGCTTGTGGATGGATACCGAATGCATCTTACTGCAGTGAAAATGGCCAAGGGACATGTAATCAAATATTCGCTTTGCTGTATGTATATTTTTGACCCAGTAGATTTGGTCCCATTTTCAAGAGATCTGTAATAAATTCATAAAAGAACCAAACTTCATGAATGGTTTTTTTTTGTGATAAAGGGTGTGTTTCAATCACTCCATCATAGAAAAATAAGAGGTGTAGGAAATATTGGAATCTCAAGACAGTCATGACATTATGTTCTTTACTAGTATATGTAAACTTTTGACCACGACTATACATCCATACACACATAGTGGTAAAGACTACAGAGAAATCTAATTAACAGCGAATGTAATTTTCAGGTGCAAAACAAATGCTATCATACTGACACATATACTGTCTTTAGAGTCAATTTTTACACAATGAACTGATATTAAATGAAAAAAGAAAAGTGTCTGTGCAGGATACACCACCTGGCTTTAACTAAGCAGTAAAAAGTAAAAATAACAATTCCATAAATACTGTAGTATTTTAACTGAAACAAGTTCTTTAACTTTTTTTTTTCTGACCTAGCTGTCTTGTTGTGCTGAGTAAATTTGCTTTGCCAACAGGAACTTCATAAAGTATATAAGGTTCTCTTTCATATTCCACCATCTTTACTTTGGGTTTTGTTGAAACACATTTTGATGCTGGTCCTGACGTGTAAAAACAGGGTGGAAAGAGAGGAAAAGGAGAAGAATGAAGGAGGGAGTGAAGGAGAAGGAAAAAAATGGCGGAGACCTTCACATAAGAATAATAATAATGACAATAACAACAATGACAAGTGTAATAAAAAGTATATATAATGGTAATAACCAACAATAATCCACACCACTCACAGAAACTGAGTAAACTGGAGTGAAATATTATATATATATATATATATATTTTTTTTTTTTTTTCTTTTCTTTTTTTGAACATGAACACAACATCATAAACAACCACAGCACAAATAACACCAGCAACACAACATCAGTTTTTCGCATTAATCACTCATAATATTGAAGCAAAAAGAATGAGGTGTGATGATACAACCATATAACCGACATACAACAGACATTAATGTGCCCACCCTAAAGTCAGCAGAGGAAGTCCCACCCCCAGATGATGCAGTGATTAGCTTCTCATCTTTTAAATAAGCATTGGTTTGATACAGATCATAAAAATTGGACTGTTTCAATGGGGGGGGGGTGGGAATCATGTGGTCTGATGAGTCCAGATTGATTCTGTTCCAGAGTGACTGGTGCTTCAGGGTGAGCTGTGGATGATGATGAAGTGATTACCCATCATGCCTAGTGCCTAAAGTACAGTCCTGTGGGGGTAGTGCTATGATCTGGGGTTTCTTCATTCGGTAACATTATATTTCCAAAAAGCTGAATGTGAATATACTGAACTACATCAGTGGATTTGTTCCTAACAGATGATACAGACATACCCAGAGATGACAATAGCAGGATTAATCGAGCTAAAATGGTGACAGAGTGATTCAGGGAGCATGAGACATAATTTCCACACATGGATTGGACACCACAGAGAACTGATGTGAACCTTGTGTGATTGTTTAGGATGTACTGTCCTGGAGAAGACATTATATGGTGGTCCAAGTCTCCCATCATCAGATCTGGGCCAAAATTAATGCAACTCTAGATGGGAAAAAATGTTATGACATTGTATATTGAAATGCTGCCATGGTGAATGCATGCTGCCATCAACGCTGAAGGCAGTTGTTTTTGGCTTGGCACGGCTCTCACTGTTGGACACCTGTCCTGAATGATAGATGATCTGTAGGAAGGTGGCTCCAGTCTGTCTTACACACAAAAACACTTCATGCTTGATATGGGCAATCTAATTAGAAGATTAAGGAAAATGTTTGCATCCTTGTTTTATTATTGCATTAGTGATTCAATGTATAAACTTTTAGCCTAAAATAATATTTGCCAATGGCTTTTCTAACTATGAGAGGTCAAATAAAGGTACATTTTCTTTGTTGGGGCAGTTGGTAGAGAGGGTCATCCAATAACCAAAGGGTTGGTGGTTTGAAACCTGCTCGGCCTAAGTCAGTCCTTTGTGTCCTTGGGCAAGACACTTGACCGTCCGTGTCTCCAGTGCCAGTCACACTGGTGAATGAATGTATATGAATGTTCAGTGCTGGTCAGAGAAGCCATAGGTGCAAAATGGCTGCCACGCTTCTGTCAGTCTGCCCCAGGGCAATTGGTGCTTCAAATGTATGTAGTTTACCACCACCGGATTGAGCATGTGAGAGTGAATGAATAGTGGGTCACTAATATAAAGTGCTTTGAGTGGCCAAAAAAGTGCTGTATAAATCCAATCCATTATTATTATTATTATGTTCATTAAGTCAATATGAAGCTTGGGGACTTTTTGTGCTAGACATGAACACACTGTGCAGGCGTGATCAGAAAACTACATGACCTGTAACTCTACTTTGATTGAACTATCTCCATGTGGGGTGACTTAAGTTTAAGTATGGTTGGTTGACCCCCATGAGGGATAAATGTGTTGTTGCCCAGCAAAAATGATAACCAATGATATGTGTTCATGAAATGTATGTACTTAGCTCAAAGGAATCTTCCATTGGTCACTAAAGAAGTTAAAGATAAGTTTCTTTCGAGCAGAAGCAGTTCATAAGAGGTCGTTAGTGTTAAGAGATACGTGTGGAAAACTGATTTCTCTTTGAAACTTGTGTTTTGCATTTCAACATTTTTGAATTTTGTAATTAATGAATCAAATTTTGCTTTAACTGTTTAAACTTCAATCCTTTTTTTGTGGAATGTATTCATTTTTCATGTATCGGTTCTTTCACCAGAAACCCAGTTGATAAGTTAAATGGCAATCGTAACTGATGGAGTAACCCAGGTTGTTCCTAGAATTCTATAGGAGTATGTTAGAGACCACCGAAGGTCCGGCATCTTGCAGGCACATGGACTTTATCCCAGAATATAGTGACTACTAAATGGTTAAAATTCTAAAGATGGCTGGGGCAGTCACATTAACCTAAATGCAATTCCTAAAAAAAAAAAAAAAAAAAAAAAAAATAGAACTGTCAAACTGGTTTTGTTTATCCGCATATTACCACCCAGAGGCCAATGTACTTTTCTGCTCTTCCATCTGTTTGGGTTGGTTCTGCTTCCTGTCACTACCAGATCAACTGACCATTAGTGTTACCAGTGCTAACTCTACTGGGACAAACTGCCCAAAATGCATTAGCAGAGATATTCAGAATCATTCCACTGCAGATGGAATTAAAATGGCGCTAAATTTTTAAAATCACATTAATCATGATGATGGATTAATCCACGTTATCTCTAAAAACTTATTGATTAGTTTTTGGTCTGAAGCAGAAAGGTTCATAATACATTAATGGATACGTTTATAAGGGGTTACTGTGCCATGTGCTTACATCACTCTTTCCCTGAAATTACTTTCCAAGACATTTTCAGCCACTATAGAGACAAGTTATCACATCATACATTAATCCACTCCCCCTCATTCTTTGGAAATGTTCTTTTCTACAGATGTAACTTGCATTTACCCAGATTGTTTCTATGTGCAGTACTCAGACATTTGATGTGCAGTTTATGGCTATAATTTATCATAGACTAATGCAAAGACACCCACAGATTAGAGAGTAACACTTCATTAGCATGACAAACTGGAGTTATGGTGTTAAATTAGGCAATACTTAACTCATTTTCTTTCTTTTTCTTTCTCTCCTGCACTTTCTATAAACAATATTTGTACATTTTCAGTAAATAACTGAAAAGCAATTTCCTTTGTTTCATCTCAGTTTTAGATACACATGGTCACACGGCAAAGGGAGGATCAATACTTTCCCAGGATACCTTAAAGTTTCTAGGATATTTGATCTGTTTTCCATGATTGGAAAATTTGTCAATCATGTTCCAGGTTTTCCAGGATGCAAAGAAATCCTGCTTGAGTAATGTACTGTATCATAATGTGACAATGACTTTGACCTTTGTTAAATTCTAAAGAGTTCAGGTGAACATTTTGTGTCAAAATTAAAGAAATTACATCAAGAAATTCCTAAAATATCAAGTTTGCAACAGTCAAACAGACAGATAACCTGAATGCACACATCCTTGCCAACCTCACAGTTTGATTCAATTATCATTCATTTGTCAGTGACTCAAATGCACAATGATTCTTGACGCATCTGTTTGTCTCATTCCAAGTACAGCCCCTGGCTACTTTTTACACCAATTAACACAAACAGCAAGGTAAATATGTATTTATAAAGTGGTTTCAAAACTCAGTGTGACTCTGCTGCATCTTTGTAATATCAGGATCTTAGTGACTCATCACGCCACATAACCATTACAAAACAAAACAGAAATCACTTTCCCGTGCAAACTAAGAAGAGGGTGAAGATTCAGAATTTTATTTGATTATGATTATGATTATGCATCTTTGAATCATGAATTTCCACACCTCTAATCCCTGCCATGTAAAATTCTGCAGCTCCTTTATGGTTTAACACCCACACACTTTGCAAGCTGACACATTTTCATTTCTAACAGGGGGCAATGCACACCTTCAGTAACATCTTTAAAACCATAGGAACTCACTCAACTGCCAGCTCTGCATACCACCTTAGCCGTAGATCATGCCTTTGCAACATCACTGCCATTAACCTTACTACTGCAAGGGGGCAACAGTGTGTGGAAAATTATGGATTTCACCTTCAAATAAAGCTTTATGATAGATTTGGAGTTCACATGTTTAGAGGGGTTTGTGATCTAACTTTGTGGTGTGAATATACTACCTGGACATAGTGCCCATTTTTACTACAGCCACAACATGCAAGTCACACATTTCTACCTTTGACCCAGTTTACTAATCAATGGATTTACATATATTAGTCTATGACAGTCCTGTGGTACTCAAAAATATAAAGAGCAAATGCATTATGGACAAAGACTACAGATGCTTGAGAATAGTAAGAAGGAGTTCACACAGCAGTGCTTACAAACTGGGTTTGTAGCGTAGGATGACACTGAGTGGTGATTTTTCAATTTTATGCCATCAAGCCTCAAATCTACCGTAAGAGCTCGGGAACACAAAAATACACATCGATGTGATCACAAGGCACTTACATTTCTTATTAGCAAAACAACCACAATAAACTCAACTGAAACGTTAGTGACAAACGTTAGCCTAGCTTGCCAGGTTTCAAACAAATCAATTACTGTGTAATGTGTTCTACTACATTTAAACGAAGCATAAACACATATTGTGCCTCTTCAGAGGGGCAGCCAATGCAAAATAAATTAAATTATTCATCATTCATTTTAAAGAGAACTTTCCGTGGCTTTCACACCGTTCTTTCGCTGTACTATGAGGACAGGAAGTCACTCTACAAAATAAAAGTTTGATTATCTCCGAACCGGAAGTTACAATTTATATACACAATATAAACAAAGAATAAAAAGATTACTGAAGTGAATTTAACTGTACTCAGGGTTATTTACAGGTTTCATTTTGGTACCTGTCACCCCCCTTCCCCAAAGAGCCCAAACAACTTTCCAGAACATTTTTAATTTAGTTTATTTATGTTTATTTTGTCTTCTGTTAAATATTAGTCTTGTGTTATTACTTGGCAGGTAAGACTAAAAACTTTAATTTGTCTGAACAAAAGAAAAAACAAAAGGTTTTTTTGTATTATTTAGTTTGTGCAATATTGTCAATTTGTGCCAGGAATATAAACATACTAAAATGTGAACAACACCCTGATTAACTGAACTCTTGAACATAAAAACTAAACTGCACTTTCTTTTATAGTAATGGAATGCAACGGATGACTGGCTGTGTCCAGTTTTGGTCTTGGAGAGACCAAACAAATGTCATTTCATTTTATGTATCCTTGTGATATGCCAAATGATAACAAAGCTATTCATTCATTCATTCATTTTGGCATAGTTTTAAATAAACATAAGAAGTAAAATTAAAGTAAAAAACCCAGAACATACAGTTTGGATGCGGTCTCTTCAGGTGATTGCACAGGTTCATAGTGTTGGCATATGGTTAATCTAAGAGTAAAATGCAGCAGACCTATATGTGAAGGACAATGAGAATGTCACCCCCCCCTCAGATTAAAGAACAGTGTGGGATTTAAACCGTCAACCCTTTGGTTATCGGACGACCCGCTCTATGCTCCCCCGTATCCTGTTTTTAATTCCCAGTTTCATAGAAGCTCACATATATAATTCTAAGCAGCTCATTCTTCTCATATTGTTCAATAAAAAAAACATTATCCCAGTGCATTGACTCTAATATTTGATATGTCAATATTTTACAGTGCTTTATAGTGCTGAAGACATTTTTTTTTTTTTTTTGGCTGAGCTTTGTTTTAGCCAGGAGGACAAAACTATGGATGTTTTGACCAGTATCTTGTCTAGAGGTCCGCAGGAGCTAAAAACTCACCTCAATGCTAGCGCCCAAGCAAATGAATGTTTAAGCCACAGCCAAAGCCCCCCACTCCATACACTCAATTTAAGCATTTCCACTGAGCTCTTTCTACCACAATCTAAGTTTCCACAAAGCCTCAGTGCACGCTAAAATCAATGACTCAGTCTTCCCTCCTGATCACAGTCAATCTCTTCTATAAGCTACAAACACACAATGAGGTATTTTTGAGGGGTTTAAACCTAATCCCACCACCGTTTTGTGCCCCCACCCCCCACTTTTCTTTATTTCTCTGTCTCATGATTGACCCCGTAATTCAGTTTAAAGCCCCATTGCATTGCTTTTGTGCTGTGCTGAAATAAATGCCTTTGCTGTGGAGATTAGTGCAATGTTGTGTGATTACAAGCAGAAAAAGGCAAAAGAAAACACTGAATATATGCAGTTGAGCTGCCTTTTTGCATATGGTTTGTGATGGAATTACTTGGTGTCTTTGGAGGTTAAAGAGTTTACATGGAGTAGATTGGTCTACATCAAACAAAGGATATGTCATATTGCCTAATAGAAAAAAATGTTTTCATAAGTTTTAATTCAACAGTTAGGCAACAACCTACACATACATTTTCAGCTTTTGGAACAAAGACACTGAGAGTTAAGAGAGAGGCTGTCAAATATCAGCTAAATCATAAGGTGAAGTTGGCAGATTTTTTGAAATACTATGAAAGTAAGTGTTGCCCAGAGGGTGACAAAATTCTCTGCCGAGCCTCACAGATTCAACCTAATCTTTTCTAATTTAAGCAAAAAGAAAATTACGTCCTTGCGGCAGGAACACAGCTATCTAGGGAGGGGATGGTGATTTCAATCTCACTTGAATTCTACATCTTACCAGAAGCGTTCCAAGAGGATTATGTCTGAATATTTAAGATTGCTGTACATGGTGAGATTGGTTATAAGTACTTTTAAGAAAAAGACAAAAAAATAAAAAATAAAAATGATGTGCTATTGACAAAAGATAAAACACAGCTGTCAAATAGAGTCTACATTATTTTAGTCTTTTTCTCTCTTGCAAATATATTTGTTTTCACCGCCAGCATACAAAACCACTAACCAACGCCTTCTTTACAAAAAAACAAGAGTACAAAATGAAAAGGATTTTTTGATCTGAGGGTTCACATGGAGCTGCTCAGTAGAGGTCCAGTGTGTATGTCTGTTTGTGCACACGGATTATAGGAGTAGCATACAGATTTGAGTAGTTTCCCCCAACTAAAATCCAGCTTGACTCCAGCCTTAGATGAGAAATGTCCTCTCCACTCAAAGAGTAGAACAGCAGCCTGTTTGCATCCACAGGAATTCAAACATGCACATATAATAACTAACCTCTGCTACTTTCCGAGTTTACACACAGACATTTCATTCAGTGCAGCTCAGTATGGATAATCATTGCAGGGCGTTGAAACTGCAGAATGCTGATTTTTGCAAAAAAACAAAACAAAACAAAGAAACAGATTCAACCAACAGTATTGTCAGCAAAGATTAGATATATGTCATGCAAATATAAGAAGTTAGCAGAAATGCTTTTCTCTAAGGTTGTCTATCAAGGATTATAAAATTAATACAAATGACATACTTAATTGATGGATCATTTTTTGTGTTTGAAAACCAGACATCTTGAAGCAATTTTATCCCATGATAGTCAATGATCATCCGTGTATCATTCGTTTATTCATTTTTCAAAATAAAACAACAAAAAAATGACTTATTTCTTCATTATTTGGTTCCAAAATCAAAATTAAAAAACTGATAGTCATGTGTTTTTTTTCAGTTTTCCTTATTGTGTTTTACTGAATAATGGAAAAACGGATAACGTATTGTTTCCCGTTTCATCCAATTACGACCTGAAGCAAATTGAGTCAACGAGAAATGAATCTTAACAACTGAAAGAAACATGGCCGCCGGACTTGAAGATCATTATGGAATGGCGTCATATCTTCAGGTCTTAGGGTGGCCTTCTTAATTTCCTAAAATAGGACGTAGGCTTCTATCTTTGAGTGAACCCAGAATGACCAGGACCTGCAGTGACGACTTGATTCAGGTCAAAATTGGTTAAACAGAAAATGTCCATTATCCGTTTTATCCATTATTCATTAAAACACAAAAAGGAAAACTGAAAAACCACATCATTATCCATTTTTTTCATTTTGGTTTTGGAAACAAATAATGAAAGAAACAAATTGTTTTTTCGTTGTCTTTTTTTTTCATTTTATTTTGAAAAACAAATGAACTAATGCTACACGGATTAATGATATTACAAATAATAAAATTCCTAGTTCATGCACAGAAGATAAGGTGTGATAATTTCAATTCCACTTCCTCCAGACATGAAGCCAAACAACTGTCAAAATGAAAAACAATATTACGCGGTGTCGTGTTTTTACAGTGCAAATTGTTTAAACTGTTTCGGTGTAAGAAGTAAATAAATCATTTCATGTGTCTCTTAGTGTGAGTTAGGGCATATGGGTAATGTTTTATTATGAAAAAATGTTTGTATGCGTGTTAGGCACAGAGGCTTATTAGAAACCACAAGGTAAAAGCCAACTGGCATCCTTTCATAGACGATGTTCAGAAAAGCCAGTGTCAGCTCAATGAATATTCAGATAGAAGCGCAGCCTTGAGGGGACATGGAGCAGCCCCAGTCTTTTATCAGTCCTCCTCGCAGCTTGGCTATAAACTATTCACAGCTATCCAAATCTGCCTCTGTATCGCTGAATTCCCCTTTCCTTTCTTCTTACTGTCTTGTACCATTTGCCTGGCAGATACTTTCCTGTTCCATGTCTCGTTCATATGTAGCGGTACTGGAAGCCATGGTGATCGTCTTGCTCTTTCTCTGCCTGAGTTTCTCCTAGCTGTACATTTTTTTTTCTGTGCAGAGAAATAATGACCTCCAGCAGCGGTGGGTGGCCATGTGCGTCGTATTGTATAGAAGTGGTGTGATTAATCGAGCTTGCCAAATAGAAAATGAAATGCCAGTAAGGCCATGCTGTTCGGCAGGCTGTTAGTGTTTGTTTGAGAGTGAAACAGATGAACACACATGATCGACTTTCTGACTTTTCCAGGTCCTTGCTCTCAGCAGTCTGCCAGAACGGCTTGAGTTGTCCAATAGAAGAAGATGGTCTTAATTGACTTGCTGGACTTCCATTGGTGTACTGTCAGTGATCTGAGGCAGGAATAAAAATGTTCTTTAGGACACCCCTGCACCTCAATAATCACAGATGGATAAGCAATTTGAGCTTTGAGGATGATGAAGGATGTGAAATTGTGGAAAAAAAGGTGATATAACTAACACCTCTCGAAGAACGTATTTGCCAGTTACGTTGTCAGACTGACAGTTCTTTCAGCGTTCATGACTCAAGGTTCCTGAGCCAAGCAAATGGCTGACACCTACAGTGAAATAGCTTAAAATGAACCGCAAACGACTACATGGAACATCATGTAATCTGTTTCACACTTCCAGGAAACTAAATGTCGCACATAGCAAACACTAAACATTTAAATGTAACCTGGTGTTTCCTGCAGGACCTGTTCAGCAGTCCACAAGCTGACATTATGAATCCTTTGGGTGCAATAGCAATACTCTACAAAGACACAAGAAAACAAACTGGGGCCGAAGAACCAGGCAGGCCATTTTCTATAAAGTGTAACCTGCTCTACTATAATATTTCATGGTTATGGTTATAAATGGGCTGAATGAAATGCGACAATATATTGACATCACAGACTTCAGTATTTATCCAAACTAAGCTTCACAGCCTCGACACAGCATCCCCGAACCAATATAAACTGTTGTAGTTCTACAATTTTGTGTCATTGTTTTTATACTACTCATTTATCTAACTAGACTATTTGAAGAATGATGGTATGTGAGCTCTCAGAAGATTACACCTACTGTAGACCATAAACCATTTACCATGGCTCTTCTATAAGCCTGTCAACTGGTAATGATATGCATTACCCTTCTAACACAGTCCTAATAGTATATAGACGGGCACAGCGAGTATATGACGGAGGCAGCACTTGCATTTCATAAAACATACCATCTACCTTTTCCAATACAGACATATATATTGTTTTGGGCATGAGTTTGAATCTATGAATGTTTTATCATTTTAAAATGTAAGAATTACTCAAATTCTGCATCACATAATCCCATCATGGTCTTTCCCTCCTTCATTGTTGAACATGAATGTTGACATCATTGTCCCAAAGGCAAAACAAAAGCTTGCCATTACCTATTAGATTACCCTGATGCCAAATGTGATTTAGTTTCCCTTTGGGATCAGACTTTTGCTCTTAGATGATAAGCTGGGAATGTAGAATTCAATCCAGTGCCAGAAAGGATATAAAAAAAAAAAAAAAAAAAATTGGAAGGAAGAAAATGTGAGCAAAACAGATCATTCATCATTCATACTCCTATTGAGCCAGTTATTAGACTTTTTAATCCCTGCATGTTAATACACTAACTCCCAAACCAAGTATCCCTATGATGAGAAGATGAAAAGAAAAGCAAAATCCATCAAGCATGGAAAACAATCTGTTGTCCAATGTCCTTCAAAATGAGATGTACAATTGGGAGCGATGAGCAGAGAAAACTCTTTCACCTTCCAAATATGAAAAGACCTTTTCAATCAACTCTTAAGAGAATAATTCTCTAAGACATTTTAGATTGGTTGAAGCCTTAATGTGTTCAGAGATAAAACACACAGCTCAATCTCATTGCTACCTAATACAGCATAATGGAGAGAGTCAGGCTCTCAGCATGACAGCCAAGGATCCACCACAGTGATAGGCTAATGAAACAAAGAGCCTTAGGCAAGCTGTTATGCCTACAGAGGAAGAGAGTAGAGGAAAAAAACATATTTACAACGACCCGGCTAATTTCCAATGCAGTTCCGCGAGCAGAGACCATATGCATCATGTGTACAACGTAACACTCTGTGAATACACAATGGACTGCTCTGTAAATGTGGCAGAGAAAGGACACGGAGGTTTGAATGGGAAAACAGCCAAGATACTGTTACAGATCAAGAAGATGCATGTTGTAGACAAACACATAAACAAATATGCACGTTCCAGCGTAAAGTTGAACAATAACAGTCACTCACTCATATGCACACATTCATAAGACAACTGCTCCATTCAAATCTCAAAACCAGGTCACAAACTAACCCCCAAAATTGCATGGTTTACATTACTGGAGGCTTCCAGGTACAACAGAGCAGTGCCCTGACCCCCACAGCATCTGTAGCTGAACAGCAGGCCTGGCTAACAAACTGCCACTGAGGATGGAAGTAGGAGGCAGCCTGAGCCTCTGATTGATCTGAAGGGTAATTGGCTAGGAGCAGCTGAAGCAGCCAAAGGACGTAAATATCAGCCATACTGCTGGATGGTGAGTTAAGTTCCATGGGACGACGAACTGAATAGTTGTCCCCTGAGTGAAGGCTCATTGTGTGATAAGCCAGTGAACACTCTGTGCTTAGCTCTCTCTGGAAGGAAGTGAGATACAAGAACAAGGGATAAGAAAAAAAGTCAGGTAGATTGAATGGGGGGATGAGGGATGGGGGGATGGGGGGGGCAGAATCAAAAAGAACAAGTAGTTAATGCTAGGATGATTACAATAATTACAAGTAGAGTAATTGCTGAACCAAAGAACTGACAGATAATGCTCCAATAGAGTATTCAGATGATCATCAAATGATTTAACTGAGATCAACTTTATGTCATTATTTTGTATTTTACTTTGCAAATAAAATATTACAATAACCTACAGGAAAATGACTCTTAAGACAATTACAGCCTGGTTTAGTAAATTTACAATCACTCTTTTATGGTTCTAAATAATGAAAGTGATGCAGCACACACACAAGGGTAAGTAAAAGGAGCCTCTAAACTCACCATCAATTGGAAGCAAAACACACATTAACCATGTACTTGGCATGAGAAGAAGAAAGGCAAGGGGAGATGAAAAGGGCTAGTGTTGTGGCTGAAAAAAGGAGGGACACAGAGATGAGTGAGGATGAGTGAGAGTGTCACAGACCTCTTTCACAGCTGCAGGAGGTGTGCCTGCAATGCTAACTCGCTCTATCCATCTCGTTTTGCAAAAACGGAGGCAGTGACACGTGATGGGCGACCTCAGCTGAATTAAAAAAATAACTGTTGTTTTTTGCAATGACCACATAATAGAAAAAAAGAAAATAAAATCAGACAGGTTAGGTCAAGGGATGAAAAATCTCTTACTAAAAAAAAATATATATATATATTTATTTATTTATTTTTAAGGCTATACTAGTACAAACACTAAACTGAGTCATCTAGACAATAGAAACCAATAGAGACTCTTGGAACACTTCAACTGATAGAATTACTTGAGGGAAATTGCATTACACAGGAAGAGCATACCTACACTGTGAGTAATGTACACCTCAACATTCCCCCAGTAGAGAAAATACAGAGCCATAACAATCAAAGAAACAACAAGGACCTCTGAACAGCAGTGTAGGGAGCAGTAATGACAATATGTATTAGAGCAAAACATTGGGTGGATGATCTTTTTTTTTTTTGATTTATGAGAAGTGACTATAAGAAAGCAGCTCATTCAGGCAAACGTACTGTTCACTGAGATCATATAAAGAAAGCCATGTAATGCACCACAAGCAATTTCCTTCTGTGATCATATACCACCACCCCCACCCACCCACCCCCTTGATACCACGTGCATCATATACCCTTTCCTGTGTTGGGCCACAGAGAATTTAATTTGCTTCCAGTGTCTTAGGTGGTCTAGTGGTGCATGCCAATGTGTGACATATTTGTATTATTTGAAGGGGCTAGATTAAAGGTGCGCGAACCTCAATAAAATGAGCCAGCCAACATCTCCATGAGTTATTTTCACTTCTTTCAAATGATTTTACCGCCGCACAGGCTGTTTCTCATCTATACCCGTCAATCATCTGTTGTTGATGTTGATGAAAATGTCTGAAGAAAATGCTTTTTAGGCATTTCCTAACTGCAATACACAGCTGCCAACTACTGTGACTGTTTATTTCATAGTTTCCGCGGATATTTATTTGCACCCCTTGTGTTTCTTTCTCACTTTCTTGGAATGAAACATATGTCAGAACTGCTCAGGTTGGCATATTCTCTCTCATTACTTTTGCCCATAAAGCAACAGACTCATTACAAAACAGCATCCTAATGTTGGTGTCAGAATACTGTTAGTTTTTTACTATGGTTTGGCCAGATTCCTTATTGGTATTCCTGGCTTGTTATATGAGAGCTTCATTGACAAGTAGGGTGAATGGAGCTCTAATGGGATGCAAATGAACAAAGGCCAACCCTAAAATGTAAATGTCAGGTTTCGCCACTGGCAAATGACTCGAGAGACAGATGTGGACCCAGGAAGTAGCCAGAGTCACTTTCCAGCCACAGCAGAGGTTCAGCCATAGTCTACTCCTCATAAGAGAGAAGAGTCGATCGCTTCGCTTCAATTTTCAATTTTCCAGTTTGAGCCCATCTAGGTTCAATCTCATGGCTCAGCCTCCTTAATGATAGGTCCATATATCCTAGTCTAGTTATAATCTTAAATGTCATTTGACTCATTTCATTCCAAAAATGATTCTCGGTCCACTTAGGGCCATAAGGCGCTTAGATCAATCAGTGTCCACTTTATTATACGTTCATTAGACGTGGCCTGAATTCACAGACAACAAGCAGCAGTGAAAGTATATGTCACATGAGGTTATACGGCGTGACCTACTTCTGATACAATGTTGGAAATATTAATGGTAGAAATAATACTTTGATGAACATATCTATTTGGTATCAGTTTGAATTGATCTGAATTTAGACCAAAAATGTTAAAATAAGCAATTAACTACAAAAGCACTCTGAGAGCACAAACCTCCACCAAGGAAGACCCCCCCCCCCCTTCGAATGAGGAGAGGTCTGCCAAGAAGGTTATGTTTTTGGCAGAGTTTGTCTGTTAGTTAGATAGATAACTAAAATGTTATGGACAGACCTTGATGACATTTACAAAGTAGGTTGGTAATGGTGATCTGGATGAGATCCTGGACTCTGGGTCACTTTGAAATTTTACATTGCACTTAATGGAGAATACATCCAGAATCCAGGATCTCTTCTTCTTCTTCTTCTTCTTCCTCTTTTTTTTTTAATAATTTGTTCCTTGTGACACTCCCAACACATCCTGAAAATGTCATCAAAATCTATCCATAAGGTTTTGAGCCCCCCCCCCCCCATCACCACCAGAATCTAATAATTTCCAGATCTCCCCATTACCAACCTACCCTGTAAAGTTAATCAAGATCCATCTATAACTTTTTGAGTTATCTTGCTAACAAACATAAAAAACATAACAATTTTCAAAATACAACTGATAACCAATGATGTCATAATAGTGTAACATAAACCTCTTCCTAAAAACATACACAATTCATGCTTCCTTTACATTTTTTTAATTATTTACTGGTTTGCAGAGGTGTATGTGATTTCTCTGAGATACTTTCACCAGAGTAGCAATACATCACCTGCCCTAGGAAGCAGTAAATGCCCAAATCCTGCCTCAGTTTCTATCTTGAAGCATCTGCCTCTTCACTGGGTCTTGGCTCTGCAAACAGCCAGTGATCAGCAAACAGGGAGCAAGAGGGGGAGAACTTGCAGCTTTTATTTGCTCTGGTTTTGGCTTAAGGTTGCTGAAACACCACTTAATCTACCAGTCCAGAGGGTTCTAAGGTCACATTGCCCTAAGAGTACTTCCACACTTATACACACAAATACACACCCAGGTTCTTGCGCTATGCAATATTCTCTGCTATCCATGCTGTATTCAACTGTTCCACTTACAATTTCATATTGTGTATTATGGCTACAAGGCTGCTGGTCACACCATGACATTTTTGCTTGGTATTCTTACTTCAAAAAATAATAGAACTCTAAGGAGAACATGCGCTGTGCACCACAGGAAGCTTATAATTGACTGGAATTAATAAGAGAGATTTTAACCCAATCCCTGGATACACCAAAATCAGCTCATAGACAATAATGTAAGAGCATGGTTTCAGAGGCTGGCATTATTTTTCTGAACTGAAATATTAAAATAAATAAAACATAATTGTGCAGCATAATAGACAATGGTGTGAGAAAAAGGGAAAAAAAATCATATTGTGATCAAATGTATACATACAGTAAGTCCCTTTTACACAGTCTAGTCAAGAAATGTTCTTAATCTATATTCGGTATAAAAAGGAATGAACATGGAATGGATGGTATTGTTATTCTGCATTTATGCCATGAGCAGAAGTGGAAACAGACTTATATAAATGTCTGAGTGAAAGGGAAAACTGGCCTTATTGGTTATAAGGAGGACAAATTGATATAGAGGGAGGTTATATGGCCCAAAGATAATGATCTTTATATAATATAATGATGTAATACAGTTTTGATCAAAAGTTTACATACACTACTAAAGAACACAAGATCATAACTGTCTTAAGTTTCCAATTATTCCAATTATTCCTCTTATTTTTCTGTGATAGAGTGATTAAAACACACTTTTTTGTCACAAGAAACATTCATGTAGTTTGGTTCATTTATTAATTAATTATAGATCTGTAAAAATGTGACCAACTAGGTCCAAAATATATACACAGCAGTAAGAATTATTAAGTTTGTTGAACTGCATCGATTCTGTCAAGAGGAGTGGGCAAAGATTAAATCAGTTGGCTGTATGTATATTTTTGACCCAAGAAATTTGTTCACATTTTCACTAGATTCATATTAAATTCATAAAAGAACCAGGTATGTGTTTTTGGTGACCAAAAAAATTGTGTTTCAGTCACTCTAACAGAAAAATAAGAGATGTAGGAATTATTGGAAAGTTAACAGTCATGACATTATGTGAATGTGTGTAATGATATAATGATGTTTTGAGGTAGAAACAGAATTTTCAACCACATATAAATTGTCTGTAACATATAAGCCAATATATGTTTAAGTTTTCCTCTAGTTTAGTTTCTGGAAGCTGTTATTATATGACCAGAAATTCAGTTTTTTGGTATCATTTTAAATCATTCTATTCCACTACCTAGATAAAGTAAACACTAGTCGATATTTTTTCGTACATATAGCTTCAGTGCTTCCATTAATTACCCAGACTGGAAAAGCCTAACTTGTCCCACATGACTTTTATAATGAATCAAATAGTTTCACATCAGGATAACTCTACAGTATATGCGTAATTCACAATCTCAGCACGTCGGAGCTCAGATACCTGACCCACAGCTGATGAACTTAATACATAATTCTGCGTCATTATTTTTCAGCAGCAGCAAAACAACACGTTAAACTCTGCAAGTTAATACCGACTAAATCTGAAGACTTTAGTGAGAAAGTAAGTGCCAGTATAAACAGACTGAGATACACTCTGTAGTGTAACGTCCTGTGCTAGTGACATTAATGCTATAAACCCATAGCTTAGAGCAAGGTCTGTGTTCTGTCATATATTGTCATTAAACAGGACATTTAAAATGAATGCTTGCACAGTAGGACAATTTTACCAGAGCTATTATCTTTTTATAGACACCACATGTATGATCTCTGTGAAAAGTCAAATTAAGATTATTTATCTAAACTTGTTCTGCTTTACTCTGATGATGCGTTAGGTTTGTAACCCACCAATGAAGGATTTCAACTCCTCTAAAGTCAAACTATTTTCAGCCTACAATGATCAATTAAAATGATGAAGACACTACTGTTCACAATGCCACCCACGTCCACCAGTTCCTTTTCCATTCTCCTGCTATTATTGTTGCCAGACATTACGCTTATACTTTAGCCTAGCCCGCCATCCAGGTTTCTGTGTATTCAATACTGACATAATGGTCTGGAACTGGTCCAGTCACTGAATTATGCCCAATGTATTTTATACTGGACCAAACACAAGTCTTGGGGGTGGGTGTTTTGCACTGACTTGTATTGTCGCAAGTCAAAGTCGTGAATCTCTTTATCTCAACTCACAAATATTCCAATTCATAAATATCAATCATATTCACAATATGATGAAAATATAATTCTTGAACAGTTGTCTGTCTAATCAACAGATTGAGTGAATGTTCCCATTATTTAGATTTTTTAGCATCAAAAATTATATATATATATATATATATATATATATATATATATATATATATATATATATATATAGTGTAAAAAGTCAAATCAATAAAATTGGGTGTAACTTTTTTTTCTACGAGTGGTCTTTTAAAAATGATAACAGTTCGATGCTCGTGCACTCTGAGAGCACAGACCTCCACGAAGCAGCACAAGTCTGTAAAGGTCATAGATTTTGTAAACATACCATTCTCTTGACGTCATATGGTGTCAAAATGTGACGTAATCAAACCTATCAGTGTTATCTCATCTGATGTTAAAAGGTAAGACGAAGTGAATGCAAAAAAAAAACTGTGATTCTATCTTGTCTGGATTCTGAGATATCACCATTTATGTTTTAACTGTTGACCTTCACTGTCACCTTGACCTTTGACCTCTATAGTTCAAAATGTAATGGTTTCTTCCCTGATGTATTTTTAATCATCTCTTAAAGTTTAATCAAAACCTGTCCATATCTTTTTTGTAGTTATCTTGCTAACACAGACAAACAAGCGCATAGTAAAACAAATCCTCCTTCACAGAGATAATAATACTGATCTTAAGCTAAAATATGAGATCACTTGATAAATGATGTGTTCAATTTTCCTTAATCAGACCCACAACTGAGCTGCATTCTGACATTTTTTTGTGGTGCAGTGTAAACAGGCAGAATTAACGACTTAATATTAATGTGACTGGATCACAGTTTAAAAGGAACTACACTATGTCCTTGGATTCCGACACCTTTTTCCTTTAGAATGGTTCCATGCCTACCCCTTTTGTCCTATACCGTCTTCACTTAATTGTCGGACTTGCCTTTATATATGATCTTGATTTAAGGAGCAGTAATGTATAATGACTTCTGGGATGCACTTGTTGTAGGCTGTGCACGTATAACAGAATGTTAAGTTGTATATCTTTGAGCTACATGTGACACCCTGGTGGAAGGTGCATTAGCATACATTTAAGTATACTATAACTTACACTAGTGCAAATACAGGAGCAGCTTCTTATTAACCTAAACAACCTATATGAGCTGTGTGCGTTTCATTCATCTAGGAGGTTAAGAGAAAAAGATGGGAGGTAAGAACCTGACCACAGAGCATGTATTCTTATTCAGGCAGGTAGAAGTGAGTCACACATGTAGCCTGCCAGATGGACTCCACATCCTGCTATGATGCTACACAGTCTCACCAATGAAATGGTTTCTTAGTGAAATGAATCTTGCAGATAACAGTCCTGCACATAACCACTCTCTACAACCTAATGCAACTGTCATTAGCCTTGCAAAAAGCAGCTGACATGGTTTACAGTGGGCAATAAATATGCAGCAAACGTTCAACGACACAAGTAAAACATAGGAATGAGGGATGCCAGTGTAATTTGTTTCCTAAATTAATTGAGCAGCCCATTTCTCTTAGACATTTATTGAATCACTGTTCTTTGTGTATAACTAGTGGCTGTTGTTCAGTGTATTTGTGACTTCCACTGATGCCACATATAAATTGAATCCATAACATCTGCAGACTTTTTAAAAAGCTCAGTGTATACAGTGGTGCTGTGAGATTCCGCTTCCTGGTTCTTCATTTACTCTGCAATACTAACTGGCTGCATTAGTCATCAATAGCATCAGGCTTCTGAAAGGACACTGGTAGAATGTGAAGAGGAGACATAAGAGTTTTTTTTTTTTATCTCTCCACTCCTAAAATTATTGAGGAAGGAGTAAAGGAGCTGATTCATGTCATCTCTGTTGGCACTTTTTTTTTCTCCCTCCCTTCATTCATTCATGAGACGAGGCTCGTATGAATTAGCGTGGTTAGCAAAGCAGCTGCAGATGTGAGGCACTACTCACACCACCAGATTTCAGAGTATCAACTCGAGTGAATTCAGGACTTTTATCTTCTTTAATTATGTAAATCATATGCCACAGATATTTCCTATCAACTGAAGAGGCAGAGCTTCTTTCCTCTCAGCACATTTTCAATGAGACTCCCAAGAGACACAAGAACAAAAAACAATTTGTAAATTGCATATTACAGGGGGGAAAAAAGTGATCTAGATTTCCACAGTGTCTCTGACTTTCAGGGTGGTAAATTACAAATGATCATTACTGTGTAGATAGAATTTGAATATTTTCAAAAGTAATCGCAATGATATTTGTACTTGTAGAGAAAATAGTGATGTATTTATTTTGCGAACACATTTGCAAAATGAAAAGTGCATTTCTACAGTGCAAATCAAAACTGAAAGAGCCGTAGTTATCTGTGGAATGTGAGATTCATGTCTAGAGAGATTACACTTAGTCCAACACAGTTAAAGTGTGTGTTTATTCATGTGCATCTTTTTTAATAGTGATGCTTTCGGTAACTTAACTTGAAGTGCAAATACTTGGATATCTATCACTCATGAGTTTTTTTCTAAACAAGATTGCATTCCTTCTTCATTTCTCCACAATAATTCCCTGAAAATATATTAAAAAAAAAACCCAGATTAATTCACACCATGTCCCTTAGCTCTTCATTTATAGAGGCTCTTTACCTTGATGGTTTTGTCTTGAATAGCCTGGCGCCACCAGAGTGTTTTTGACATTATGTGTTAATCGTATAAACAATGACTCACTCAAATCAACAATGGCAGAATTTCTCTAAAGTACAGAGCGGATGTGGAAACAAACTGGCCTGTTTTTTGTATCATGTGCACTGCGCTTTCTAAGCCTCAAACACACTAAACAGTTGACAGTGTTATTAAGCCCAGTCAAGTGTAGATGGAGGAATATTAAATCACGGTTATGCCCCGATTCCCTGCCATCAGTCATCATTCTGCCTGTGTAATGGGATCAGAACAAAATTTGAGACACATTTAGAAAGCCATCGTTTTACACATGACCATAATTGCTACGACTGTGTTCGACAGTACAGGCACAATACTTTCTGCGATGCTCACTCAGCGTCTTCCAGCTCTGTACACTGAGGAGTGATGCTGCTGAACCAAATTAAAATCTGACACTGTTTCACATCATGACAGATATAGAGAAGAGAAATAACGGCCTACCCAGT
The DNA here is from genome assembly GCA_020466265.1 of Siphamia tubifer. Lineage (NCBI taxonomy): Eukaryota > Metazoa > Chordata > Actinopteri > Kurtiformes > Apogonidae > Siphamia > Siphamia tubifer. Next base: position 33,170,637 of record CM035802.1, on the reverse strand, counting down.
CACAAGAGGGTCCCAGCCAATGACAGTATATAGCCAATGAAAATACTGAGTGTGCAGACAGACAATCAATAAAACTGCAAGAGGCCCCCACATGGCAGTCTTCCCTGGATGATGTTTGTTATTCATTTGGAGCATTGCTACTAGAGTTATAGAGCATGGATATGCTTACAAAGGGGTGAAAAAATATATTAATTGACAACAGCAGCAAGGCAAATAACTGCAAAACAGACAAAAATTACCTGCAGTAAAGTTGTAACTTGCTGAAAATCCCACCGCTTCCAGTTCACCATCTGTAACAAATTTTATCCACAGATATCGGCCGCTACTCCTGATATCAGGCGGGCTGTGCTGACCACAGTATCGTCCGAGCATTGGGGAAAAGCCAAATGGCCCATCCCGGACCTCGATGTTGTCAAATTTACATTCCCAAGAGGACTCGATTGAATAATTCTCCTCAAAGTGTAGATCAATACACTGCCTTGGAGGAGCTGGAAGATACAATGAAAATAATTACCATCTCATGCAGCGCAGGAGTGAAGTATTAGCCATTCATTGATGAACATTCAACCCCTTTCATTATCAGCACACCCAGTAGTTCAATACAGATCTCAAATCCTGACCGTTAGTCAATGCGTCCGATAAACAACACAACTAATGTAGAAACTGTTAAGCTTCTATAACTATTTCAATAACCTATTGCTATTACTGAGTCAAGAAAGATCCCCTGAAATGAAATAACAGTCTCAAGTTGCCACTGTTTGTCTAATAAACAAATAGATCTGATCATTCACTTAGCAGTTAGTATGAATTCCCCCTGAGGATAACAAAATGAATGTCTTAACAGAGAATTCTTTTTTATTGTTGCTGATGCTTAAAGCAGATATTTACCTTCAAGGATGTAAACACACTCTGTGTCTGGAGGGTATTTGTTTGGGTAATTGGGAGAAGTGAAGAGCCCTCCTTCTGATTCCTTCACCCATGTTCCACATTGACCTGCAGGCTTTACTCCAGAATTGTTTTTCACTACAAAAAAGGAGTGAAAGGAAGGAAAAAAGGGCAGATATTAAAGCAGAGGAAGAGGACATCTGAGCAGTGAAGATGTGAGGTTGTGCTGACTGAGATCACAGTGTACCTGCTGTATCCTTCTTTGTTGCCCCAGACAACCCAAATATGAGAAGACTTGCAACAACTGTGAAGAAAAATAGAAATGTATATTTTTGAAGACATGTTCTGTCATATATATATATATACACAGCCCTTTGCTCTTGTCTTGAGCTTTATTTCAGTCAAGTGAGGGCTGAGTCAGCAGAGAAAAATACTTCATCACCAAATGTGCCGACCAAATATAAGCTAAAAGAGTCACAAATGGCACAGAATACCCACAAAATTGTTATGAACACACATTTTTTTCCACAGTCAGAAGGTCCCAAACGTGCTGCTCGTATTTAGTTTCTAGGCCTTTCATATCCACACACCTATAGGCCTGGACTGTAACTTTGTGCACCACATATGTGCAATTTGTGGCTGTTCTTCTGCTTTAAATCTCTTGAAAAAAAATACTGACTGATCTGACCAAAAGAGATAATAATGAATAACTGTTGGAGGTTACCATCTCTGTTTTTGTTTTTTTCTTTTAACAAAAATGACAAACCTTAAAAAAAAGGAAAAGACCTGATAAACTTATGACCTTCAACGGTGAGTTTACAGGTTGTAGGATGTAATGTGTGGGTATCTTACCTCATTATATTTGATTTATCCACAGAATTCACTATGACTTCCCTATATTTGCTTATTTATCTGTTGCTCTGATATTTTTTTTTTTTTTTTTTGCGTCCCTCTAAACCGATTAAAGGATTACTATACTTCTTCTGCGTCAGGGTAAGACATGTTTGGGTAAGCAGTGGATGCTTTGACCAAGTATGCTTCAGCTGGTGAATACGCATGTCTTACCGTGATGGAAGCTGTGTCCATGTACCATGTCTGTTCCTTTCACAAACGGCTTCAGACTCAACTAATTCCATTTAGATTTAGGAATACTTGGAGAGAAAAAAAAAGATTGAGAGTTTTGAGAGAAGATTCACAACGGAAAAGTGCTCATACCATACAATCTTTTTGCTGGAAAAGAAAATGTAAAAGCACATTTACTCCTGGGGGGGGGGGGGGGGGGGGGAAACAATATATTTTTTTGTTTGTTTTTTTAAAAAAATTAATCCTTGTAGATGTTTCACAACTAATCACCAGTTTCATATAAAACCAAAAACAGTTCTAAACACTCGCCCGATTTCCATCCAAACGTTTCTAATACCCTTTGGTGCTTTTGATGCACTGAAAGGATTAATAGTCCCGTCATCAGCCCTTCTCTAATCGCTCCACCTTTGCGATCTTCTTTTTGAAAATATCATGGACAGCCTTTTTTTTGTCCTCTTTGGTCCCTTTATCAGGAGAGGGGGTCCTTTAGAAGCATGTAGAACCAAGCAACACTCATCTCCGCAGCGTTATCTGTACTCTTGCGCGGTGCGTGAAATCCTCCGGTTTGGCAAAAAAAAGATGAAAAAAAAAATAAGTTGACGTTCTTTTTGCGTATTTTTTTGTTTCTCAAAAGCTGTTAGTGTTCTTAGTGTTCCCCTCTGTCTTGGCTTCTACCAACTGGAGAGTTCCCGCAGCCAGTAGGAGTTAATGTATGACCCCCCCTCCTCCTTCTTCTGTTCCATTCAGCACTACAAAACCGTCCAATGCGCCACAATCCTCACGTACTTTTGATGCACGTATTAAAAACTTCTCCCGGAAGCGGCTTCATCCACGCACACGAATCGACATCAGCCTACAGAAGGGAGGACTAATATGTGTGCGCGCGTGTGCCCACGTGCACGTGTCTGTTTCAACAGTAAGCACGCGCCGCAGAATTCATTTGTACTCGTGCATCCACCGCGCAACGAAAAGGGAAAAGTAAGCAGGAAAAAAAAAATAAGGCAATGAGATATGAAATGAAATAAACAAACAAAAGCCGATATCAACTTGAAGACTGAGCTCTGTCAGCATGATCAAACATAGAAAACTAACTCAAATTATTCTGAAAACAGTATTGTTTTTTGCCAAAAGAAAAGAAAAAAAACGCATGGGCGCATTCAAGCACATCTTGGCTTTGGTAATTTATTACATTTACAAATAGAGCATGAGCTACAGTAGTTACAACTTCCAACCCAGTGTTATTATGGCTGACATCTTTAGATTTACCCCTATCCCATGTGTTTCCAATTTATAGAAGAAATTGAGCAGTAAAACCAACTGCAACTTTCTTTTTTTTTGCTTTTCGTTTTTCTTGTCTAAAAAAGTTGGAAGGCCCTATTACTTTTCTTAGGTGTGAGTGTCAGGATGTATCCGCACTCATCCACTGTGTGTGTGTGTGTGTAGCTGCTCTCACACCTGATGACAAAGCTGATCAGAAGGTGCCCAGGGACAAGTCAGGGGCTCGGGCTCCCAAAATAGTCTTGGCACCCGGCAAAAAATATCCATCTTCAGATACTCTTGCTGCAGAGGCAATCTTGGACTCAGTCCCTCTGTGTGTGTGTTATTGTTACTGGTTTGTTCTTGGTTCTTTGGACAAGCTGGGCCAGCATGCAATATACTGTTAATGAACCAAAGTGTTAATGCATGCTGCTAGAAGCTCCTTTGTAGAGCTGTTTTTTTTTTTTTTTTTTTTTTTTTTTATTTGTCAGACCTTTGTGCAGTGACTTTGCCTCTTCTGTCTCTTATGTCTTCCTCTTCCTCTCTGTGTTTTTTCCCACATAAACCCTCCTGAGAGTTCTGCACTGTCTCCAATGTCCTCTTAATTACGTCCTGTCCCAGACACTGGCCGGTTACTCACTGCTCTAAAGTGTTTGGTTTTAAAGCAAGTAACACAAGACTTTGCAGGTGCACATGCATGGCTTTGAGGATACTTGTGGGAGTGGGAAATCTCAGCAGTGTGTTCAGCTAAACACTCCTACTAATCTGTTATACAGAGTGATTTAATGGACTTTGGATTTAGACCTCCAATATAAAAATGTAAGGCTTAACCAGTTAATTTCTTGCTTCTATATGATCAACACCCATGTAGTTTGAAACCCACAGAGTAGCACAGCATGTACCCCTTCCTTTAGAATCTCCCCAAAACAACAAAGACATGGCTGAAAGAATTTAAAATGTCAATTTTTCTGCAAAAGGCAAAGTCTATTATAGGTCTTGCAGTCTGAAGGGATGTCAATAATATCTGCAGCAAAATACAATGCATGCACTGCCAAAAGCCTGTTATTGATTAACAGTGGTGCTGTGACGTTTAACAACTTTCTAAGCATAACACCACACGTTTCTGATGGGTAAACTCCAAGATAAAGCAGCAGGGCTATATGGGAATTATTCAAATGAGGCTTATCTGGCTCACTGTATGCAACAGTAGCCCTGGTGAATTTAACAGCAGCCTCCATTTAGCTCTCTGGCATGTATAAACTGTCTGTTTGACTGAATAGCACTGAGATAGTGGGAGCATCTAGGAGAGAGAAAAAAAAGTATTCTCTAGCAGTCTCAAAGTCTGCCATTTTTAATTAAGGAAGTCTATCTCTTTGGCCGGAGATAACTATTGTGCTGTGTTGGCCTCACCTAAATTTGTAATTGTAATCAGTTTGGGGAAATGGGACATTCAGGCAGGCAACTGTGAGTTTCACACATACCAGAAAATCAATGTCTTACACATGCGATGCCCTGTTTCATGTGTATGTTTGATAAAGTGTCTTGATGATGTATTGTTAAGCTGCTCCATAACAACACCTTTGTGTATATAAATGCAATATGCAAATGGACGCCCATAACAACTTTGCGGTGAAGATACAATTCATCATTACATCTTGTTCATTTGGCAAAGAGTTGATGAGGAAATTGGACATTCACCTTCTACTTAGTGTCACCCTAATGACACTGGCAACACAGTTTCTTTTTGTCAGTCCACCAAGGGACATGACTAAAGCGGATAAACACTTTGACTAATGTCTCCTGCCCAGTGGGACTCAAATTAACCTTATTAGTGATGCATTGAGCAGTTTGTTGGCCTAAAAAATACAATTTATTTGTCATTCAAGGCGCCTTGTAGTTCATTAAGCAAGATCCAGCTACAAGATGGGGTTGTTCTAACCACGGGACAAATTTTGAGCTACATTTTATGCTACATTAGCTGTCTGGATCTTTGCTGATAGGCTGCTGTTAATCCCCCCCTGCACCTGCAGCCAGCGGGAAAATAAATCCATCAGATTAGAGTGTATATACTACCTGTGGATACATTGTCGTTGAGGTGTCTTTGTTAGTTTGCAGTAAAACCTATGCAGTGTCACGCTTTTAAAGCTGTCATTCCGCTGAAAACCACTTTTCCACGCTCCTTTTGTAATCTGATAGGTCACCCCGACAGTGGTTTGTCACCTCCACTGGCTGCATACTGCATTCACAGAAAACAACAAGAGGAACGAAGGACCCAGAAAAAGCCGGTCCATCTGACGTCAGACATATTTTAGCGTCACCCACGTGGGGTTAGGATCATCCGCCATTCTGAATCTGAAGTAGCATTAGCATTAGCATCTACAAGTGAAGACGGCGCCACAGTAGCTGCTGCAAAACCTTGAAAAAAACGGTGGATCAAACTGGTTCATGTGCTCTCTGTGGAAATAAAACGTCATTTTTTTCCCTGCATGTTATCAGAACAAGCAATGGCACAAAACATAGCTGGATGCTACTCTGGTAAAGGTAAACACATACAGAGAGCGAGATGGGGAGTGTTCCTTCACACATTCTGAGCCAATCAGAGACGCCTCATCACCACGTCATGGACATATATGAGGAAGTACCGGTAAACAAATTTTTCTACTGTGAAAAAACAGCTGAAAACAAAGCAATCCAGACATTTAAAAAAAAAATTGAACCAACACACAATGTCTTCAATAACAATATAACAACACAGTAATATTAATGAAATGACACCTTTAACATTATCATAGTAACCTTGTGATGTGTTCGTCCTAATATTAATGTAATTCTTGTTGTCTAAAAAAAAGAAATACAACATGAAATACACCGTGTGTTTGTTGTTGCAGCAGTGCATCACTTTGCTGTATGGACTGCACTTCACTTGGACAAAAGCCTGGGATTGAATGGATACAAATGTGTGTGTACTAGAACACACTCTTGTGCTGTCATGCTCTAATACACACATGCCATTGTACAAGAAGTGTTCCAGTCCATATGTGATTTGGAGCATCCACAAGGTCGTCGATATTTCATCACTGGTGCAGATTTTTCTCACTGGAACGTACAAACATAAACTTGACTTTCCATTGAAAAATTAAAACAAGTATTCTGGACACGTGTACCCTTAGACTAGTGGCTTGATTGATGTCAATCTAATATTTTAGATCCTTTTTCTGTAATTCAAGTTTGACAGATCAATGACATATTTTTGAAAAGTGGGTGTCAGCAAAATTAATTCGCCATCTGCAAATCTTTCAGTGGCTAAATGCGGTTGACTACTCATCAGCATATGAATAATATTCTACATTAGAAAGTCCTACTGTTTGATTTCAGTATATTATTTCTTTTTAGGAATTCAAAGCGCTCAACACTCATTTCACTTTGAACCTCTCCATAATCAGCTCTCTCATGTCTCCTCAATTCTGTAACTCATCTGTCAATCACAGTGGCTTTACCCATCTAGCAATTAACATTAGCCCATGAGGGGTAGCTGCACTGTCTATGAACCTAGACGTCTGCACATTATAGTTTTAGCTATTGTGTGGAGAGTGTAGCAATTGACAGGTTTTCAGGAATTTTCAGCTTGTCTTGTGCTTTTAATGCTGTCGCTGCATACCTTTCCCTCTGTCCCTTATGCATACAGTATGATCAGTCATCACCAGAAACAGTGATTTACTGCTTCACAGGTGTCCTGGATTTGGGATAACATTCCCTCTGCAATCTGTTCTGTGTATGAATCCTAAGCCTCTGAGTTAAATTGACTGTGTAATTTGTCATTTGACCTCATTAGCCACTTGGTGGGAGAGTGTCATGGATACTGAAGAGTCACTCCATGGGGTGTAACACCCCCTTATGGGGAGCTGAAGTCACCAATGTCATAATGCCACAAGAGCACGCTTTTTTCCCAAGCTAAATGGTAAAATAATCAAACCAGAGTCAAAGTTAATTTACCCCTTATGAAACAGAAAGGCAATTAATTAATGTAAGAAATGTTTACTTCCTGTGTGTCAGGAGGATATGAAACAATGATATATGGCAACAGATTGAAAAATACAATGCATTATATTCAAAAAATATATTCCTATATATGGAATAGTAGTGGATATATTAACCAATATACTGCAATATATGATTTAATTATATATTGACAAATATAAAACATATTGCACTGAAGAAAAAAGCTGCCTTATATTTTTACAGATAGTTTTATTGAAACTCAATTTATTTCCACTAAATATAGTTATATCTATAATTATATTTAGTAATACACGTCACTGTATATATATATATATATATATATATATATATATATATATATATATATATATATATATATATATATATATATATATATATATATATATATATATAGCAATTCCTCATGTATTTTTAATACATAAATAAATGTATATAATATACAGAGAAATATATTGTAATTGACACGATATATTTCTCTGTATATTATATACATTTATTTTTTATGTTCAATTTCAGGCAGTTATATATTGATAGTTAGTATATGGAGAAATATATTTTTCTCTCACAAAGAACACCACTGTTGGAAAGAGTGTTAAAAATTTTTTGTAGATGCTAAATTTTTATTTAAATATCATTGTAAAAACAAGAAATCACTAATAATACCCATGTTTTTTTTTACATTCTCATTCCATTTTATGGAAGTGTAAAAATGATACTTGTCCTTCTGTGCTCTAGAAGACTGTCTGTGAACTGGCAGCAAGAGATTATTTCTGCTGAAATGCCAGGTGGGAGTGGGTGTATAGTGAGGAGCTGTGACCTTTACTGGCCTCAGTGTTTGAAGACAGAACCGAGCCACCTAGATCCCCTCACCCTTAAACATCTCTGCTCTGTTTCCACATTGTCACTTCCAGCTGAGATGTGCACAGTACATTCCATTCAGTTCAAGTGCAGTCAATGATCCTGCTCTAAAATGTCACAGCCCTTTGAGAGTGAGTCGTGATAAAATAGGATGTTTTGTGTTTCAGTAATTGAAATTTGATAAATGTGAAAAAGTGAAATAACAAGAAAAAGAAAAATGAAATTCACTGTCCCTGACATTGTTATTCATTTGAGCCAAAAACGTGGACATGAACATTATTATATTCAAGCAAAAATTTTTAATTACATTACTTCTCTTTCCCACAAGAGCTCACTCATCTTCCTTGCAGGCACCGCTGCGGTGGAAACTGTATGATATGAAGAAGTCCTAACCTACTGTACTCACTGATATGTGGAGCCAAGCCTGTGATGTGAAACAAATTCAGTTTTCTGGGACACAGGGCAGTGGTTAATGTCTGTAATGGAAGAAATGAGTTTGTCTAAGTCAAAGAGAAAAGTTTAATTCAAACTCCGAAGTTTAATCTCATAACTTTTTCTTTTTTGAAGCAACACAGCAGAACGCGTACAGTTAAACACCATTTCCTCATCATTACTGTGGCTGTCAAGTCATTACTGTCATGTACAAAAAGAGACATTTTCCCCCAAACAATATATTGTGAAAGATTTTCACTTGTATTGTTTGAGTATGAATGTGCATGCAAAATATACTAGATTCTAACAGTATGCAGTAAGCATTCTGTTAAGTCAGTCAAACCATTAAAATACAGATATCCACAGTAGGAACACAAAAAAAACATGTCACTGTTCTGTGCATAAAATATAATGACTAACCCAAGACCCAGCGCTAGTTTTCTGTCAGTTCCTAAATGAAAACGTCATAATATCTAACCTTTCTTAAGTGATTTATCAGCATTTATTGTAATATCATCTTCTGTATTTTACATCTTATCAGGAAAAAAACTGTATTTTCCTGAATTTAGCTATTGATTAGCAAAATTAGTGAATTTAATTCACTTATCATGTAGAAGAGAGAAAAGGAATTCTACTCATTTTGCACAATTATTTAATTTATTCAGAGGTTTACCTTTTGTTTTACTTGAAATAAAAACCATAACCCTTTAACGCCTCATGCATCAGTGCTGACATGTTCTGAATGGATGGTTTAGTTTAGAAATTCAGAACATTTTTGTGAAAATTTTGTTAATGGAAGTGATGTAGAGGTGTTGAAAAGTAACTGATTTAGAAAAAAAAGCCCAAACTGAAACTACTGGAACCAAATTACAACACTAGTCATTTATTCCTTTTGTTTTCACTTCATTTTGTTAGTTTTTTTGTTGTTGTTTTGCATTTTTTTCATGTTATTTGTTATTATCTGAATATGTATTAGTTTCTGTTGATGTTGTTACTTATTTTTCTTTATTTTTTTATGTTTTGTGTATTTATTTTATTATTTTTCTTCAATTATGTTCTTTTAGTGTCTTACTTTGTTCATGTTACATATTTTGTTAGTTTATTATTCATTTTTGTTCATTTTACTGATCACTTTGGCAGTTTTTGTTCATTTTGTTGCTTATTTTATTTTTCACTGTGGAATTGCTTACTGTCAGTGTCAGGAGTTAAAGGGTTAAACTTATTTGACTGCATGGGACTACCTTTATTTATGATAAAAGAGATTGAATATCTTGTCTAATTTCTTGCATTTGAAGTTAAAACTTAAACTATTAGTTACTTTTTATATATGTGGAATTGTGGAACTTTGGCTCAGAGCTTCTACTTGTATGTAAATGTAATAACCTGACTTTGGGGACTTTTAATTGAATACCCCTGATATAGATATTCATAAAAGCTCAGATTAAAGTTGAAGCTTATTATTTCAGAAGCAGAGAAAATTTAAGAAAAATCTAACATTAGCTGAAGATACATCCAGTTTGTCTATCCATGGTCGTTGATCCAACTCCCTGGGTTTTGCTGGACAATAAGTGTTGTAGAAAAATGACAGCGTTTCCATGGTAACTGTGGAGTCTAAAATGGGTTCCAAATGGGTAAATTTTGATGAAAACATAAATAACTGTATTTTACACTAATTAAATACTGTATATGTATTGATAGAATTAATGGGTCAATAGGTATTAAACATTTTCGATCAGTACTGTAGATGGTTTTTGTGGGTGATGGATGTACGGGTCTTAATGGGTTAACTTTTTCAAGGTTAATTTGACCATACAAACTGAGAAGAACACATTTCTTTCTAACAAAAAACATTAAGGACACATGAGCATATGGATTCATTCGTGAGTCATCAGCCTGCACAAATGTTGCAATATGGCCGTTAAATAATTAATCTCAGTGGGGTTCTTGCCATATTGCCCTAATCTTTTACCATGTATACTTCATGCCAAAAGAGAAAATGAAAAGTATTATGAGAAAACAGTGTTGGTATTTTTTTTTTCTTAATGTGTAGAATAGGTATCGGACTGTCACTTACAAGTGCATATCCATCTATATTCATGGATAGGAAAGTGACCAAAAAGGCTAAGATTGGCTTTAGATGTGAAGGATAATGTGCATCAAAAAAGAAACAAACAGGAAAAGTATCAGGTCACTATATAGTCATTAAACCAGGTGATATAATCTCATCACTGCAGATCCAAAGCAGCAAAGAAGAGCTGCAAGAGAGGAGAGGTAATCAAAGGCAGAGAGAGGTGGGGGGAGGAGAGGAGAGGTGGGGGAAGGGTGGGGGAGGAGAGGAGAAACAGAGAGAGGTGAGGAGAGGTGGGGGAGGAGAGGAGAGGAGAAGAGAGGAGTGGAGAGGAGAGGTGGGGGAAGCGTGGAGGGAGGAGAGGAGAAGAGAGGAGAGGTGGGGGAAGGGTGGGGGAGGAGAGGAGAAACGAAGAGAGGTGAGGAGAGGTGGGGGAGGGAGGAGAAGAGAGGAGAGGAGTGGAGTGGAGAGGAGAGGTGGGGGAAGCGTGGAGGGAGGAGAGGAGAGAGGAGAGGTGAGGGAAGGTTGGAGGGAGGAGAGGAGAGGAGAAGAGAGGAGAGGTGAGGTGGGGGAAGGGGGAAGAGAGGTGAGGAGAGGTGTGGGAAGGGTGGAGGGAGGAGAGGAGAAGAGAGGAGAGGTGAGGGAAGGTTGGAGGGAGGAGAGGAGAAGAGAGGAGAGGTGAGGTGGGGGAAGGGGGAAGAGAGGTGAGGAGAGGTGTGGGAAGGGTGGAGGGAGGAGAGGAGAAGCAAAGAGAGGTGAGGAGAGGTGTGGGAAGGGTGGAGAGAGGAGAGGAGAAGAGAGGAGAGGTGAGGTGGGGGGAGGGAGGAGAGGAGAGGAAACCAAAGGTAGAGAGAGGAGAGGAGAGGAGAGGAGAGGAGAGGAGAGGAGAGGAGAGGAGAGGAGAGGAGAGGAGAGGAGAGGAGAGGAGAGGAGAGGAGAGGAGAGGAGAGGAGAGGAGAGGAGAGGAGAGGAGAGCTTGATGATTAATGATGACAGAGGAGAAGATGGCCGGTTAGTAAAATGAACAGAGGCTGATCCAGCTCCACTGGGACTAGATGTAGTTTCACTGGCCCACACTGACTCAAGTCCAACTTGTGAATGTAAATGCATCCATGGATCTGTGTTCGCATTAATGAGCTCCTGTGAGTTAAGACGCAAAGACAGAACTGCATCCATCAAAAAAAAAAAAAAGACCTTTGATTAAACCGAGGTGTTTCAAATATTACAACGTAACAGAGAATCCTCGGCCTTTTGCGAACATTCCTTCAGCTGTGATTTGCACTTCAAAATGACTCAATGAAAGAGAAGTATTTGTTTGATTTACTACTGGTTTTTTTTATTTTATTTTATGTAAAAATGACATTGACATGCAGAGGTTTCATTACACCGAAGCTTGAAATCAATCAAAATAATCAACAAATTAGAAAAGACAAACAATCAATAAGGACAGAAACCTCTTGTAACCACCCTGTAGAAAATCAATGATTTTAATTGTGCTGCTAGACACATAATTCTGGTGTTTTCAGCATCCAACGAAAGCTCATCATGAAAGCAGTTGAACCCCCTCTGAATGGAGTGCTGTGTCAGTAACAGATACTTAGTCTTTCCTCCCTTATGAAAAACACATTAATTGCTCCGTGTCAGAACCAAATGTTTCTGTTGTAAACACATATCTGACAACTAAAGCACATTTGACAAGTCACCAAAAATTTAATTATGACTTTAATTGAGAAAGGAAATCTTTTAAGCTTCCAAAAAATAGCGCACCCTCTATGGAGGACTAAAACTGCCAAAATAAAATACATCATGAAAGTATGTATATTTAAGTATGTCACTATTTAATTAAAATTGGTATTAAATACATAAATGTGTTATTGCATGGGTCATTGATTAATTAAAATATCAATTAATTTAAGGTTAACAAACATTATTATTTAATTAATTAATGAATTATTTCATAATCTTTGTGTTGCAGTGGATCATGAATTTATTTTCTCCGTCAACCTCTCCTATCATTGTTGGTGGGCGGGCCTTAACAGCTGATTGGTTCCCTTGGATATTAAGTCAAGGCAAATCAATACCAGATAAAGGATTGATGCAGATCTTCTGAACACATTCCCATACACTGGGTGGCGCTATTAACCTCTAGACCTGGTCTGTCACTCCTGGCCGAAGTTGACGGGGTAAAATAAATTTTTGTTTTTTTTTTTACTTAAATTAATTGGTATTTTAATACATTAATGACACATTTAATAACCCACGTATCTGTTTAATTCAAAATTTCATTAATTAATTACCCATTAATTACTTACTGATAATAATATAATCGTGACTAATGGAGAATTCCTTTGAGTTAACTACGTACATTTTACAAACACATCTCATTGGTTAACATTTTTGTCTGGACAACAATACATATTCATCCTTCATGGGGGTCAACGAATCCTACTTAAGTCACCCCACATGGGGGATAGTTCAATCAAAGTTGAGTTCCAGGTCATGGTCACTCCTTCACAATGTGTTCATGTCGAGCACATCAACCAAAAAAAGTCCCAAAGTCTCCATTGAACTACACAGGAAGCTTCATGTTTGACTTACTGAATTTATTCTTATTCTTATTCTTATTCTTATTATTTTTATTATTATTATTATCATTAATAATGGGTTTGATTTCTATTGCCCTTTTCAAGACATCCAAAATGCTTTACGTTAGTGACCCATTATTCATTCACTCTCACATTCTCACTCTGGTGGTGTTAAACTGCATATGTGTCCACAGCCCTGGGGAAGACTGACAGAAGTGTGGCCGCCATTTTGCGCCTACAGACTATCACCAAACATTTATAGGAGGGTGAAGTGTTTTGTTCAAGGACACAACAGACCGACTAGGACAGAGTGGGATTTGAACCACCACCCCTTCGCTCTACCAACTGAGCCGATGACCACCCCCCAAACTTAAATAAATACATGATGCATTTATTTATTATTAGTTATTATATAGTCCTCCATACTTCTCAGAGACAAGGGCAACTATTTTTAATGATATGAAATGGATAAAACACACACATGTCAAAGTATTTTAAGCAGAATAATTGTAAAGGGCATTCACGGAGTACTGATGAATATTTCCGTCTGATGTGGAATTAAATGCTGACTCCATTAACCCAATTGCCCCAGTGCTGAAAGTAGAGATTGATTTAACACCAATGAGATCTATAATATATGTTATTTATTATTCCAGTGTGATTTAACAGTTGGTTATAAATTAGTATAAAAGGGTTATTTGTTAATTGCTGATTTGGGCTCGCTGTTGCAGTTTCTTTGTCCGTCATACTGACCGCTCGACAACCATTGAGGTATCGGGTACTGGCCTCAGTGGTCCTTGATGAACCTGCTGAGTAATGAACTGGACTAAGATGAAGGTTTTTTTTTTTTCTAGTATTGTGAATGCTGAAGGACAGGAAAGGCCACGGTACTGCACAAAAAATTCTAATTAAATTATTATTCATAGACAAATAACAACTGCTATTATATACATGGGTGTTGAATGGAGTGGGCACAGATGGAACAAGTGGTGCCAGGCAGAACAGACTCCGCCCCCCCCCCCCCACCCCCCCAATGTATTGTAGGTGATTTTCAATCAGCTGATGTCATCACGTGTATGTCTGTGGTGATGTCAGCATATAAAATACCTTCTATATATGTGCAAGATTTAAGTAAATTGAAAGAAAATTGATGCATTTATAGACAATTGAAATGTTTCCCTTTATACAGAAATCAGAAAAGAAAAGAAAAACAAACTAAATCTATCTAAAAAAAAATTACAACTTTGAAGTACTCTTCCCTAAATCTATTTTAGATAACTGATAATCTATAAACCCATTCTGCTATGAGTTCAGCCAATAGTTTTGCTGTTACAGACATGTGAACTTTGACCCATTCTAAGTAAATAGAAAAAAAAAATTAAAAAAAATTATAAAATGTCAAAAAAATATGTTAACTTTGACGTACTCCTCCCAAAATGGGTCACTGTCTATAAACCCAATTTGACATGAATTTAATTGCTGTTTGAAATGTCGTCAATTATCAGTTTTGTAAATGGGAGAAGAAAATATATTTATTAAAATTCCTAACAATTTTTTACTTTGACTTTCTGTTCTCAAAATGAAACCAGATCTATTGTGGGTCACTGGCAATCAATAAATCTAATTAGGTATGAACTGAAGCCATACTTTTAATAACAATAATCAAACTGGTGGCTCTAGGGAAATATCAGGAGAGAAAATAAATGAAATTAAAATAAATTAAAATATCATTCATATGCTGTCTCAGTGTATGGGAATCACTTCTATAGGATACAAACTAAGTCATGAGAAAGATTATTAAAATACCCCTTGTTAATTTGAATGCCTAGCACAACTAAAGGTACATTTGTTGTTGAACAAATAGAATTATAACAACAAAAATAGCTCATAAGAGTTTAATTTCAGAGGTCATTTTTTTTTCTTCCAGTTAGACGACACATGTAGGCGTCACGATGGGCGTTCTGTCCAATCAGAACCATCTGTACCCCCAGCTCTCGAAACTGAATTAGCCTAAACTTGTTTACCATGTAAATGCTTTATCAGAATTAAAATGTTCATGCAAACATGAATAACAAATAGCTTTAATTCTGACTTACTTTATTCGGAATAAATAATTTGGAATAATAAAAAAAAAAACATCATGTAAACATACGGACTAAGAGTTCCAGGTCTTTAAGGGGTTAATAAAGATCACAGATTGTTGTGATTACTTCTACCACAGATTTGAATGCATTATGTTCGATTGTGTCACATTAAAATGAGAAGTAAATTGTAAATTAGTGTTTCTTCTTCATTACAATCTGATGTCTGCAAAAATGTGTCGAGGAACCGTTCAAATTTTAGGAGGGTGTGGGGTGACATGATTACCGGAGGCGGGGCACCATAATGTTCAATAAAACCAGGGAAAAAAGACAGAATGAGAAGAAAAACACGTTTTCTGCCGCAACTTTTCCTACACTTTTCGTCACTAGGATATTAACATTCCATGTATTACTTTCAAAATGCACACATTTTGACCTCCCACTGTATGTATATAATATATATATATATATATATATATATATATATATACGTATATATCAGACTTTTTCTTCAGACAATTTCCACACGCAGGTTAAACTACAGACCAAAGGAGACCGAACCTTATTTAGCAGAAGGAGCCTCAGTCCATTTCCGGCTTGAATATGTTTATTCACTTCTGGAGACTCTTTGGCTGTAATCAGCTTGCATAAATCTCTTTGATGATAGCCACTAGAACATCTGCTGGAGCAATAAAAAAAAAAAAATCCAGGGAGGCAATAAAATGTCTGGCTGAACATATGCTAATGGAAATGTGAGTTGTTTTGAAAAGTTTGTCTTAAAGTAATTGCTACAACATCATTTGCAGAAATATATAAGAATTAGACTGAATGTGGCGACACTTGTATTGTTATTTGTGCATATGCCGTGTGATGATCGCCCCAAAGCGTGACCGGGTTACCTAGTTAAGGTTGTTCAGAGTTTCAGACTGCTGAGCCAGCTTTGTCCTTGATGCCTCAAAACCCCCCTCCCCCCTCCCCCTCCCCCTCCCTTTCTCTCTCTCTCTCTCTGATGCTTCTTCTTCCTTACAGTCACACTCAAACACAGAAGCACACATATGGTTTACTGCAACGATGAATGACTGTATGCTACTTACCTTTACCTGCAGAATCAGGGTTGAAAGGTAAAACAATTAATCAGACATACAGGTATGTGTAGGTGTGCACTTTCAGATTATATGATTGACCCTCACACTCAAGGCCAGGTGTTTTTTTTTGTTTTTTTTATGTTGGATATCTATATAAAAGATGTATTTCCTTGAATGTCTTTGTCTCTTTGCTGCTGAAAATAAACATCACATGAACATAGTTTAATGGAGGCCAACTAAGAAAGAGGTGAAATAATATAAATAAAATAAAATAAAAATAGTGACGCTGGATCACAGGTGTCAAACATAAGGTCTAGGGGGCCAAATCAAGCCCGAAAAAGCGTTCCAATCTGGCCCCTGGGATGAATTTATGAAATGCAAAAATTACACAGAATATATTAATAATTAAGGAAGTAAAAATGATTTGACATCAATTCAATGGAAAAGGGACCAGACCATAATGATAATAAATAATACATTATGAAAATGCTAATTTTCTTATTTGTTTTAGTGTAAAAAGAGAATAAATACATAAATAAATAAACAAACAAGCAAACAAACAAATATAAACTAGCATGCTACAAAAATGTGAATAACAATGTTGTGTGCATTTTTAAATCCACTGTTATTTTTAAGTTGTGATGAACATGTATAAATGATGAATAAAAGCACAATATCATTAATATTGCACTTATTTTTCTTACGAATTTTCTGATTGTTTATCTTATGTTCAAGTACAGTTTGTAGATATATTTCATTAAGTTTTTTTTTTTTTTTGGGGGGGGGGGGGGGGGGGTTGCTCAAAAACATAGAGAAAACTTTGGAATTTACATTTTTTCTAAATTTCTTATCCTATTATTTGTACTTTATACTATATTAGGCTGAATATGGCCCCTGAACTAAAATGACTTTGACACCCCTGCTCTATCTGTTTGTTTGTGAAATGTCTCTGTGCACGTGTTTTCTTTGCACCTCAACACTGAACAACAAACTGTGCAAACAAGTCTTAATGTCTCATTTTGTTTTGGTCGACAAAAAGTGAGAGACATTTTGGAAAGTTTCTATTTCTGAAGCCACATTTCATGTCTTTTTTTTGTTATTGCATTATATTTTTAATTACAGTTATCATTACAAGACCAACATTTACGTCTTGTCTCGTTTAATTTTTGTCACATGATAAAAGTTTGTTGCCAACAATAATGTTAATTGACAATAACAATACTACAAAATAAAATAGTGACAGACATAACTGAGGAAGGGGAAACATTACCTTTTGTTTCCCTAATGTCGTGTAATAATTTCCCAGTCAAAATTGTTCTGGACATTTTAGGAACATCCAAATATTGGTATGGACACATCCATAGTATCCATACGCTATTTTACACCCATGATTCCCAGCACTGTTTACGAATAATTCTGCCCATACAGTTTGATTGTCACATTTCTACATATGTCAGAGTCAAGTGTTTAAGTATTTTAACATGAGGTAACAACAGATGGTCTTTGTTGTGAATAAAAGAAAGCTATACTCGAACACAAAGAAGGAAAAAAAAGAGACAGATTTGTTATTTTTGGAGAAGGATTGGAGGGTATGCATTTAGATCGATTTTGTGACCGAGGAAGCTGTTCCCAAATCATCCAGTCCTCTTGTCATATGTCAAGCCGAGTTAATTGTGAGAGTGTTGTGGATGGGTGTCTGTGACTGGATAATTGATCCATTTTGTGGGTGTGAAAACCACCCGCAGAGCAGGGTGAAGATATAGCTTCAGAAGACATACACAGTGCTGTAATCTGTCCCTCTGCTCGCCACCGTGCGGCACGAAGCTGTGGAATTTGTGCCATGTAGCAGTAGAAACCCTGCTGAGGACTGAGGAACAATTTGGATGCCTTTGCTTTCAATTTCAGCCTGAAGTCTCTCATGGGAATTGCTAGTGAATATGTGCAAAAACCTAAAAAAATAATAATAATTTTACTCATCCAATACAACTCACGGTTAAGCAAGTGTTGAATATGCGCCTGTTATTAATTTGTTTATATTGCTCAAATACAATGTAACCTCCTCAGATGACACCAGACAACCTCAGAATATTCTGTCTTTTTTTTATTTATTTATTTATTGGTGGCAAGATGTATTTTCTTTCTAAATTTCACCTGGGTATTCATCAAAGTCCGTAGTTGTAGTCGGCAGTATTGTGTCAGACTGCCCTGGCTCAAACAGGATATTTTGCTTCTATGTGTTTAATGTCTCAGCCACAGCAAGTTCCTACAGCAAAGAGAGAGAGAGAGAGAGAGAGAGAGAGAGTATTTACTATTGTGGGTGTGCATGTGTGAGAGACAGCAGAAGCAACAAAAGTACCAAGGGAGGTGTGTACTGTAGATATTGTGCACGGATATGTGTGAAAGAAAAGGACACAGGCGCAAAAATAAATAGTTGTGTATTTGTGGACTGTGTGTGATGTACTGTATATGTGAGCTGTGGCAGTGTTTTCCTTGAGAGCTGCAGACAGCGGTGTAATAGATGGTTGATTAGGGAGGCAGTAGGGGAAACATCAGATTACTCACTGACACTGGGTGACAGTGTGCTCGGCAGCCTCCCAGACCCACAGACCTAATGCCAACTTCAGAGCAGTAACAGCATAAGAACAGCATGTACCAAAAGCAAAATGACCCATTTGATCAGCCGCTTTACATCCCAATTTTCTCTGTGCAGGTTTGTCTTTTGTGTGTTTTACAATAGCATGATCCTGCCTTATCTGTCTAGATCTCAGCTGAATATATCTGCAGCCACACACACAGATTGTTACTCTAATTTATTATATAGTTTATCTGCTTTGGCATCACACACTCTACAGTATATTATAAGAACAAAAAATGGATGCAGCAGTTGGCTATTTTGAAGACACAGACAGTTGTTATCTGTCATTTAAACAATTATGTCTTTAATTAGATGTAACTTTAACTCATCAACACCCACTGTTGTTTTTTATGGCATCAAATGGTCTCTTTTTTTTTTTTTTTTTTTAACATTTCTCAGGATCAGGTTAAACTTTATTGTCCCCCATGGGAAATTTGTTTTGGACAACAGTGCCACACATTGCTGCGTTCTCATTCAAGCATGTACAATGTCAAACTAACTCAATTACAAAGCTTTAAAATCAACATAATCACAATTAAGTGTTTCATCCAATGCAAAATATGACCTCCTTTCCTTCAAATCCAATAAATAATTTAAATATAATTAATACAACTTCATTTTATAGGGTGGAAGTAATTTCATTCCTTATTTATTATTATTATTATTTTTTTTTTTACATACATCATTTTTATGTATACAGTATTTTTAAATACAGTTTCTTTAGTGATTAACATATTTTCCGCATTATAAGGCGCACTGGCAATGAATTAATTTTTAAGGTTTTCATATATAAGGTGCACTGGACTATAAGGTGCATTAAGTGAAGTCAAAATCATGAGATAAGAAATCTAAATTATAAGATAAAAAGTCAAAATTATTAACAAAAAAGTGCAAATTATGAGATAAAATATCCAACTTCTGAGATAAAAAGCCAACATTGTAAGATAAAGAGTCCAAATTATAAGGTAAAATATCAAAATTATGAGATAAAGCCGAATTTGTGAGATAAAATGTCACATTTATGAGATAAAAAGTCTAATTCCACAACCAGAATAAATCCATATATGAAGCCCTCTGGATTATAAGGCGCACTGTGGTCTTTTAATTGCACCCTATAGTCCATAAAATATGATAATCATAAATTTTCTCTAATATCATAACCTGTATTTAACATTTTCTAAAGTCTAAAATCACATATGTTCCTATTTTAACTCACTGATTATATAAATGTTCATTAAAGCTCAAATAAAATGTGAGGGTTATTGTATCCAAAACGGAGAACATTTAAGAAAAATATTTAGTTTTTTTGCAAAATATATTTGTATCTGGATACAAAATAAGTGTCTCCAACTACTGTTATTGATCCATATCCATGGGTTTTACTGATGGGTCAATGTTGTAAAAGATGATGGTGTTTCCATGATAACTACAGAGCCTCTGAACATCCAAATGGGTCATATCTGATGACCTTGAAAATATGACAAATTGCATTTTCTACCAATTATTTACATGGATTGAGAGGATTAGTCTATCATCAAGCATTTAACATTTTGTATCGGTGACTGTTTTGGTGATCAGTGGATGTTTGGATCTTTATGGGTTAAAGGTCAATATTATTATTAAGAGCCAAAAAAAATGCCAAAAATGCATTAATCATGAAACAGGAAAATTAGATGCATTATATAACCTAAAGATCAAAACACCCTGCAGCAACTCATAATGTAATACAAGTTCTTAATGTAATAATTGACTTATAATGTAATCAAATAATGAATAATAATGTAATAACTTATTATAATATTAGCTCAGTTCTATAGTAACTCATAATGTAATAAAGGTTAATAATACTGTATAACAATGGTTTATACTGTGAGAAAAGTTGCATTATCACCATTTTTTTAACCTTTAAGGTGAAAGGTTAACTATGTTTAAATAATGCTTTTGAAGCAATCCTATAGTTTATTAAAGCATTATTATATCATTAGCTTTAATTACATTATTAGTTGCTATATAGCTGATCTCATAATGTAATGTATTATATTATTAAATTATACACAAAGAAGCTATTACATTTTGTGTTACATTATGAGTTGATTATTACATTAACAACTTTGATTACATTTAAGTTATTGCATTATGTGCCATTATTATGTTACTATTGTAAAGTAGGGCATGGTAAGGTGGGGGTCTAAGGAGACTGACTTACTTCTGGTGTCAGTCCCATGTGGCTATTTGAGGTACCACAGGTTTTGGAGGATACTCGTCTTAATTTTTCAGCCTCAGACTTTGACGCTTGACTGGCATACTGCACCAAACTACATAAAACAATGTACTGTAATATTACCTCTAATATGTTGATTTGCTCAAGGGCTTTCTCAAATTGATACAAACTTAACCAGACTATGTTGTAGCCTTTAGTGATGCTTTGTGTGTGTGTGTGTGAAAGAAACATGAGAGACGTATGTGTGTATGCACTTGCATGCATTCAAATTCAGACTTCTTCCTTTGCACGACAGTCTCAAGGCCACATCATTAGAGTATGAGGGCTGTAATTAGTGAGGCCATGCATATTAAACAGCACCCCGCTTCTACAGCCTCAGCCTTGGAAAAAAAAAAAAAAAAAAAAACACCACTCTGCTGTCACTTGCAGCCAATAAGCCACTGTTAATGTCCAGAAGGTTTGCAAACATGAGTCATAGAGCTCTAAGGATGATTAGTTAGTTACCAAAATTAGTCGTTATGGATTCTGGTGTTCAGCCTTCACCTTTATTATTTGATGTGAACTATAACAGATTGTAGCAAAAGTAAAAGAGGGGAAATAAAAGGAAACAGACAATAAAAACAATTACACTAAAAAAAAATATTAAAAAAAAAATATAAAAAAAAACATATACATGAAAAAAAAACATTCAAAAAAGGAGTGGGAGGACGTAAAAAAAATAAAATTAACCCCACCCCTTCACCTCAAATCTATATTTTAACGTCCTGTCAACATAATATGAAAAAAAAATCAATCAAACAATCAATTTGAGTTCTCAGTTTAAAACTACCAGCATCACAATGGATTATGAAGTAGGAAAAAGCCCAAAAATGGCATTTTCAGAAAGTGATACCAGTGTGTGAAGCTACACCCAGAGGTGCATCCGTCTGTTTTTCTATCAATTCACATAATGAAGAGAAAACAAACAGCTTCCTTTTTTTTTTTTTTAACGTTACAAATAGCAAGGTCTTGCTGGCATCTATTTAAAACTACATGGCTACTGCAGTCAGCAGAAAGAGAAAAAAATGTTTTGGTATTGTAGTTGGTGCCAAATGAAAAACAAATTAAAGCTAAAATGGAGCTGTTGAGTGGTTACTTTGTCACACATTCATGTTTGTGCGCTCTATCAACATCTCCATCCAATATTTATTACCTCTGCACACCTTCATGTTGACAGAAACAGCCACACAATCAAACTCCAATTATTGGGGCCAAAGAACCTGAAGTGGGGGCACTTACTGTTTACACATACATACAAAAGGACCATACAGCATTTTTGGATGCACATAATCACCACCTACTTGGACATGTTTAGTAAACATTAATGCATAATTAGTGGAGCAGTTACAGGTCCTATGTGCCATTATTTTGTATTCGCAGACAATTTAAGCATTTATTGAGTCATTTATTTTATTCCATCCAATGAAAGTGATACTGATTTAAAGCATAGCACTAACACTTTGACCAGTAATAGTATAAAATATAAGAACATTTTCACATCATTATGGTCTACTCTTAGAATTCTTAATCTTTACTTTATTCAGTTTTAAATGTTATTAGTTCTACCTCATATCTTAGTTTCTTTTATTGGTCTACCCCTCATTTTAATTATTATTTTTATGAGATTTTATAAGTTGTTTTAATGGTTTTGATTCCATTTAATGGTTTGGTTACTGGCTCTGTATTTCGACTCTGTTGTCTTTCAGTCCCAAATGTAAAAACAACATTTTGTTTGCTTGGTTGCTTGCAATTTGGCCCCTTGAAAAGAACAAATTGGACATGCCTTGTTTTTGAGTATATCTTTTAAATGCACAATTTATGAAATCAAGATTCCGAGTAATTTTAGAAGGCAATACTACTTTTAAGTCTTCAATAAGTGACTTAAGATAAGATAAGATAAGATATACTTTATTAATTCCCGTGGGGAAATTCAAAGTAGTCACAAAAATACAATCATATTACATCAGTACTTAAATAAATAAATACCGAATGTAAATAGCTCTAAGATTAAAAACAATTAAAATAAATTAACTCTAAAAAGTTATTAAAATTAAAATTTAAAGAAGCAGAGTTAAATATGGTAAAAAGTCAATAAGCTAAAAAGTGATATCCTAAAAACACACCTCCAGTCTCCCCCCACCTCCCCTTCTATTTAAGGTATTACACAGCCTGATTGCTCGAGGGACAAATGTAATATTTTAATAATGTAATGAAATATACCTCTAACAGTGAGTTTACTGTAACTATTGTTGGTTTGACAATGCTCTGAGAAAAACCAAATATAGATGTTATAATTTGATTATCACCTGTGGGTAGACTACAGGGGTATATATTCATATATTCACCTTTCTTTACTTGTTCATGTTATTTTTTAAGAGCCATCTGTGCTGACAGCACTGACAAGTGGCACACACTGTGGCCCTGTTGGTAACTAGGTTACAAACAGAAACATCTCTGTACCATGGAGGTTTGAAGGTCTAAAGTCATTATGATGGCTGACTCATAGCTGACAGTGGAGCTGTCTGTGAAAAACAAGCCTAAAATGTCTGTGTGGCTACCAGTGTATTCTAAGGTTACTTCTCCATCTCCTGTTTTAGCTCTTTTCTCCCCAATAAACACATGCACACAAACACAATCAGTCAGAAACAGAAAGGGTCAGCACTGAAGCTGAATTACAGTGCAGATGTAAAGCTTTTCTTGGTGAGTCACCATTTTACACGAAATAAAAACTCATTACAAACCAGAGCCTCCAGAGAAGATCAAACTGCAAACACAGAGAAGTGGAGAAAAAAAAAAAAAAGTGTAGCGCTGTGTTTTATTGTCAAATAAAAAACAAGCACTTGGATAAGTAGTTCTGACAGAAAATGAAGAGTTATAGAACAGAAAGCCACCTGGGGCAGATGATGATGATGATGAAGCTGATAATGATGATGGTAATTAATAAAGAACCTCTGTCTGCTTGAGTATTATATGATGGTGCGTTACTATAATAGTACTAACAAAAGCCATTAATCATTTAACTACAATCTCAGTTTAAACCTCTTAGCACAAGTGGCTAAAGGTTGAAAAGAGCTGCACACATTAGCATTCCTCAGTGACTTTTAAGATAAATGGATATTTTCACTATTACCTACAGAGTTGTTGTAGCTCTAAATGATGAATAGCTTTATATACCTTAATGCTGTGCATTCAGATGTTCCTGTAATTGGCTAACTAATAGAATTCATCACTCACCACATTAAGAGCAAATAAGACCCAGTTCTGCCTTGTAAAGTTAAGTCCCTCGCCACACTTCAAACATCACTGTTCCCTCCTACTTTCATGTTGTTTTAGGGTTTGCATGAATAAGTCCATCACAAGGAATGCACATTGAATATCCACTAAAATAACATCAGGCTAACCATGAAATTAAGCAGTGAATGTAATGTTTTGTTAAATTAATAATTGTTAGCTGTGATTGTGATTTACAAGCCTGTAATTAGCTTGTTCATTCACACTAATTTTTAATTAATCACAGCTTCACAGACAGAAACCAGCCATGAAATTGCCATACATGTTTCTTCAATCTAACAGTGCATCCTGGGTTTATTAAACAATGAATTGAAAGGACATGCAAAGGAAGAAGAAGTGAAAGATTAGTGAAAAGAATGGACAGCAAGACACCACTAATCACATCTGCATTAAAAAGACAATGTTTAATGTTTAAAAGGATCCCCATTAGCTGTCAGTGAAGTGTTCCTGGGGTCCACACTTTACAAAACATAACACTCCATGATATGCACGATTATTAACAATGCAAATCTAAAACTAATAACCTTAATAAACATAATTAAAAACATAAAATATCATAAAAAAATGTGAGATTAGTTATTAGATTAATCACTTGCATCCATAAAAGAAAATAACATACAGTCGCCTCCATCCAGTACTTGTTCAGATATTTAAATAGTGCATTCTTAGGTGATACTTGAAAGATGATTCATCATTCAATTACATATGTTCAGGGGGCAATTATTCCAATAAATGGTGGCAATATAAATAACTGTCCTCTTTAAAGCATTTGATTTTGGATGTGGCAACATAATGTGGCCATCACCAGCTGACCTAGTGAAATGAGAACGACTGTGATACCATCTGACAACTTGTTAATGAAGGAAAACAGGTTGAGTAGAAATGAGTGTGTTGTTAAAATAAATAACAGTTTTAACACATACCAGAGAGTTGACGGTGTAAACTGACCGTACATGTACTTATGGAACAATGTACTGCAGTGGCGGCTGTTGGTCTTTTAAAAAGGGGAAGTTTATTGTCGACTTACATCGTAAAATTTGTCAATTTATTTAAATGTATTTATTTGTTTGTTATTTTTCAAGAAAATACTTTGTGACCCTATTGTACCAAGTTGGCATTTTTTCCCGGGACTTGAACAATTAATGTCCAAATTATGTTAAACTGAAACAAATAAATATTATCAGTGTGTTTTATTTACAGTGTAAGAAGTAACTTTGCCCAACAAATAACAACAAATGGGTCGCAGTTTCTTTTGACTTCTTCTCATGGAAAGTCTCCAATGGGACTGAGCTGACATGTCATGTGATGGTGTATCTTAAAATACCTGTCAATCAAAATAGGATTCAGCCTTTCAACTGATCATTCAACCATTATGCAGAAGCTCAGCATCCAGGGCCACAGCTCTATTCTCCCCCAGAGATGCTGAGCACCTGTGTGCAGGACAAAAAAAAATAAAAATACATTGAAGAAAACACTATGGGGACGCTATGGGAATATGTCAGATCAGCTGATTTGTACGTAGGTGATTTCTGAATTTACTCATCTTTGAAATTAACATATTTTAACGCATTTGTCGTCAATGAAATTTTAATACAAATTTTTGACCATTTAATTTATGACATTTTAGGGGAAGCTGAGTTTCGCCTTGCAGTCTTTGAGAAATCACCTCTTATGTACTGTAAGTGTAACCTGGCACTTCTGTTCTATGCTATTTGCAATTTCCTCAGTTGACCTTTAAATGCAGATAACTATGCAGGTGCACAATAATCCACATTATGTAAAATCTGAGATTTAGTTACCTGGTATTACCTAATATTTGAAAGGACATAAGGAGAGGTATAGTCTAGGGCAGGGGTAGGCAATTAATTTTCCTATGAGAAATGTTGATAGTTATTAAGGACCAGATCAATTCACCCATAGCTCTGTTCAATATCTCTTAAACAGTAAATGAAACAATACAATGAAAATGTGGAGCCCAGAATACAACTATTTAATGAATATTCACAAAAACATTTGTGAAAATGTATAAAACCAGCTCCATATTAACTTTACATAAAAACCCTAACTGCAGATTTGTTTGTGTATCTTAATGAGGACATATTTTGAAGTCCATATTTTGTTAAAATCTCTGCATTCTTAATACATTTTTCTTTCATTTTTTTGGTGCTAGCTGACATGAATGGGCTGAAACTGAGCAACAAACCAATTTGGTGCATAAGCCTTATGCTGAGTGTGAAAAAAAAAACAACCCTTCATTTAGCAGATCCTTCAAAATAAAAGCTATATGTTATATAATTACATTGACTTTTAATTTGCCAGTGACCTCATGTGGGCCAGTCAGGGCCAGCTATTGGGCCGCATGTAGACCCTGGGCCTTATTTTGCCCAGGTCTGGTCTATGGTATTCTGTAGTATATGAGGTATACCTACTAATTTTTCAGTCAGCATTGAGTATACTCACTTCTAAATCACGCTGATGCAGACCACGTCATAGTATTTGTGAGTGAAATTACCCACTGTTTCCTTCAGGATGGTGAAGCCATAACCTACAGCCCCCCGTGTACGGACTGCAATATTCCTCTATCTATCTTGCTGAAAGGCTACATAAAGTTTAAGTAGGCTAATGGCACCGCTAGCATGTCATCAGTACTGACAGCCATCGGCACGCTAACCACAAAATGGAAAGAATAATCTTGAAATGGCAAATAGAATGTAGTGTTATGTAATTACACATTCATATTTTCTTATTTCATCATGACATTAGGTTGATTAGATGACTGTTAGCGCCATATACCATTGACACTAGTTTGGTAAGCTAAGCTTGATGCATTTCAGTGGTATATCTGACCATGAAATATGGACCATCCATATGATCCATTCACGCTGAAGTGCCTTATTTTTGGGGAAATAATGGAAGGTCTGTTCATGGTACGATTTTTTTCTTTCTTTGAGGATGTACATTTCGGGATTCAACAGTGAGGTGCAATTGCCATGGAAAAAGTGTTGTGTGTAGCAACAAGTGTACCCATCAAAATCTGTTGAACGTTCCAGGTGAATAAGGCCTTTACGATGAATATGTTCTACCCATAACAACTGGAGATCACTTAATGTGTGCAGTAATTTTACTTAATCTAACTGCTCTA
Organism: Siphamia tubifer; assembly: GCA_020466265.1. NCBI lineage: Eukaryota > Metazoa > Chordata > Actinopteri > Kurtiformes > Apogonidae > Siphamia > Siphamia tubifer. The sequence goes on along the minus strand of CM035802.1, from coordinate 33,142,955 downwards.
TAGGTTCCATAGACAAACTGGGACTCATTTTTGGTTTTGATGACAGTTTATGACTTGATCCCAAAATAATTGATTTGTTTTTCGAGCTTTTAAGACTTAAATAAAACTTTAAAATTCAATACTGTCTCCATTTTTTTATAAATCCTTCAAAAATAACTACGATACAAATAAGAACATTTGCTGTCAGGTCCAGTGAAAGAAAGTACAAGTGGTAGATTTACAGCTAAAAAAAAAAGATGCCAGAAAAACAATTGTTAAGGCCTTGCAATGTCACAGTCTGTCCTCTTCCCTTTGATCTTGATAAAACATTGTTGAACATTTGCTGAATTTGTGGCTTTGTTGGCGATGACCCTTTGGGATACTGTATGTGTGTGTCTGTCTTTTCTGTGTTAGATGCAGGACAAACATTTACATGAACTGGGCAATAAATTAATGTCAGACAGAAACGAGTTAAAAGTGAAGCAACATCTCAACTCAACATGTTTTGACCTTTTACTTTCATCTTCAATCAATTCCTAAGTCTCTGTTAAAGCCCTTTCATACTGTCACACTGCTATGAGACGACACAGGTTGTGGGATTATGAGTGCTGAAAGTGATTTGGTTCAGAGCGCTGAGGAAAAAAAAAATAAAATGAAGTACAAAAGAGGAGTTCAATTGATTAGTCTTGGAGGATGTGAAAATAAATTGGCTTTGATATAAGACATTCAGGTGATTCTGCTTCAGAGATTTAAATGGGATACAGAAGAAAAGGTTCACTCTGCAGGTTGACATTTGATTAGGAGTAAAAAAATTTTTTTTTTTTTTAGAGAAGGTTGATCCTGGATTCATTTGTGCATAACTATTTGCCTCATTAGTTTGTTATACCCCACTTACTGGCAAAACATTACTTATGCATAAGGAACAACACTCCATGGTGGGTTCTCACAGCTGACAAAAATACAAAATAAATAATAATAATAATACATTTTATTTGTATAGCGCTTTTCATGGCACTCAAAGATGCTTTACATACTAACCCAATAAGAATAAAAACATACAAGAGCAAACAGAGCAATCACAAATTAAAGCAGACAGAATAAAAAGTAATCAAACATTAAAAGCAATCTTGAATAAATGACTTTTTAAAAGGGATTTAAAAGTAGAAGTACTGATTCAACTCCTTTACTGAAGTAAAAGTAAAAAATAAAATAAAATTTCTCAATAGTAATAAAGTAAAAAAAAAAAAAAAGGGAAACAATTTTTTTTTGTGCAATTAATGCAATAATATGTATTTAACCAGGTCAAATCAGAAAAGTTTCAAAATTATCCAAAATAAATCTTTTAAAAGTGAGTTAGTGTGTAAAAAAATGTGTTTGATCAGGTCACAGTTACTCAGGTTTGTGGGTATGGACAGGAAATTTAGGAAAAATGGAAAAACAAAAAGTCACAATTGAGATAAAAAAAGTCATGAGATTTTTTTTAAATTATGAGATTAAAAAAAATATTTTAAGAGAGTCCAAATTGACAAATAACCTTTGTTTTTTTTTTTTTTTTTTTTCTGTATCCCATATACAGAAAAAAAAGGTTAACTCTGCAGTTTGACATTTGATCAGGGGTAAAATATGTATTTTTAGAGAAGGTTGATCCTGGATTAATTTGTGCATAACTATTTGCTTAGTTAGTTTGTTATATCCCACTTACTGGCAAAACATTAATTATGCATAAGGAACAACGCTCCATGGTGGGTTCTCACAGCTGACAATTGTCCTTCGGAGAAAGCATAAATAATACAAGACATCACATATTGCCCACAGTGGGAGTGATAAATAGGTCAACTCCGACAAAAAAAACAAAACAGCATGCTGTCATGGGAACGTATGCATAAATGATGAAAGAATACTTTGACTGACTTTGACGTTTGTTCTGATTGGACTATGTGTTGTTAAAACAGGCGAATAAGCTAAATGTATTCGTCATGTCAGTTTCTGCAGGATGATCGAACATATTTAATAACTGACCTGACTGTGAACTGAGTACAATGA